>JAJOZX010000179.1:0-600000 GCA_023014485.1 Bathynomus jamesi | reverse complement strand
TTCGCGTGAGGACAAGAACGTTATTATCAGATGCATTCTTCCACATCAGTCGTATATCAATGCATGGCTGATCGTTATTTAGACATAACGTACAAACAATGGCATATGAGGGGGTATCATTAATCTGTTCTCTTCTTGTACCTACACCTGCAGGTATTTTATAACGATCCTCACCCCACTTCTCAACTATCACGAAAACTGTATTCATGTCCTCAACACTTAAATAAACGACATTACGTTTACTAGACTTTGCTTGTCTACAAGTCGTTTCAAGTACATAGTTAATGGCACCGGTTTTACGTCTGAACACACGCAATGACTTCGTCATGGACACGTTTTATACGGCATTGAGAATGCTGCTCAAAGGAAGCTCCGTTGTATTCTATTGTAAGAGTGCACACCCAGCCCGGTCAAGCTCTAAGATGACTATGAGCAACCTGTGCGCGGTTTGGCTCGGAGACAGATGTGGAGGAGTGAGTCATACCATGCGGTAATGTTTCGTGTACGGTTTTGTTCCAGCATGAAAGAATCGCGCGAGTACTTGTATCCATTATACCGGGCAGCTTTTCCGATACATGGGGAAATATCGATTTTAATGCTTTATCGGAATGCGCACTAGACGTTCATTTCCACAAACTAACACATCAACAATCCGGCGCACTAATTGAGAGAAACACGTGCCCGTATTTATCCTTTTTGTTTAACAGTCGATGCTCGTTTCTAAATTCTTTTAAAAACTCAGACAGGCCTTTAGCCACAACCTCACTGCGAACCTCGTCATGATATATATGAATGTTGTGGTACAAGTACTTTAGCTTGTCCGTGATGACAAGGTTTACATTCTCAGCCGCAGGGTACGCGTACTCGGTATGATGCAGCATGACATAATACCGCTTGTCTCCACTCATCAACAAGACTCACTACCCATACCCGTTGCTTCTCTTATGCACGCGTTGTTTCTTTCACCTCACTCTATATGTACGCTTTTATACAGTTTAGCCCTATAACGTAGTCCATTACATCGTTTGTGCCGCGAAATCCGGCAATGCTCTCGCCAGAATATCCATAGAGTATTTGAACATCTTGTTCTTCAAGCTTCACACGGTTCATTGTAGCCTTAAAAGTCTCAAAGGAGGGGGGGGGGGATAGGCCGTCTTTCAGTATTCACTACATCTTCCGACTTTAACGAATACCACTTCATAGACGTCGAACACGCAATATCAAAAGTCTCCATCACTTTTTTTCATCTAAGTGAGAATTCTTCAAATATACGTTTGAGAGCCAGGGCTTGCAGAGGCCAACTGAGCACGCAAGGGTAGAGATATGCCCAGGTAGTAGCAGGAGTCACATGACCCTTTGATTGAGCTTACAGTGGGCGGAGCTTAGGACTCTTTCCTGTCCATACGCACACACCCACAAAGGAGAAATTGAAACCCTAATTGAAACATTTACGTACTCAAATATACGTAATAAACAAACATATCGTTAACAATCGACATATATAACATTCAGGTACTATGGTACCCAAAGGGTACGGTATCATAGGTGCCAGGCACCTGGTAACATTTCCTATAAGTGTTAAGACACACCTTTGTGCCCATAAGTTCCTTCACACACCCCATTTTTTGTGCCCGAAAATTGCGGGTTCCTACAGTCAGTTGGGGTGGCAGGTCACCCTAATCTTCTAAGCACTAGTTCCTTCAACGAGTCAAACTTAACGACCCGTCGGTTCGCCAGGTTAAGCGTGATGCCCTTCGCCTTCACGATATATTTCAGCACTTCCCCCACCCTCACCGCACCCCATAAGTTTTTGGCCCTGTTGATACAAAGGAGTCAACGTATGCACCATCGCCATACTCATCCTTGATCTCATCAGTGAACCCCGAGGAATCCCACAATATGCTGGATGTATGCCGTTGTGAAGCTGGCTACAAGTATGTTTGTAACGCCTGCGGTATCTGTGGCCACTTCGGTGATGTGGTACTTTATTATGTACGTGTGACCAACATTCACGAGCTCCATGACCTCTTTATCGGGGGCGTTGGCATAATCTCAAACTTCACTACAACTTTGGGCTAGGTGAACGTTCCCCCTGCCTGTATTCTGTGCAAATTTTCCACAAAGACTATTTAGGCACAACTTTGCACTAAAGCGCTTACCAGGGTTCATAACAATTTTGGCCCTGTCAAGTTGTATCCCTTCACGGTCATGGTATCGCTGAATATAAGCCGATTTTTCACCCTCGCTCTCAAACCCTCGTGGGTAGCTTGATGTTTCTACTTTATCCTTCAAAAAAATATTTATATACGGCGTGAAAAGGTTGAGGAGTCTCTGAAGCCTCCACACTTCATATATCTTCAATATATACACCTCTGATCTTCCGTTGGTAGGTTGTGTGATTACAGGACCCATTATTCTTCTCTGGGCACTTCATGCACAGGGGAAACATGAGTTTGTGATCTGTAACGACTGGCAAGATCGGCATCCATAAATCGCAAGGGGGGAGCATGTCTACGAAAGAAAGACCGAAATAGTACTTGTTCAAATTTGACGAGAACACATCGATGGTAGGCAGGTCAGGTCCCACTAATTTTTCAGGTGCACCTCCGGGGCACGGATTGTTCTTCATCACGTAGGGATATAAAAAACAGAAGTCGTAGTAATGGAGTTTCACGCCCTTCTTAGGTGGAAAGTATAGCTTGAATGGGTTTGTACGCCCTCCGAACAAGCTATCACCGCATTTGAGAGGATCCAACACCATTGAACGCTCGATCGTGTTTATTTTTTCACGGTACTGTCCATCTGTTTCCATCCGTGCATCATACTCATGCTCCCACAAGATCTTGTGAGTGAACTGAGTGCCGATAAGCTGATCGCGGATGCGGGTCCATGCAAGACTGTCGGCAGGAGATCTACCGTGGATATCTCCTACGATTATACATTCAGGACTGGGCACCCATGCCACCAGCAACCGTTAAAGGAGTACACAGTCTTCTGACCGGTGGCACGGTCTTCCCTTAGACCATCAACCCAAAAAACACCTTAATGGGCATTCTTCCGTGTTGCGGGCGTGTTTTATATATACTCCGGTCTGCTGCTGTATGTGTATGGGCTAGTAAATAGCCTTTGCCCATAACTGCGAGGGTTGTTTCTGTGAATGACGGCTTAGGTGTCTTTAGGCATGAAATTGTTCTTGAACACAGTAAACACACTAAGGCGATTGTGGTTGCGACTTGCAGCGGATCGTAGTTGAAACGGTTTATGTACATCCTTCTAAAGGCCTGGAAACATAATCTAAGCACGCGCACATCATTCACGCAATAACGCTCACATTCATCAGCTATATTGTATGGATTAGTTTCATTAAAACTGTTGTAGTAGCGGTCAAAATCTTCACGTTCACTATCACTAATGTTGGTTAAAGTATTGTTTGAGGGGAGGTTGTCGTACGTAATTTAAAGTGTCGCTAGTGAGGAAAGTGTAAGGGAAATACCCTTTTGAGACTTCGGCGGCTACACTCACCACCTTGGGTGGCTTGGCTAGTTTACAAGGTGCGAATAATAAAATATCTTTAAACTGAACATTATCTCTTATCTGTTTCCTCTTTTCAGGGGATCACCCGTGAATATCTTTGATGACCCATGCTCAAGCAGTTCCTTATAAAGGAACTGTATGTCAAATTTTGCCAAGTTATGGGCAAGAATATAGAAAGTCATTTTTTTTAATTTGTCGGCTAACTTGTCAATATAGGACACAGAGTTTCACAGAGCTGTCGTGTGCGATTGTTTTAAAAAATTTGTCCGTTTACCATATTTGTGACACTCATCACACTCAACCTCCATGCACTCATCGCAGGGTTTGTGTAAGTTTCTATATCTTAGTACACAGTTATACAAGATCAATTTTTAGACTTAGCGTCTTTCATATAAAATACATGCTTCACTCCATCCGCCTTATATTTCTTATGGCATGTAGGACAGTGAATTTCATCACATTTATGCTTGAATTTCCCCCAATTATCCAACATATGAAACATACTACATTCACAGATTCTCATTTTCCTGCAAGTGTCAATTGACTTATGGAACTCAAAGCATTTATTACTGAAAATGTACGTCTGCACACATTACATTCCCTCTTCTCAGCTTCAACTACACGACTTTCACATTTGGAACTTTTACACTGCTTACATACAATGTGGCATTCCTTACAATGTTTCACTATATCATCCGCAAACTCGAGACATCCCTTACACAAATCATGATGCCTTCCATATTTTCGACTTTTATCATAACTAGCGTAAAGGTCCCTTATATTGGGGATGGGGAGATACGTTGTTCCTGACAATCCTAAAACAAGTAAAGGTTTTGTACGATCTCTCACACAGCTTTTAAAAACATACACAGTCTTACGACACTCATCCATTTCAAATTCAACTATACGAACATTCATTTCCTGCTCTACTCTTCTCAGCTCTTCAGACCCATATTACACTCAAACTCAAGCTTTCAATCTGCAGCCAGTTTACGATCACGCTGCACAACCTTAGGCAACCAAATATTTTTGACCCAATTATTTAGTACAGTAAACATATGGGCTAAGACTACTGCTATAAAGCCGCAACCACGCTCGGGGTTTACAGTATATGCTTACTGTAAATAGCCTGAGAATTGAAGTTAAGAGTATAAGGTGTGGCACTATGACCAGCAACACGGAATACTCTGTCACGATCTACTGTGAAGGTGTCCATATTGAAGATTGTACTACTTTGAGAGGCCTGCATTATACAGCCCAAGATATATTCTATGTCTACAGCTGACAAGCGTCTGAATGGTGTTACTATCCCAAAATTATCTACATCCCTGCCATCTGTCCCGAACCCGAACGACAACCTCGTCCTGACTTCACGTTCGTCGCTGTTCTGAACGGCAAACTCCACAATACGTTGAACTACGCGCCGCACTCCGTTTTCAACACCGTTGCTATACAGGGTTCCAGGATCAACCCTGACTACGTATCTATTTCTAGTCAGGGCAGGGGTGGGGTTCGCGGTGCGCACCAGTTCGAATGTTATACCTTCCTCTACAGCACGAGAAGCTACTGGTGTGGAGGATGTACCAGGAATTGAACAGGAATAAGGGGGTACAAATTTAATAGAGGAGGGAGCTAGAAGTAAAGGGCTGGGGCTCTATTACTGGGGGTCTAGGAACCGGTGCAATCCTGGCACGTTTTATACCTGACGTGGAAGGTTCTTTATCATCGTGCCTCCGCTTTGAATTGCCCCGTGGTGGAGGTATCGCTGGTGAGGGTTCGTCACCGTGGGTGGAGTCTGTAACCATAGCTACACTGTCATCGGGGTCGTCTGTAATATCGACGATGGTGTGCTGTACATCGTCGTCATTCACGATTCTGTGGAAGAAGGAAAATAAGATTGTAGAATATAAGAAACATCATTTAAATTTTTATTATATTTTTTAAATGTTCCACTTAGGGGTGTGACGTGTTAGACATGGAATCTGTAGAAAAATTCAGGTTCACGAGCCCGTCCACGTGTATTATATCTGGACCCTAAAGGATGTGGTAAAACTGTGTTTATGCTTAAAATCATTAAAGGTAAGAGGGAGATGTTCTCAAAATTTGTGCATAAAGTTATATGGTGCTATTCGACGTACCAGTCAGTGTTCAACGAGTCACAAGATGCTATTTTGTTCCACAAAGGCGTATATGATGTTAATTCGTAAAGGGGAAATGAGCAAATAGTCATTGTAATTGACGATCTCATGTAGGAAATGGATAAAATGTTTGCCGAGACATTTACAGTGTTCTCCCACCATCTTAACATAAACGTATTCTTCATCAATCAGAATCTATTTTTCAAAAATAGATACATGCGCGATGTGTCGTTAAATACACAATATCTAATCTTTTCCTTGTACTGTAGAGATGTGTCACAAATTGAGGTATTAGCCAATTAAATGTTCCCGAATCAGCGTAAGGATTTTTTGGAAGTTTAAAAAGCAGCTACAAGTCAACGTTACGGATGTTTGCTTTGTGACCTTCACCCGCGAAACACGTTTAGGGTGCTTCTAAGAACGAATATATTCCAAAACGAGCCTGAAACGGTGTATATTCCAGAGTGACAAATAGGCTAAAGAAATACCATGAATTAATAAAAATCTATCATCGATTGACCCAGGCATTTCAGCAGATATTTGTTAAAAGTATCGACTCGGACTTTTTAAAATGCATCTGTGAAATCTGCCTTAATGTTATAAAATGTAATGTACCAATGAAATCCCTCAGAAGGCTCGCCTACGTCATAACAAGAACATAATACGTACTTTCGCTCGTAAAAGTCAAATTGTGAGGAAGAAAAAGCGAGGATCATTCCTCCGCATCTTATTTTCAGTTTTGGGGCCTTTACTGACTAGATTAATATAATGAAGAAAGTGGTAGTGATTCCGCACGAGGTGTATGCTTCACTGCAAAGTTCAAAGAGTTCAGACACGGTTCTAGAACCCCGTAAAAGCAGGCCTAAAAGAATGGAAAGCGAATTGATAGACCTATTAAACAGTGAAAAGTCACCTGATTAGAAAAGGATGTTATACCAAGAGGCTCTGCAGAAATTTCTTCATGAGTACGAAGATTATACGAATCCGACAGAGATGCCGTGGTTATTAGACACAGCGCGAGCAACGATGAGCATAGCGACATAGGACTTGAGGCCGACGTTAGAGATAACCAACCAAAGAATAACGGAACGCAACACGTCGAGCATGTATTGAAAAGCAGTCTCCCACATACCATCGAGGAATAAAGGTTTAAGTCTTTATAATCTACTGAGTGGGGATCCCATCATACAGTGGACCGATACACGCGAGGTCATTGTTGAAGAAACAAGGGTACAGGGATCGAATATCGTCGACATTGTCCATGATCTGGTGAGAAAGTGGGACAGGCCCTCACCAGCAGGAAGGACGCATATTAAAGCAAGACTACAACAAATAAATTCCCCAAACCAGTGATAGGAAATCTGAATAGGTTAAAAGACTTGGAGCAAGTCTCGCATGTGCCACAACTGAGTAAGCCATCACCCCAATGATAGCATCTCTGAAGAGGAGAAAGAAGAGACGAAACAACAAGGCCAACCCTATCCACGTATCTTTAAAATACGCAAATGGTTAACATATTAAGAAAACGCTATTATGACATTTCTAACCCAGCTCCTGTGGCGGTGTTGATAGACTGTACAGAGGTGTTTACAATGATGGAGTAGGGATAAAAGATGTTGAGAGGTTTTTGCGGGAGGAAGATGCTTATACACTTCATACGCCGGTGAGAAAAAGGTTTAAAACAGCCAGGACAACAGCGGCTTCGATTGATTCTATTTGGCAAGCGGATTTAACAGACATTCAAAGATATTCAGTATATAATAATGGCTACCGCTACATCCTATTCATAATAGATGTATTCTCTAGATATCTGTGGCTAATTCCACTAAAAAATAAATCGCCTGAAACAGTTGCTAAAGCTACCAAAACGCTGATGTTGAAAGAAAACAGGGTTCCAAGCTATTTTTGTACGGATATGGGGAAAGAATTTTCAGGCCGAGCTTTTCAGAACATGTTGTCAGAGTTTAATATCAGCTACTACACTACCAATTCTATACATAAGGCCTCTTTAGCTGAAAGAGTTCAACGTACTATAAAGGAACGCATGGATCGCTATTTTACACATCAAAACACATACAGATATATAAACAATAAGGAAGCATTGGCCTCGTCATACAACAGAAGTATGGTGTAAAAAAGGGAGAGTGCAATGTCGCATAATATTGCAAGAGTGCCACCCCGCCCCCCTTTGTTGCAAGAGTGCCACCCCACCCCCCTTTGTTGCTAAGCCACGCCTCCTCGTTGCCAAGGCACCCCCTTTGTTGCCAGCCCTGAAATGGGACTGCAAGGGTATGCAACCTGGAGTTCTCCCCCAAGCCAAGCTGATCTCCCCAAAGGGGAGTGCCAACCTTTGTTGCCAACCTCAAAATGGAATTGCAAGGGGCATGCAACTTGGAGGCGGTGTTCTCCCCCAAGATGAACCCCCCAAAGGGGCATCAAATATTAGTACAGGAAAAATATAGTTATATTAATTATATATAATTGTCCAAAACATAGTATTAACCAAATATTAGAAAAATATATATTTATATTAATTATATATAATCGTACAAAACGTAGTATTAGCAAAATATTACAGTAAAAATATATATATTGTCTTTACGTTCTACGGTACAAAATGGCAAATTCAATGCTGATTGATTACATCAACATCGGCATTACTCTGCACGATGTGGGAAAACCGCTCAAGCATCAACTCGCCGCTTAACTGATACGGCGGTTTATATTCAATGTAAAAGGCTTTCATATCATTCAACACTATTTTTGTACCCACTTTACACTCGGCAGGTAAGTTGTCTTTAAGCGCCAATAGAACGCAATCAAAAGCACGCGCAAAAACGTCATCGTTAACTATGTCATTAAATACAAGCTTATAATCATGTCTTTCCAATCGAGGGTGTTTTCTTAACGTACCGAACTTTTCAATCGTGAACTCTTCTTCACCCGGCATAGCAGCAATTGAAATAATCTTCCAAGTCGTAACGGCAGCTATCTACTATATAGAGGTACAGTTCTTCAGGGTGAACAGTGTAGGCGAGCTCAGCTCTGTATCTCTCAAGCGTTTTGTACCAAAGCTCGGGATATTTCGAAGAGTCTAAGCCTTTTAAATACGCATCCAGATCTAGCCCGTTCTCTCCCTGCACATTCCTACATTCATCAAATCCGTCGAGCAGAGCGATGTAAGCGTACTCAAGTATTGTGTCAAAGTAAATCATGTCTGAGATACGTGCGACTAATATAGGCTTTAGCTTACGGAATCCAACGATCTCAAACATTCTGTCGAGGATGAAACGGTATCGTGTAGGAACAAGAACGCCATTTTCAGCTGTGTTCTTCCAAATCAGTCGTATATCAACGCACGGTTGATTGTTATTTACACTCAATGTACAAACAACGATATATGAGGAGGCTTCAATAATCAACTCTCTTATTATACCTACGTCAGCTGGTATTTTATAGCGGTCCAAAGCCCACCTCCCAAATACCGCGAAGATTTTTTGCATCTCCTCAAGATTTAAATAAATAACGTTAGGCTTACTCGCAGGTCTAATGTTCGTTTCAAGCACACAGTTAATGGTGCCGGTTTCCCGCCTGAACACACGCAACGACTTTGTCACGGAGACGTCGTACGATGCGTTGAGAATGCTTCTCAAAGGGAGTTCCATCGTACTCATCGAGATGACTATGGCACATCCACTCGGAGCAAGCTCTGAGAAGACTATGAGCCGTGTGAGGCACGCAGGTAGGCAGGAACGGTTCGATGGGCGGTTGATTCATCCTGATGATACGTGAATGGGTTTGTTCGAACTCGTATGATCCGTGAAGTGTGAGTCGCACCATAATCTAATGAAACCTGTGCGGAGCTGGCCCAACATGAATTGTTGTACCCCATTATACTTGGTACGCGTTTTGAGAAATTTTTTGGGTCCGTGTATTTAGCACAGTAAACATACGCGCTAAGACTACTGCTATAAAGCCGCAACCACGATCGACGTTTATATGCCGTCTAAAAACAGCCTGAGAATTGAAGTTAAGAGTATACGGTGTGGCACTATGACCCGCAACACGGAATACACGGTCAATATTTACCGTAAAGTTGTCCATATTGAATGCTATACTACTTTGGGCGGCTTGCATTATACGCGCTAATATATATTTTACATCTTCAGTAGCCAAACGTCTAAATGGCACTACCACTCAAAAATCATCTACATCACCATCATCTGAGTCGAAACCGAAGGACAGACTCGTCCGGACTTCACGCTCGTCGCGGTTCTGAAGGGCAAACTCTACAATGCACTCTACAACGCGACGTAGTCCATACTCATCGCCATTGCTATACACGGATCTAGGATCGACCCTGACTATATACCGATTTCTAGTCAAGACTGGGATGGGGGCAACGGTACGCACCAACTCAAATGTTATATCATCCTCTACAGAACGAGAAGCTGCTGCGGGGGATGTACAAGGGCTTGAACAGGAGTAAGGGGATATATTTTTATTTGAGGAAGTTACTATTGTGGGGATTGCGCCGTAAGACGTAGAGGGTTGGGGTTCTATTACAGCAGACTCTGCAGAACGGGTCGGGGCTGTGGAGGATGTACAAGGGGACGAGGAAGCTGATGTAGGGTTGGTAGCGTAAGACTTTGAGGGCTGGGGTTGTACCGTAGATTGTTCAACAACCGGCGCGTATTTTGCGCGCTTTATACCTGACGTGGAGGACTCATCAGCGTGTCGCCGCTTTGAGCGTGCCGCAGTTGAGGGTATGGGCCCTATAGATGCACGGTCAATGGATTCACCCGTGATGTCGATGATGGTGGGCTGTACATCGTCGTCATTCACGGTTCTGTGGAAGAAGAAAACAAAATATAAGGAGCAGAACTCGTTATTTGTGATATTCTGTAAATGAGTCACTTAGGGGTGTGACGTGTTAGAAATGGATGCTGTAGAAAAATTCAAATTCACGAGCCCATCCACATGTATTATATCTGGACCTACAGGATGTGGTGAAACGGTGTTTATGCTTAAAATTATTAAAGAAAAGGGTGAAGTGTTCTCAAAATTTGTGCATAAAGTTATATGGTGCTATTCGACATACCAATCAGTGTTCAACGAGTACCAGGATGATGTTTTGTTCCATAAGGGGGTCTATGACGTTAATTCAGTAAAGGGCAATGAACATACAGTCATTGTAATTGATGACCTCATGTTGGAGATGGATAAAACGTTTGTCGAGACATTTACAGTATTCTCCCACCACCTTAACATAAGCGTGTTCTTCATCAATCAGAATCTATTTTTCAAAAATAGATACATGAGCGATGTATCGTTAAATACGCAATATCTAGTCTTATTCGCTCAACGTAGACATGTGTCACAAATTGGGGTATTAGCCAGTCAAATGTTCCCGAGTCAGCGTAAGGAGTTTTTTGAGGTTTATGAAGAGGTCACAAAGCAACGTTATGGATATTTGCTGTGACTTTCACCCGCGAAACACGTTTAGGGTGCTTCTAAGAACGAATATATTTCCAAACGAGCCTGGAACCGTGTACATTCCAGAATGATGAATAGGCTAAAGAAATACCGTGAATTAATAAAAATCTATCAACGACTGCCTCGGTCGTTGCAGCAGATGCTTGTTAAAAATATCGACTCTGACTTTTTAAAATGCATCTGCGAAATCTGCCTCAATGTTATAAAATGTAATGTTCCAATGAAATCCTATCAGAAGGCTCGCTTACGTCGTTACAAGAACATAATACGGACTCTCGCCCATAAAAGTCAGACTGTGGGTAAGAAAAAGCGTATTATTGTACAAAGAGGTGGTTTGTTCCTTCCCATCTTATTTTCAATTTTGGGGCCTTTACTGACTAGATTAGTATAATGAAGAAGGTGGTTGTGATCACGCACGAGATGTATGCTTCATTGCAAAGGACCCCAGACGCAGCTCTAGAGCCCCCTAAAAGTAGGCTTAAAAGAATGGAGAGTGAGCTACTATCCCTATTAAAGAGTGAAAAGACGCCTGATGAGAAATGGGTTGTGTATCAAGAGGCTTTGCAACCAAAGAGTAGCGGACCACAGCACATCGAACATGTGCTAAAAAACTGCCTCCCCCATACATTGAGGAATAAAGGGTTAAGTCTTTTGAATCTATTGAGTGAGGACCCCGTCATACAGTGGGCAGACACAGGCGAGGTCATTGTTGATGGATCAAGGGTGCAAGGGTCCAATATCGTTGATATTGTTCATGATCTGGTGAGAAAGTTGGACAGGCCATCACCGACAGGATGGAGGCATATTAAGACAAGACTACAGCAAAAAAATGTCCCCAAAATATTGATAGTTAATCTGAATAGGTTAAAAGACTTGGAGCATGCATCGCACGTGTCACAACTGAGTGCACCTTCACCCACAACAGCTGCAGTGTCTCTGAAGAGAAGAAAGAAGAGAGTAGAAGGCCAACCTTATCCACGTGCCTCTAAAATACGCAAATGGCTAACGTATTAAGTAAGCACTATTATGACATTTCTAGCCCTGCATCCTATGATGGCGTTAATAGACTGTACAGAGGTAATTGAGTGCCCAGGATGCTTACACAATTCATAAACCGGTGAGAAAAAGGTTTAAAACAGCAAAGACAACAGCCGCTTCGATTGACTCTATTTGGCAGGCAGATTTAACAGACATGCAAAGATATTCGGTGTACAACGATGGTTATCGCTACATCCTATTCATAGTAGATGTATTCTCTAGATACCTGTGGCTAGTTCCCCTGAAAAATAAATCGCCTGAAACAGTCGCTAAAGCGACCAAAACACTGATGTTGAAAGAAAACAGGATTCCAGGCTATTTTTGTACGGACATGGGGAAAGAATTTATAGGGCGAGCTTTTCAAAACATGTTGTCAAAGTTTAATATCAGCTATTACACTTCGAACTCTATACATAAAGCATCTTTAGCTGAAAGAGTTCAACGTACCATAAAGGAACGTATGCACCGTTATTTTACACATAAGAGCACGCTCAGATATATAAACGTTCTCGATTCACTGGCTTCATCCTACAACCGCTCACACCAACGCACGATCGGTACAACGCCTAACGATGTTTTAGAAAGAGGCAAGCGTCCGAAAAGTGATGGACCACCACCACCACAATCTGCGCGTTTCAAAATCAATGATTATGTAAGGTTGTCAAGTTCGTGAAATAAATTCGCGAAGGGTTTTGAGCAAGGATGGACACGCGAGATTTTTAAAGTTAGGGCTATGAGGCCTAAAGGCGAGATAATGATTTATTACGTTGAAGATTTGAATGGGGAAGAAATGTCGGGTTTTTTTACCGCGAGGAACTTCAGAAAGTGGCATTTAATTTAGGAAAAAATGTGTTTAAAATTGAGAAAATTTGAGCAACCAAAGGTACAGTAAAGAGAAAACTGTACCTGGTGAAGTGGCTAGGTTACCCAGAAACCTTCAATACCTATATAAAAGTTGATGCAGTCATGAAGCTTACTCAGTATGCAGCATGGCTCCCAACCATTTCTACGTCACGCTCCCGTCCTCATCGTCCCTGTCTGTGCACTCTAACAACACACTAGCCAATTTTGTAACAGAACTCCATGGTCCCATTGAATTGGGCCGTGATTCGTATGAGGTGGGGATATGTGAAATTCAGCTGGATACCGTCTTTTTAAATATTGATTAAAAAGATGCCGTTTTTACAATTCTTAGAAACTGTGATGAGTGTGCAAAAGCCGGGGTAACTCAGAATGAAACTATACGTATCGCCCGGACTAAGGTCGCACAGTTTTTCAGTACAACTGTGACACTAGGACCGGGACGCTATGGTTCAGTTGGGGATGTTGTGATAGACTTAAACATGTTTAAAAAACTCACACTTTACGAATGATTTAATATACGAAATCGTAAACAGAGGAGGCACTGCACATACTCTAATGCTAAAATCAAAGGTTAACAGAAATCTTAAAGACGGAAGAATGTTCAAAATTATAACCGAGGAGCGTTATCGAGCAGCCTTCCAAAGAGACCTTTCACGAGGCAACGGATGACTTGTCCAACTTAGTGTATCAGCTGAAGATGGAGAAGCAGGAAAATGAGAATCTGTGAATGTGGCATGTTTCACACCTTGAATGGTAGCGGAAATTTCAAGCAGAAGTGTGACGAAATTCACTGTTCTACATGCCATGAGAAATATAAGGCGGATGGCGTAAAGCATGTATGTTATATGAAAGACGCAAAGCCTAAAAACAGCCCTTGTATAACTGTATACTACGATATAGAAACATATACGAATGCCGAAACCAAAGAGGTAGTTCCACATTTACTTGTGAGCCAGACTATCTGCGACGAGATGAAGATTGAGAGTGATGAGTGTCACAAATGTGGTAAACTGACAAACGTTTTTAAAACGAATGTCCACGATAGCCCTGTGAAACTATTTGTGTCCTATATTGTCAAGTTAGCCGACAAGTTCAAAAAAATGACTGTGTATATTCTTGCCCATAACGGGCAAAATTTGACACGCAGTTCCTTTATAAGGAGCTGCTCGAGCACGAGTCCTCGGAAATATTTACAGGCGAACCCTAGAAAAGAGGAAACAAATTTATACAGATGCAAATAAGAGTTAATCTGCAGTTTAAAGATAATTTATTATTCACGCCTTGTAAATTAGTAAAGCTACCCAAGGTGATGGGGGAGCAGCTGAAGTATCAAAAGGCTACTTCCCTTACACTTTTCTCACTAGCCGTTACGACTTGGAAGATTATTTCAATTGCTGCTATGCCGGGTGAAGAAGAGTTCACGATTGAAAAGTTCGGTACGTTAAGAAAAACCCTCGATTGGAAAGACATGATTATAAGCTTGTATTTAATGACATAGTTAACGATGACGTTTTTGCGCGTGCTTTTGATTGCGTTCTAGTGGCGCTTAAAGACAACTTACCTGCCGAGTGTAAAGTGGGTACAAAAATAGTGTTCAATGATATGAAAGCCTTTTACATTGAATATAAACCGACGTATCAGTTAAGCGGCGAGTTGATGCTTGAGCGGTTTTCCCACATCGTGCAGAGTAATGCCGATGTTGATGTAGCATCAATCAGCATTGAATTTGCCATTTTGTACCGTAGAGCGTAAAGACAATATATATATATTTACTGTAATATTTTGCTAATACTGCGTTTTGTACGATTATATATAATTAATATAAATATATATTTTTCTGATATTTGGTTAATACTATGTTTTGTACAATTATATATAATTAATATAACTATATTTTTCCTGTACTAATATTTGATAATATAACTTTTGATAATATAACTATATATTTTTCTAATATTTAGTTAATACTATGATTTGCATGATTATATATTCCTCGTTCTAATATTTGATCATATATATATATATATATATATATATATATATATATATATATATCCTATTGTATATCCATTAATTAATAAACAGAACGTTGTAATGGTGTTTATTTATTCCTTGAACACGTTTATATCATTTTCTAAGACAGAGTAATTGAATAGATAAGAAACGAGGTTGGCAGCTCAGCCAACTGTAACATAAGCTTATTTAAAATAAGTAACGAATCTGGCAACTCAGCAGCCAGCTGACTGAATAATAATTATATATATGGCGTTGTCTGGCAACTCAGCAGCTGACTGACTGAATAATATATAGAAGAAATATATATGTAATGCTATCTGGCAACTCTGCCAACTGGCTGAATAGGTGCACTATAAGAGGCCGGGTGTTGGACGACGGAGTCATATGAGCTCGGCTTCCAGCCGAGCAAGGTTCTCCTCTTCCTTTCTCTCTTCCTCTCTTGCTATCTCTTTCTGCTCCTTTGGGGAGTGAGGAAACCCCTTCCTCCCCAAAGAGGCGCCCTTAGGATAGGCATGCCCCTTTGGGGGGGTTCAGCTTGGGGGAGAACTTCGCCTCCAAGTTGCATGCCCCTTGCAATCCCATTTTGGGGTTGGTAGCAAAGGTTGGCACTCCACTTTGGGGGGATCAGCTTAGGGGAGAACTCCAGGTTGCATACCCCTTGCAGTCCCATTTCGGGGCTGGCAACAAAGGGGGTGCCTTGGCAACGAGGGGGCGGGGCTTAGCAACAAAGGGGGTTCGGGGATTGGTGACAAAGGGGGGTGGGGTGGCACTCTTGCAACATTGCACTCTCCCTTTTTGACACCATACTACTTACAACCGTTCACACCATCGCGCGATTGGGAAAACAACTAACGAGGTTTTAGTAAGAGGTACGCACACAGAGCGTGAGTTGAGAAGAGATATTCGTAGAGCACCGCCACAGTCTACGCGTTTAAAAATCAATGATTATGTAAGGCTATCGCGTTCGGGAAATAAATTCGCGAAGGGATTTGAGCAAGGATGGACACGTGAGATTTTTAAAGTTAGGGCTATGAGACCTAAACGTGAGATAATGCTGTATTACGTTCAAGATTTGAATGTGGAAGAAATCGTAGAAGGCTTTTACCGCAAGGAGTTGTAGAAAGTGACATTTAAGTTAGGAAAAATGTGTTTAAAATTTTATAAATTTTAGGTTGCAAAGGTTCAGGAAAGAGAAAAATGTACCTATTGAAATGGCTAGGGTACCCAGAAAACTTCAAGATCTATATAAAGTTGATGCAATAATGAAGATTAAATACTGTAGTATACAACATGGCGCCTAACCACTTCTGTGTCACACTCCCATCCTCTTCTCTGTCTGTACATCCTAAAAATACCCTAGCTAACTTTATACAGAACTTCATGGGCCCATTGAATTGGAACGTGATTCATATGAGGTGGGGCTATGCGAAATTCAGCTATCCACCAGCTTCTTAAGTATTGATTATATATAACCCGTTTTTACGGTTCTTAGAGATCGTGATTAGTGTGAAAAGGCAGGGGTAATTAGGGATGAAACCATGCGTGCCGCCCGGAGTGGGGAGGCACATGTATTACAGTAAGTTAGTAACACTACAAAATCGTAAACAAAAAAAAAACCTGCACATGCTCTGACCCTAAAATCACAAGATAATAGAAATATTAGAGACAGAGGACTGTTCAAAATTATAACTGATGGCCGATATGGAGTAGCGCTCCAAAGAGATGTTTTTCACGTGGCACATGACTTGTCCAGCTTAATGTATCAGTTGAAATTGGAGAAATTGCGTGATGGCTATCCATCTCCACACATGTGCTATATTTACAGCAATATCGTGGAGCATCAATTTGTTGGGGATACCCAGGGGAATCTGCTGCGCATTGCACACATTCCCAACCATAGAGGGAAGAGCTTGAGCATTACATATGACAAGCCCCATTATTTGAATGTTGCGACTAATCTACAAAGAAATATCTCAATATATATAAGAACGATTGAGGGAAAAAAATCCCATTCGGTGATGGGAGCTTAACAGTGAAGCTACATTTTCGGCGCACTGAGTTATAATGACCCGAAGGCCTTTCATAGTCTATCGAGGAGTGAGATATCAGCGTGGGAATGGACTTGGATCCATTTTTTCAACCATACGACACACGGCTGTCCCATTGTTAAAGAGGCGGGTGGCTAGATACCTCGGGAGGAAAGCGTTACAATCAGGTTTTAAGACGGTAGAAAACAATGGGTGGAACTAAAGCTAAATAAGCTCTAAAAAAACATTTAAAACGTACACGGGACGAAATCATCAAAGATACAAAGATAAAAATGCATGATGGCGGGAAGAAGAAGAGGGCTGTCCGGAAGAAGGAGTTACCAACACGTGGCGCTAATGTAAAAAGACATCGAAGAAGAAGTGCTCTAAGCGAATGAAACCTATGGTTGATCAATTTTTTTAACTGATATAAGCTGAGGACATTGCTCTTACGAATCATAGGCTGATTACTAGTTGTCGAGAGAGGTGGCATTATTTCTGATTCGTCATGGCACGCTTCATCCATCCGTGTAGCTCACAATGTTGTAAATCGGAGCTATCCCTCTTTGATATGCCCCCAACACAAGTTTCTATTGCGCATATTGACTTTATTACAATTAACCCATTAAACACAATTAGTTCCCCGAGTGCCCTTATAGAATTCGTGATACCCAGCTCAGGCCCATATTTTTTTATCCATGCTGCATGCACATGTACGCTTAACTACGTATAGCCCATTCAGATGGAACGGACTTCGATGATGATTATTCTGCATACCCTGAAACCAACTTTCTGCACTCCATATTCGGTCAGTGTGAGGTGTATTTAAACAAGGTCAACATCTCGGCAGGATCGGGTCATTATCACCTACGGACCTATCTGGAAAATGTCCTCAACTTTTCAAAAGAAGCGAAGGATACCTTTTGAACTACCGAGAGCTATTATCAAACTAAAGACGAAAGTAGTATAAAGGATAAATTTAAATATTCTAAAAAGATATATGAATGCTATGGACATCTGCATACAGACTTCACATTCCAGGAGAAACTGCTTATGAATGGGGTGGATATGAAATTAAAGCTCACCCGCACGAATCTTGAGTTCTGCTTAAATCTGGGATCTGATCAAGAAGAGGGCGCAAAACCCTTTGTGATTCACATTATGGAAACATATCTCCGCATGCGTTGAGTGAAATTAAGCTCTGCTAAACAATTAGAAATTGAAAAATTTAATACACGCAACAGTAAACTACCCAATTAACAGAGTACAGATCAAACTATACACGGTGCCCGCAGGTTTCGCCTCGAAGCAGCTAGAAAACGTGGCCCTGGGAGTTCTACGTAAATGGTTATTAATTGGAGTGCAGGGTCACGCTTCAACGAATGGAAAATATAAAAAGAACACCTTTAAATTCGAGAATTTCGGCCTTAAAAATATAACTCTATACGTCAATGGCGTTGCGTTGGGTTGGACTATGGTTACGGATTACTCATCAGACGCTGTGGTCCAGCTTTGCGCAAGAACTAATAGTAATCTGGCCCATATTGCAGGTGCTTGTGATGAGCTCGGGATTCGGGTAGCGCAGAAAGAATTCATCGATTAATTTAACCTTTACCCTTTTGATATCACACCCGACTTAGCTGCTAGTGTAAATACACACTTAAGTCCACAACAGAATGGAAACGTCTCAGTCAGATTGGAATTCACCAACCTGATAGACGCTCCTATTAGTGTACTAGTAAACCTCGAGTCACAAGCTCTAATAGAAATTGAACGCCTCAGGAACTTAGTCACTGACTTTTAAAATGGATGCGAACACACTTCAGAGAGTAATGAATAGTGACCGAATCACACGCTCCAAATTTATCGGTGTGTTACGAAGAATGAAACATTGAAATTACCAACTACGAGAAAATGAGGGGGAATTATTGTCAACACAGATGTTGTTGGTGGCGAAGGGACTTATTGGTTTGCAATATACTTTAAAAGTAGGGAAAGAATGTACTTTTTTAATTCACTGGGGACTCATCTCTGGAGTGACCCTGTTATTGTAAAATTTCTCGAAAAGTTGCATATTCCTGAAATTGAATAGAATCCACACCGATTACAAGGATATTTTAGTAATACTTGCGGCATGTACTGCCTTTCATTTCTCATGCACATGTCAGGTGGAAAGGGATATATAAATTGTTTAAAATTATTCGATTTGTGCGACACTGAGCTCACTGATGAAATGGTGTGCATGCAGATAAAAAAAAAGGTTCCAATTTGTGCGCACTCGATGTAGTGTGTAAAGTTTTACGCGTGTGTATATATATATATATATATATATATATGATGCAAACCCACAAGGAAAAAGAAAAACAATTCCAAGGCCTTTCGTGTATTCAGAGCTACATCTCGTCAGGGAATGAAGAGAGAATACAAGATGCCCATAAATATATACAACGTAGCGGAAACCAAAACAATTAGCACATAATTAGCAAGAGTTAATGAGAGGCAAAACGAATTTTAACAAGATATTGTCAATTTTATACATTGCCGCACTATTATTGAAATTCTTTTTTAAAATGGATAAATGCACATTCTAGAATATTTCTTTCAACTATATCTCTGTTTTCAACAAACGTTTTAGAATTATCCCACATGATGCTATGATTACAGCTATACATATGGTTAAACAAAGCATTGGAATTATTAGCTGTTCTACACGCATATTTATGCTGTTTTACCCTAATATCTTACGTTTTACCCGTTTGGCCTATATATACTGAGTTACATTGTGTACATTCGATCGAATACACACAACCAACAACATTATCCTGGCTATTCTTTATTAGGCGTGATTTAGCAGTATTATTATAGTTAAAGAGTACATTGATGTCAATTGCTTTAAGTAAAGTCGGAAAATATTGAAAATTAACATGGTAAGGTAAGCTAAGGATATTTTTACGCTCAAATTCCTTTAAAGTTACATTATTATAATACCTATTCTTAGCTTTCCTAAGACAGTTATCTAAAAATGAAATAGGATAATATAATTTAGCACCAATATTCATGATATTGCATAACTCGGAATCTAAAAATTCAGGACTGACAACTCTCAATGCTCTAAGAAACATCGCAGAGAAAATAGAGGATTTAATCGAGAGATGATAGTCAGAATAGAAATGCACATAAGAGTTATTATTAGTAGGCTTGCAATAGACTTCAAATTTGAACTGATTAGAGCATCTTCAAATTTTTAGATCCAGAAATGATAAGCTTCCATCATTTTCTTTTTCAACTGTGAACTTAATAGATGGGACTAAATTGTTGAGCCTACCAAGAATAAGTCAACATCCAAATTATTAGGCCAAAGGCATAAAATATCATCTATATACTTGTACCAAACCAGGTTAAAATTAACAATCGTAGACAAAATTCTGCTTTCAAAAAATTCCATATATAAGTTAGCCAATACAGGTGAGAGGGGATTTCCCATCGCCAATCCAAACGACACAGCATAAAACTTATTTTCAAACTGAAATTTACAATCTTTGACGCAAAGCTTAATTAACTCAATGAGTTACAAGGAAAAGATGTACAAGGAAAAGAAGTACCTCAAAAGGCCTTGCGGCCCATACCGAGGAGGTACCAATGATACCGAGGAGGTACCAATGAGAGTGCTGTGTTCAACAGGGAGAGAATATTCAGAGATCTTATCTTTTAAAAAAAATCCCATGAGGGCTATTGTTAGCTCAGTAGGCTCCGTAACCTATAAACTATCTAACTGGTTAGTTACTTTATTAACGCCGTTAGTTGGCTTCATTTCTAAGTCACATATTGTAAATAGCATGGATCTCATTGACAAACTGAAATTTCCTAATGGCATTAATTTCAAATTGTTAAGTTTTGATGTATGCTCGTTATTCACAAAAGTCCATTTTGATGACCTACTTGATTTTTTAAAAGATAAGATCTCTGAATATTCTTTCCCTGTTCAACATAACACTCTTATTGAGTTAATTAAGCTTTGTGTCAAAGATTGTAAATTTCAGTTTGAAAATAAGTTTTATGCTATGTTGTTTGGATTGGCGATGGGAAATCCCCTCTCACCTGTATTGGCTAACTTATATATGGGATTTTTTGAAAGTAGAATTTTGCCTACGATTGTTAATTTTAACCTGGTGTGGTACAGGTATATAGATGGTATTTTATGCCTTTGGCATAATAATTTGGATGTTGACTTATTCTTGGTAGGCTCAACAATTTAGTCTCATCTATTAAGTTCACAGTTGAAAAAGAAAATGATGGAAGCTTATCTTTTCTGGATCTAAAAATTTGGAGATGCTCTAATCAGTTCAAATTTGAAGTCTATCACAAGCCTACTAATAATAACTTTTATGTACACTTTTATTCTGATCGTCATCCCTCGATTAAATCCTCTATTTTCTCAGCTATGTTTCTTAGAGCATTGAGAGTTGTCAGTCCTGAATTTTTAGATTCCGAGTTATGCAATATCATGAATATTGGTACTAAATTATATTAACCTATTTCATTTTTAGATAACTGTCTTAGGAAAGCCAAGAATAGATATTATAATAATGTAACTGTAAAGGAATTTGAGCGTAAAAATATCTTTTGCCTACGTTACCATGTTAATTTTCAATATCTTCCGACTTTACTTAAATCAATTGGCATCACTGTAGTCTATAAGTATAATAATACTGTTAAATCACGCCTAATAAAGAATAGCCAGGATAATGTTGTTGGTTGTGTGTATTCGATCGAATGTACACAATGTAACTCAGTATATATAGGCCAAACGGGTAAAACGTAAGATATTAGGGTAAAACAGCATAAATATGCTTGAAGAACAGCTAATAATTCCAATGCTTTGTTTAACCATATATATAGATGTAATCATAGCATCAAGTGGGATAGTTCTAAAACGTTTGTTGAAAACAGAGATATAGTTGAAAGAAATATTCTAGAATGTGCATTTATCCATTTTAAAAAGAATTTCAATAATAGTGCGGGAATGTATAAAATTGACAATATCTTCTTAAACTTCCGTTTGCCTCTCATTAACTCTTGCTAATTATGTGCTAATTGTTTTGGTTTCCGCTACGTTGTAGATATTTAAGGGCATCTTGCCTTTTATCTTCATTCCCTGATGAGATGTAGCTCTGAATACACGAAGAGCCTTGGAATCGTTTTTCTTTTTCCTTGTGGGTTTGCATCATTCATTCACTTCACGTGTTTGATTGTGAAATTCATTCCATATATATATATATATAATATATATATATATATATATTATATACAGAATTGTAACTATATTGTGTAAAATATAAGATGTCCACAATAATGTTAGTCTTGTGCTCTGTAGCTTATTTAATGGATGCTAATCTGTAACTAATTTAAGCTCATTTGTACTAATTTATAAAACATGATTTCTATCATTTAATAAATTGATGAAAATACACTGTGTCTTGTTCTTAACCAAAAGAAAAAAAAGCTTACATTAGTTCCCCGACGACCAGGCAATCGTTGGACGGGATGTAAGCTAATACTTCGACCTCCGTATTCCGGTCACTGGGTTGACTGCGCTGTAAAACCTCCAAATCGCCGTCGACTATTTGCATTTCTTCAAAGCTGTCACGAAAAGTAGCTATAACACGATCGAGTTCCGCATCGGGCCTATAAGGGGAAAGGATACGGTTGTAGACAGAAAATTATTTGGCAGCTCATACATGTTTCTAATAATGATCATATTGGATGACTAAGCACTGTCACAGGGTATCGAGCACCTGGCAGATATTAAACGATTCATCCACATTGAATCTTTTTTCATTAAAATCCACTTGTTCCGTATATATATATATATATATATATATATATATATATATATATAATTGAGGATACATGCTATTTTAATGAAACATTTCACAAACTAGTTTTAAATAAATGTTAACACGTAATTATTTGATAAACAAAATTCACTCTCTAAATACTTAATAGAATACATTAATTACAGAAAGCCTGGCACAGTATCCTTTAGTAAACATACATTTATATGTCAGGACACCGCGATGTATATATGGAAGGAGAGAGTTACAAGGAGTTACAATAAGAGAAAACGCAGGAGAGGGTACCCGGATCAAATAATAAGCACAAAGCAACTAGCCTAACTGGGGTCAAAGGAAGATTAGCTGAGTGTACTACGCATCGTCTGTCAACACCAGGTCTCGAACCCCTGGGCAGATATCCTTTCACTTCGTTTATTATGGCTTTTTATAAATTAACTAACACTACACTTGCAAAGGTTAAGCACTGAATGATACGATGTATATAGCCCAAGAATTAATCACAAACTAAATTATTACGTAATTACTCACATCTCGAGGGTAGAGTCTTCTGCTGGTTCAAACGGAGGATCATTGCAGATATCATTAACGTTTTGTGTGCAGAGAAGGTCATTCCGGTCAGCCGCTGCGAAAAGATGGAGCGTAGCCCCTGCAGTGAGGTCGTTGACTTCAAACACCTGTGGGGAGCAGTAAAGCTGATGTGTATGACTGGAAGTGTCTATGATGAGAGAATGTGTAGTTACTCGTTCATAAAATCACTGTTGTGGATCCAGCTAAAAATGTTCCCTCTTATATACGTGACCCCGATTGGCCCCACCCCCAATATTCGATTCGCGAGTTTCCTGTGTGAGAGCGAGACTTTCCGCCAACCAGAGATCCTGGATTCGTTCTCATGCCCCGCCCATTGGGTTGTAATTGGACGAGCCGCGAATTTTGGGGGCGTGTCTTTACCAAATATAACGTTCATTCCATACATTATTTGTTTTAAAAATTATATTAACGTTTTGATGTTATAGTTTAAGGATATAATTGTGTCTTAAAGATAAATTTCTATTGAACCAAATAGTTGCGTAAAGGAGGAAAAATGAATACGTTACCCCGAAATAGAATCTATTTTTTTTATAAAGTTATATTAATATTGTTTTGTAATAAGGTTTAAAGATATATTTGTCTTAAAGATAAATTTATATTGAAACCAGTGGCGGCTCGTCGGTAGACAGTGCGGAACTGCAGCACCCCTAAATTTTTTATTTACAATTGAAATAATCAAGAACAATATAAGGATGAGCTCACTGAATAACTTTTTCAATAAGTTTTGAAACTTTTATTCATTGCCCAATGCTCATCCTTTTATTTCAGTAATTATTTCAACCCATTCTTAGAGACAGCACCCCTAGAATTTTTAGTCACGAGCCGCCACTGATTGAAACAAAATAATTGGATAAAAGAGGAAATAAATAATAAGTTACCCCGAAATAGGATCTATTTTGGCGAAAGAGGAGAAATGAAATAGTTATCTCGAAATACAATCTATTTTTAATATAAAGTTATATTAATATTTTTTTGTAATAAGGTTTAAAGATATATTGGTGTCTTAATTAAAGACAGTTATAGTTTAAGGATAAAAATATATATTAAAGATAAATTTGTATTGAAACAAAATAATTGGCCAAAAAAGGAAAAATGAAATAGTTACCCCTAATTTAATTTCTATTTTGTTTTAAAAATCATATTAATGCTTTTTATGTTATAGTTTAAGGATAAAATTGTATATTATGGTGAAAATTTGTTTTGGCAGTAAACTTTGTTCATCTTATTCGATTTTTTGCATAAAAGATCGGCTCCAAACGCTAAATTGGCCTCGTGGTGTTCCACCAAGAGGAGCTTAATAGTAGCGTTGCCCTTATTTTGAGACCTTGTCGATCTACCACCTGACTTCATAAATGTATTTGTTTATGCTTAATAGCTCCATCTATCGGATCGTATTTAGGTAGGCTGACCATACGTACCGTTTTGTATGGGTTCTGTCACTGAAGAATAATTGTAAGCTCAAGATGTTTATGTACTTACTTTTTCATGAATACAGAATATTACATAACCCCCGTCCCTTTTTTGCCATCCCAATGTCCCGTTTTTGTCTCAAGGAAATATGGTCAGCCTATATTTAGGGATCCTGTCGGTCTACCCCCTGGCTCCATAAACGTATTTGTTTATGCTTAATAGCTCCATCTATTGGATCGTATTTAGGGATCCTGTCGGTCTACCCCCTGGCTCCATAAACGTATTTGTTTATGCTTAATAGCTCTGTCTATTGGGTCGTATTTAGGGATCGTGTCGGTCTACCCCCTGGCTCCATAAATGTATTTGTTTATGCTTAATAGCTCTGTCTTTTTGGTCGTATTTAGAGACCTTGTCGGTCTACCAGGAGCTGGTAAGTAAAAGCCGTGGGTAAGGTGGGTTTGGTTAGGTGATGGTAAGCTGTACTTAGACGATTGATGGTTGTGGTGGTGGTTGTGGTGCTGTGGTGGTTTTTTGTGTGGTGGTTAGGCTCGTATATTTTGCTGTTGGGGGCTTTACATGCATCTGTTTATATACGTTGTGTGTGTGTGTAATAAAGGGGGATCTATGGACGTATAGTCGCGGAGTTTGTGTGCTCTTTTTGGCTGTTCAAACGATATATACACTGTGCCAACGGGCTGATAATGACTAGAGGCACTGTCTGATTAAGCCATCTGGCGGATTTCGAGTTGTAAGTCAAGTGATGCTACCTGAACTCTCATTAAGCGTCTGCATCTCGCAGACGCTGGATGGTCTCTTCCTCTCTCTCCTCCTCTCTCTCTTAGGTTAGGTACACCCCTTTGGGGAGGGTGAGACCGTCCCACCTTCTCCCCCAAAGAGGTTAGGTGGACTCCCCCCTTTTTTGGCACCCTGGGAGTAGCACTGGGGGTGGCACCTTGCAAAAAGGGGGTTGGAGTGGGTGGCACTGGCACTTATTTGATCAACATTGCAATTGCATATGCACTCGTCCATTTTGCGGCCAAACTACTGACCTGTTACATCGGGAAACACCATATGAAGGCAGGAAGAATCAGAGGAAAAGTCATTCGTTAATTTTTCACATCGACTAAGAATTACAACACATTGAATTAGAATCCACTGATGATTATTGAAAGTTGCTACAGTATGTCATAGTCCGAGACGCATGCAACAACGCAGTTTTTTGTTGAAGTTGTTGTAGCATATAGAATGTAGAGTTTCAGTGTGTGATAAACGTCTCTTATAAGTTTGTTTTCGGGTAAATTATGTTGCTTCTGGAATTCCTTAAGTCTGTCAAAGGCTGGAAATGAATAATTAAGATGCAACAGATTGGGCCCGCAATTGCACATATCTCTGAAACAGACTTCTGGCTAAGAAGGGCTTCATCAACTGCATGTACACGATCGCTCTTTATTGACCATTCTTGCAATATAGAAGTCAATGCAGTTGCAAATTTTTCATGAGTATGGGAATCTGGCAGATTTTTGGTGGCTAAAACATGCTGCTTTTGCTCACATTTACTATTAATTCTATGTGCTGTCAAACTAATAAAGGCTTCAGTTTTTTATAGTGACACCTAATAACTCAAATAAAACTAATATTCGGAATTCGGTATTCGGCCGAATAGTTTTGCACCAAATATTCGGTATTCGGTGAATTTTAGTATTCGGTACATCCCTAATACTCGTATATATAATGTTACACACAGACCATGCATGGAACAAGGAACTCTTCTGGGAAAATTAAATCCACTATAGTCTGAATAAATAATGGTAAATGACAAATACTAAAGTTTTTCTTTTTCGTGATGGAAGCTCAACGTGAGCAACAGGTTATGACTGGGTCACGATTTAATTTTCCCAGAAGAGTTCCTTGTTCCATGCGCAGTCTGTGTAACATAAAAGTTTCTCAGGTGACCATTCTGAGTTGTATCGTGTGTGTATATATATATATATATATATATATATATATATATATATATTAGGATGAGCCACACTATTGATGTATCGGATGGGGATGCGGATGCCAAACTTTGACATCCGTGCGGAAGCGGATGCCAAACTTTGACATGTTCATGCATAAATTTGTCTGTTTGATAATATGATAGTTTAAATTCATACTTAATTTATTAATTGACTTTCGATTTTTGGTTAGTTATAAATATTAGATATTCGATAATATTAGATATTAGATAATATTATTTTGTAATTATAATTTTTTTGTATGGACGAGTTTTCGCTACACAAATGTGTGTTACCAGGATGCGGGACGGGGACCCAACTCGTCTTGTATCCCACAAACCAATTTATCCAACCACCACCCTTTGAAAAGTAGTGTGCTTATGACATTGTTATGTATTGTACCATGAACAATTAATTATACAAATACACAACAGACATTGCCAGTTACATAAAAGATCAAATGAAGGCTGCACAAGTTTCAGTATTTGAACTGAATGAGGAGAAAATTTTGCTTAAAAAATAGCAATTTAGTAAATAGTACACATCTGCAGCATCCGCATCCCGCAGGTAAAAAGTAAAAATGCATAAATAAGAGCTTCTGAAAGATTTTCTCATTTCTTATATAGAAAACGATCTCAGACCGACGTTTTAGTTAAATCCATTAATATTTAAGGGTGGCGCAAATTTAAAAAAATTTGCAACCCCAAACTGTATAATGATACTAAGGCTTCGAATTGCGCAACCTCTAAATATGCACAATTGATCTAGTTTTTTTATTTTCAACATCGATAGTAATTGTAAAATATGGGCAAATGTCATGAGATATATATTTTTCATTTCCATTTTTATTTTGGAACACCCTAATAAGTTATATATATATATACAGTATATATATATATATATATATATATATATATATATATATATAGAGAGAGAGAGAGAGAGAGAGAGACCGTGCATGGAACAAGGAACGCTTCTAGGAAAATTAAATCCACTATAGTCCGAATAAATAATGGTAAGTGAAAATACTATAGTTTTTCTTTTTCATGATGCTCGCCCGACGTGGGCAACGGGTCACTCGCAAAGAGGTCCCAAAATTATAGCTTCCCTCATCAGCTATCTGCAGAGCTGATAGGATCCAGCTTTGGAACAGGATCTAGGGTTTAAAGCAGCCTAGCCCAGCTACATTTAGAACCTCAATATAAGCAAAAGACTCGCTGCCTTCACGTCAGATTGAATACATCAAAGAAAAAGGGTTAACTATTATATGTTTAGCCAAAAACCAAAACTTAAACCTCAACTGGCAGAATTGAGCGTCCACTTTTCAAGGCACATAACATGTCCGCTTCATGATGGGAATGAACTGAGAATGGTTCCCTGAGGTTTCTCATGATACACACAGACCGTGCATGGAACAAGGAACTCTTCTAGGAAAATTAAATCCACTATAGTCTGAATAAGTAATGGTAAATGACAAATACTATAGTTTTTTCTTTTTCATGATGCTCGCCCGACGTGGGCAACGGGTCACTCGCAAAGAGATCCCAAAAATATAGCTTCCTTCACCAGCTGTCTGTGTGTATCATAAAAAACCTCAGGGAACCATTCTCAGTTCATTCCCATCATGAAACGGACATGTTATGTGCCTTGAAAAGTGGACGCTCAATTCTGCAAGTTGAGGTTTAAGTTTTGGTTTTTGGCTAAAAATATAATAGTTACCGCTTTTTCTTTGATGTATTCAATCTGTCGTGAAGGCAGCTAGTCTTTTGCTTATATTGAGGTTCTAAATGTAGCTGGGCTAGGCTGCTTTAAACCCTAGATCCTGTCCCAAAGATGGATCCTATCTGCTTTGCGAGTGACCCGTTGCCCACGTCGGGCTAGCATCATGAAAAAGAAAAAGCTATAGTATTTGTCATTTACCATTACTTATTCGGACTATAGTGGATTTAATTTTCCTAGAAGAGTTCCTTGTTCCATGCACGGTCTGTGTGTATCATAAAAAACCTCTGGGAACCATTTTGAGTTCATTCCCATGTGTGTGTATGTATATATATCAGTGGCGATTTCTTAATGAATGCAACGCATGCAATGCATGCGCGTTAAATATGTTCTCTTTTCAGATCTAAGTAAGGATTATAATTGACAAAAATAATTTTCAGAAACTAAAAATAGGCTAAGGCTTCAATCACGCATGTACTGGCTATTGGGCGGTGTAAACAAAATTGTCTTATTTCATTAGACAATTAAGAACATTTTTCTGTACACAGATCGAAATACTTGTAGCTAAAGCATTCACTAATTCAGTCTGGGTACAGAAAAATGTTCTTAATTGTCTAGTGAAATAAGACATGATTTTGTTTACACCGCCTTGCCTTGGGCAATTTTTTAAGGAGACTTCTCACTATCCATAAGATATTTTTTTTTAGCCTCATAGCTAAATTCAAAAGGCAATATGTTTTAAAATATGCTTAGAAAATTTACTTAATATTTTTACTAAAAATAATTAAAAAGCTTTGTTCTGATTTTTTTTTAATTAATGAAAATAATACGGCATGCATTCAGTTTTATAGGTGCATTCACCAAAAAGTAACATCTGGCAATTCTGACAAGGCTTCTTTCCAGTACCACAGCCGCAAGCACTCACTTGTGTTCGGTGTTCCCTTTTGTGCTTTAGTTATTTTGGATAAATAATCAGTTAAATAAATTATAGCATTGTAGTGCCCATAATGACTGACGATGTGTTTAATCAATTGAAGACTAGAAGATTTTACTCACTCTCTTTTGATGAGAAAAAGCGCATATTGAATAATGGCAGACCGATTCCACATTTGAATTTAAGCAAAGAAAATAAAGGCTTCACTAGGAAATTTAATCCTAAGCTGTATGATGATGTTCCCTGGTTATGTGGAAATATTTCAAATAACAAATTGTACTGTTGGTCGTGTTTCCTATTTTCAAGAGATAACTCTGTGTGGAATTCTGTTAGTCGTGGATACGACGATTTAAACAATTTACATACTGCAATTTCTCGCCATGAAAAATCTCTTGCTCACATAAATGCATTTGTTGATCTTAAAACATTTGGAAAGTCAGAAAGAATTGATTTAATACTCGACAAGCAGAAATCAGTTGCCATTTCCAGACATAACGAAGAAGTTAATAAGAATCGAGAAATTTTGAAACGTTTGATTAGGATAACATGTTTTTTAGGTATGCAAGAATTAGCATTTCGCGGTCACAATGAAGAAGAAAACGCTGACAATAGGGGTAACTATATTGAATTGGTATTTTGTATGGGAGAATTCGATGAAAAGCTTCAAAACCATTTAAAAACTGCGACTGTTTTTAAAGGAACATCATCTGCTATTCAGAATGACATAATTCAATCTATTAGTGCAGTTATGTTAGAACAAGTAAAACGTGAGCTTATCGACTGCATGTATGTGGCGATTTTATTAGATGAAACATCTGATGTCAGCTGTTTTTCTCAACTCTCTACTGTTGTTCGTTATGTTAATAAACATGGAGAGATTTGTGAACGATTTATAAAATTCAATGACGTCAGCAATGATAGAAGGGCAGGAGCGATTTCTGATTTATCTATAAGGCAACTAGGTGAACTGGGCTGTTTGAAAAAATTAGTTGCTCAAACCTACGATGGTGCTGCTGTTATGGGGAGCGATCTTAATGGAGTACAAACAAAGATTAGAGAAACTGTACCAGAGGCTATTTTTCTTCACTGCTACGCCCATAAACTTAACCTTGTTTTATCCCAAGCGGTCGCTGAAATTTCCGAATGTAATAATTTTTTTTCAGTATTAGGAAGTTTGTCATCATTTTTCAGCAGTTCAACTAAGCGAACTTCAATGCTTGACAAAGTTGTTGGAAAGCGTTTCCCTAAACTGGCTCCAACGCGGTGGAACTATTCATCTCGTCTAGTTGAAAGAGTTAAGGAAAATAAAGAAGATATAATAGATCTTTTAAAAAGCATTCTTGAAAACGAAAAGAAATTTGATGAAAAAACAAAAAATAGTGCACGCGGATTGCTTGCTGGTATCGATACTTTCGATTTTAATTTTTTATTAGAAGTATTTTCTTCAATTTTTCCTTTTACTGAATATCTATTTAATGTGCTGCAAACAAAATCTATGGATATTGTGTATAGCTCAATCACCGTTGAAAGCACTATGAAAAAAATCAAACAAATAAGGGATACAAAATTTGCAGATATGTGGGACTTGATAACAGAAAGATGTGGTGAACCTGTATGTAAAAGGAAACAGAGTCTTTCTCCACAAGAGAAGTATAGTCAACTATTTCATGAAATATTCGATAATATACTTCTTCAAATGAAAGAGCGTTTCAGTTCAATGGAAAAATTGGAATTCATTGAGCTTTTAGATTGCAAAAAATTTGAGTTCTATGATGTTACTTTCCCAGAGAGAGCTTTTGAATCTTTGAAAAGAAGCTACAATTCATTTTTTGAGTTTCCTCGTCTCCGTTCTGAATTGTGTGTTTTATATTCGCACAAATCTTTTGCCAAAAAGAATGTTGCTGAGCTCCTAAAATATCTACTGGAAAGCGAAATGCACAAAGGTCTTAAGGAAATATATAAATTGACGAATTTGATTCTAACTATACCAATATCGACAGCAAGTGTTGAGCGATCATTTTCTGCGCTTAAAAGAATTAAAAGTTATTTACGGAGTTCCCAAAGTGAAGAAAGGCTACTAATCTTGCCTTAATTTCAATTGAAAAAAATTTCCTCAAGAAGCTTATGGAGAATCGAGAGTACTTTTACAATTTGGTCATCGAAGAATTTTGCAGGAAAACTAGGAGAGCAGAATTTCAATTCAAATAATGCTTCACAATTATTTAAGGTCAATTTTAAATTTGTATCTTTTTCTTTAGATCAATTCGGTAACTACTATATATAAATATGTCTAATTTTTTGTTCGCATATTTAAGCCTAACATTAAATGAACTTTCCTTCAAAGAGGTCCCCAAAAGTTTGTAAAACACCTTTAACTTGCTAAGTTCTATGTAAACAATATGCAAAGTTTGGGCAAGAGGGTTAGGCGGATGTTTTTCTTCCATTCCATAACATTGCATGCCTGAACAAAAATGTCACGAGTCGCCACTGATATATATATATATATATATTATATATATATACACAGAGGCGTAGACAGGGAGGGGGCTACGGGGGCTTCGACGCCTCCGAAATAAAATCATAGGTTTGATATTTCTATGCATTACTTATGAGTAAGTACGCCATGCCAAGTACCTTCAGCACATGTTTGAGTATTGTAATACATTTAGGAATATGTTTTTACTCATTTACACACTTTAATATATATATATATATATATATATATATATATATATATATATATATATATATATATACAGGGTGTCCCATAAGTCCGGCATCATAGAAGAAATTCATATTTTTCTATTTCTACAAACCATAATTCATATTTTTCTCTTTCTACAGGTCATAATATCTGTGAGCAAGGAAGAACGAATCCAGATAATTCTACTCATAGGAAATCGGAGTCAAAGAGAGGCCGCTGCTGAATTTAACAGACTGCATCCAGACCGCGAGCCAATAACACAGAGTTGTATTAGCAGACTTGTTGCAAAGTTTAAGGAAACAGGATCCATAGAAGATAAACCACGCAGTGGACCTTCAAGGAGGTCCACTGACGATGATACAGCGACTGCGATCCTGGCTCATTTTAACAGAAGTCCCAATAAGTCTCTTCGGCGATTGTCTGCCGAGACAGGAGTGTCGAAAAGTAGCATCCATCGCATTCTTCAGGCTCACAAATGGCATCCATATAAACTTCAGATCCTACAGAAATTAAGCGAAGATGATCCCGACCAGCGGATGGAATTTTGTGAATGGGCGACAGAACAATATGCCCGGGATGTCAATTTCCCGTCCACCATTCTGTTCAGTAACGAGGCTGTTTTTTATGGAAATGGTGAGGTAAATCGACAGAACACCCGCTACTGGTCTCAAAACAACCCTCACTGGTATACCTCTTCAAAGGAACAAGGTGCATCTCGGGTGATGGTATGGTGTGGCATTTGGAAGGATCGCATCATAGGCCCCCTCTTTTTCGTTGAACATGTCACTGGAGGCACCTACCTACGTATGCTCAAGGAAGAAGCATTTCCCTGTGTCTTGAACGAAGAAGGAAATTTCCCGACATGGTTCCAGCAAGACGGTACTCCCGCACATTACAGCACCCAAGTAAGGGAATACCTGTACCAACAATTCCCTGGTCATTGGATAGGACGTCGAGGGCCTGTGGAATGGCCAGCTAGAAGCCCGGATCTCACGCCACTAGATTTTTATCTCTGGGGCCACTTGAAAGCGCTGGTATACACAGAGAAAATTAGGAGTGTTGAACATTTGCGGCAGCGCATTATTGGGGCATGTAACACCATTACTCCTGACATCATTCACCGTGTGTTTGCTGACTGGGTATCACATCTGAATTTGTGTATTGAAAACAATGGTGGACATATTGAGCACGTTCTGTAAATAAAAGCTTTTGTTTTGCCTTTTTTTATTATATTTCCTATGATGCCGGACTTATGGGACACCCTGTATATATATATAAACCTAGAAGAAAAGAAAAATGATGCATTCATTCATTTCACGTGTTTAGTTGTGAAATTTATCCCATGTGTGTGTGTATATATATATATATATTATATATATTATACATACTGTATATACACATATAGGGTGTTTCATAACATGTGAGACGCACTTTCCGGACGGATTCAGGATCTGAAAACAATGAAAAAATTTATATAAACATATGCCCGAAATCGCTTTGTTTCCGAGTTACAGCCCATTTTGTGTTCTAGCAATTCTTTCCTCAAAGTGTTTACAAACACTGCTTGCCGACAATGTTTGTGAGTGTGTACGAGACTTATTTCATATATGGCCTTGCCGATTGTAATGTTTCGTACACTCTATGACATGTTTCAATATTGTTGAGTGTGGAGCCATCAGTCAGTCAGAGGTGCATCACGGTGTTTCAATGTTCGTATTCGTAACTTCTTACCGTGAATAAATGCAGTCCAGTGAAAAAAAAAACTTAAAAGTTTTTGTGCTATTCAGTGATACTGTAGTGTGCATTTGAAGTGAGAATGGAGGCTTATTCAAACAGAGAAATGGTAGACATGCATCTCATGTATGGACTTGCCGAGTGTAATGCGGCCGCAGCAAGACGTCTGTGTGCGGAAAGGTTTCCGTATCGCCGTCTGCCAGATAAGACCTTTCAGAGAATAGACGAGCGTCTTGGTGATACAGGATCATTCAACAAGCGAGTTTCAGATGGTGGAAAACCAATCAGCGCCGGAACTGTTGGGTTGGAGGAGCGGGTCCTGAATCGCGTGGAGGAACATCCTGGTGTCAGCACCCGAAGGATAGCAGCAGCAGAGGGTGTAAGATACACAACTGTGTGGAAAATTTTATGGGAACAACAGCTTTACCCATATCACATTCAGAGAGTACAAGACCTTACTGAAGCTGATTTCCCACCACGAGAGGCTTTTTGTACTTGGTTCCTTCAAGAGTGTGCTCGCGATCCTCTTTTTCTATCCTCCGTGTTGTTTTCTGATGAGGCTGCCTTCACAAGAAATGGCGTGATCAACTTTCACAACACTCATCACTGGGCCGAAGAGAATCCGCATGCCATCATCCAGTCAAGGCACCAACAACAATTTAGTATCAATGTATGGGCAGGACTTATTGCCGACAAATTAATCGGTCCTTTAGTTTTGCATGGAAGATTAACAGGAGAATCCTATTCCAATTTTTTAAGGAATGATTTAAGCGATTTACTAGATGAAGTTCCTCTTGGCGTCCGACGTCGTATGTGGTTTATGCATGACGGCGCTCCGCCTCATTTTAGTCGAGTAGCCAGAGACTATTTGGATGACCATTTCCCTGACAAATGGATAGGAGGTGGAGGACCCATTGCGTGGCCAGCTCGCTCCCCGGACATGAATCGACTCGATGTTTACCTGTGGGGGTCATCTGAAATCGATCGTTTACGTGACACCCATTGACAACGTTGAAATGCCTCGCCAACGTGTAGAACAAGGATGCTAGAAACTCGGAGCAATACGTGGAATGTTTGAACGCGTCAGGCAGTCTATGACGAGGCGTGTTCAGGCGTGTATTCAAGCGCAAGACGGTCATTTTGAGCACTTCCTTTAAAGGTAAGCCCCTCCCGAAAAGAAATTCTGGCTACGCCCCTGTATATATATATATATATATATATATATATATATACACACACACACCACACACACACACAGGGCGGTACGGAAGAAATGCCTCTTATTTTATTTCTCACTAAATATAATTCCAATTGCAATGAAAACTACTGGGAACATGCATACGAGGAACATACGTATCAAATATAAAGTAATTTTTCGACACAGTCTCCGTCAAGTGTAATGCATTTTGCCAATGTTGAACCGGGCGCTGTATACCGGCGTTGCAAAACTCCTTGTTACAACATCGGAACCAGTCACGAACCTTCTTCATCACGTCAATGTCATGCTCAAAGTGTTGCTCACGTAATTCATCCTTCAGCGGGCCAAAGAGATGGTAATCTGAAGGTGTAAGATCCGGACTATAAGCAGGAATGAGGAGGACGGTCCATCCCAAGGCCGCGATCGCCTGCCGTTTGCGCAGAATTGTGTGAGGCCGGGCGTTGTCATGAAGGAGAAGCACCTCGTTCACGTCTCGGTTAGGATAAGCTTTTCGTATGCGGCGTTTCCGTTTCAGTAATGTTTCGATGTACCGCTCCGAGTTAATCATCGCACCATTTGGCATAAAGTCCACAAGCAGAATCTCCTCTCTGTTCCAAAACACAGATGCCACGACTTTACTCGCAGATGGCCGCGTTCTGAACTTCTTTGCTGGTGATATCTTATGTTTTTCCGCGCTTGAAATGCTTTGCCCAACGTCTAATGGTGCTCACATCAATGGTAGAGTCGCAGTACACATTCTTTAAACGCCTATGAATATCCACTGGAGAAACCTTTTCCGCATTAAGAAATTCAATAACTATTGTCTGCTTCTTACGCACAGCTAGCGAGGCAATCATTTTCACAACGTGGTGTGTTGTCACGTGACCGATCACAGCGCCGCTCAACTTAAAATGGGCAGGAGATACAAACCTTTCATTGTGATCTTGCGTAGCTTTTCAACGACGCTTTCGTTACGAACTGAAAAATAAGAGACATTACTTTCGTACCGCCCCTCGTGTATATATAGGGTGGCGCAAAAGTCGCCCATCATAGGAATTTCCAGTGTTTACTATTTACTATATTATTCTTTTTTTTCTTTAAGATAGGGAATGGCTGCGGAATTAACAATAGACGAGAGGGTGAGCTTGGTTTTAGTGTATGGAATACCAGGTACAACAAATCGATGAATCGGTGCAGAATTTAAAGATATATATATATATATATATATATATATATATATATATATATATATATATATATATATATATATATATATATATATATATTATATATATATATTGTATTCCTTATTTTCTAAAGTTGGAAATTCTATGCTCCTACCTTCTAGAATCGTTCCTTTCGATGGAAAAACAATGTATATGAAATATTTCACAAATCGAGTAAAATTTAGAGGTCGCTCAATAACCTTGAAGTTTTACCCACCCCACCCCACCCCTAGTATATATGTTACAGTCAAAGTGTGTAACCAGCCATTTCGCGTAGTAATGGCTGAAACTTTGTCATTTCACGAAATGGCTGTTTCACTTGGTTATTTCGCGAAATGACTAAAATATTCAGCCATTACGCGAAATGGCTGAAATTCCACCTTCGTCATTTCGTGAAATCGCTAAAATGACTTTTTTCATGAATTCATAGAAATAACAAACATCACAATAAAATTGGTAACCTTTATTTAACTAACTAAATCTAATAAAACATACATACTGTACATCTACAGGTCTGTTGAAATAAGTGAGAGACACTCTTCAAATACACATTTGAACACATTTGAACATTTGAACACATTTGAATTTGAATTTTCAATATAGAGGTTTTCAAATACTAACCGGGCCTTCAACGTTATCCTGATGTCCGCCACTGAAGGCCCGGTTAGGTCAACTGTATGCCCTTGACAATTGGTTAGGTTAAGTCGTGTTATTTTCGTTAAAACTAATGAAAATAACACAACTTAACCTAACCAACTGTCAAGGGCATACAGTTCACCTAACCGGGCAAATGATCTTGTACGAAATGACCAAGGTGTAATTTCAGCCATTTCGCGTAATGGCTGAAGATTTTAGTCATTTCGCAAAATGACAAAGTGAAACAGCCATTTCGCGAAATGACTAAAAGTTTCAGCCATTACGCGAAATGGCTGGTTACACACTTTGACTGTAACATTTACAAAAGACTAAACTAAACGAATAAAATAAAAAAAAATTATAAAACGTGTGAACTAATGAGATATGTAAAACTGAACCACAAAGAAATAGGCTAGAACTGGGACAAGGACAAGGCAGCACTGATTCAACCGACCAATCAGAACCAAACACGTAGCGGAAGCACCAAGAATTGGGACCAACTGGCAGGGTAGAAGAGAACAAGGGCTATTACCCTGCCAGTTTTCACGAGCGTACCACACTAGTTGGTTGTGGTCAGTGCTGTTCTCAAGAATTATATAGTATTGTGCAAATTAACTGCACCACTCGTGAAACGAGTGGTGCAATTAATTGGCACAGTACTGTATGTGTTTGTGACTATTATCGAAAATTGATTGGTATTATATTTTATTTCACAGGTTTTAAAAATGACTTCGAATTCCAGAAAGACGAAAGAACAATTCGTTGTCAAAGCTTGAGAAGCTGTACAAGGAATGGACCAACCTAAAGAAGAACAAAGGCAGAAAGTCAGGCATGCATGAGACCAAGGAAAAGGTGTTCCAGCAAAAATTGGAAGATCTTTTTGACATCGCACATGCTGACGCCCTTAACCTCATTACTATCCAAGAGGACCGCGATTTTCTACTGGTTCAGCTGGAGCCGGGACGAAAGGGATCCATGGGCCAGGTCGATATGACTCTCTACAAGAAAGAAACACGAGCAGCACAAAGAGCAAGGGGTGTTGAGAAGAGGCGTCATCATTCTGAGTCCCAGCAAAGAGTCGCATCCACAACTGCCCATTCGGCCTCTAGCAGCATCAGAAGTGAAGAAGATGGTGGAGCTACTACAGTACAAGCAAAGATGGAGGAGCCAAGTCCCAGGGAGGAATTGGTGGGGTGTCTCTAACCAGAAGGGCTCGAGCCGCAACAAACATTGTGTCGCCCTCTCTCGCTACTGCACTGGATCTTTTAAAACTGCCCAATAGAAAGGCGGCTTTTGTGATGCGGAGACAACGCGGAGTCTTGGCCACAGCGTTGAAGATTATAACATCAACCATGACTCCATCAGATGCCTGCGCCAACTCCATCGTAGAAACATCACCGAGGCCCTGAAGGCGGAGTTTACAGCCGACGTGCCGCTCAGCGTACACTGGGATGGAAAACTTTTGCTCGAAGTCACTGGAAAGGAGAAGGTCGACCGCCTTCCTGTGCTGGTATCCGGCGTTGGCGTTCGATAACTTCTTGGAGTTCCGAAGATACAGAGTGGCAGTTGGAGAAGATCAAGCGAAGCTAGTTGCAGCAGAATTGGAAAAGTGGGACCTACAAGATCGAGTCGTTGGAATTGGGTTTGACACCACTGCCTCCAACACCGGTCGTCACTCAGAAGCATGCATCCTTCTAGAGCAAACAAAAACTGAAGAAGAATCTGCTTTCTTCCCCTGTTTCCATCACATCCTTGAACTTCTCTGGCGCAGCATTCACGGCCTGCCATGGGGAAACGTCTAGACCTGAAGTCCTTCTTTTCAAGCAGTTTCAGCAGCGGTGGGAGGACATCAATCACGCAAACTACAGCAGATGCGCTGGCAATGAGACCGTCGGAGCGTTGATCAGCCCGGCCAGTGCAGATCTCCTCACATTTGTTGAGCAGCCTAAGGAGCAGAACTTCAGAGACGATTAACTGGAATTTCTGGAGCATTCTAGCATCTTCTTGGGAGGCATTCCTCCTCGAGGAGTTCGCTTCATTGCTCCCGGGACAATGCACCACATTCGGTGGATGTCCTAGATCATTTACTCCCTGAAAATGTGGCTGTTTAGAGCTGAATTCCCTCTCACCACTCGTGAGGAGAGAAATCTTCGAGGTGTCTGCATCTTTGCAGTGATAATCTACATGAAAGCATGGTTCATAGCTCCATTGGCATCCTCAGCTCCCCGCCAAGACCTCGAGCTAATAAAGAGCCTACAAAGCTACACCAACAAAGGCATCTCCAAGGCTACCTCAGCGAAGTTCGCTCTCCACCAGTGGTATCTCTCGGAGGAGATGGTGTCTCTCTCGTTCTTCGAACCAGAAGTTCCTGCGGCGAGAAAGTGCCAGATGGTGAGGGCAATAAAGAACAAGAGAGGAAGAGAAGATTCTTCCAAAAGGATCAAGATTGACTCTCGTTCTGTTGCTGACTGTGGCTTGGAAGACTTCTTAATCCAGACCTCCAGCGAGTTTTTCAAAAAAACTGAGATTGACCAGAGAATTTCTGGAGAAAGATCCGGAGATCTGAGAGACCAGGGAAAACTACCAGATGGCACGGGATGTCGTCAACGACTTGGCGGTTATTAACGACAATACCGAACGTGCTGTGAACCTCATCCAAAACCTCAATCGCCATCTGACTAGGCTGACCATACGTACCGTTTTGAACGGGACAGTACCGTTTTTTTAATATTTCCTGGCCGTCCCGTCGTTTTAATAAAAATGTCAATTTTGTCCCGGTTTATGTACTTACTTTTTCATGAATACAGAATATTACATAACTCCCGTCCCTTTTCTGCCATCCCAATGTCCCGTTTTTGTCTCAAGGAAATATGGTCAGCCTACATCTGACTCAGGATGAGGAGCAGCTGCAGTATCTTCTGTAGGTCGTCTCAGAGCACCGTCGGCATTTCCCCGATAGCCGGAAGTCGACATTAATCAGGCAACAATGAATGAAATGCTAGCTGGCTCCCATGAGATACCCGTCGTTAAACGGCTAATACTCTCCATTGGATGAGAGGGACCTGGATTCCACCAATTCAATTAAAGTTACATTTTATCGGTGTCCAAAGTGTTAACCCGTCACATTGGCTACCCTTTACCATGTTGTGATATACAGCTATTATCCTAAAATCTCAGTGCTCTTAAGCAACCTTTAATTAATCAATTTAAAAGAAAATTGGCACATAGATTTTTCATCATATGGAACAATTTTAGGGGGTAGGACGTTTAAATTTCACCCCTGTCTATGCATGCGATGATAAAATGTCAGTTTTTATCTTATTTGTCCCCCCTTTTTTATATACAATTTTAATATCAATATACTCTGGTGCTTTTTTCCCTAGCTAATTTTTTTCTTATTTGTTAATTTAGCACTGATACATACGCGCATTTATTTGATGTTATCGATGATGAGGAAGGACAGATTCTGGATTCGCAAACGGTTAATGACTCGAATGCATATAATACATAAGTGTTTCAAAAAATTCTTCAACATTGTCGTTTTTAAGCTAATTCATTGTAAACAGGAAGAGCCTGTCATTAATGGAAATGCCCGTGTTTTGCTTAATTAAATAAGTTGCTCACGAGTAACCATTCCTTGTTAAAAAATGTTCCATTCCATCCAAAAATCACAGTTCATATTTTATTTATCATACTGATCTGAAATCATACCTTTTATCTATCTTTATATATATATATATATATATATATATATATATATATATAAACTGCAAACACGCAGTATAATTAACGTAAAGAACGACGCTTGTATAGGAGAATTATCCGCGCAAGATGAGAGAGAGAGAACGAAACAAATGAAAAAATGAGGCCCATGGTGTAATGGTTATCATATCTGACCGGCAATCGGAAGATCCCGGGTTCGATTCCCGGGTGGTTACCTCATTTTTTCATTTGTTTCGTTCTCTCTCTCTCATCTTGCGCAGATAATTCTCCTATACAAGCGTCGTTCTTTACGTTAATTATACTGCGTGTTTGCAGTTTAAATGTATATAATGTACGGCATGCGGGAGGTGCCCCCTAGGGGCATTGGTTTCTGCGCGTATGTAGAAGAATTACGGCATTTGTTTGAGTGAGGCTCATGGTGTAATGGTTATCATATCTGACCGGCAATCGGAAGATCCCGGGTTTGATTCCTGGGTGGTTACCTCATTTTTTCATTTGATTCGTTCTCTCTCTCTCATCTTGCGCGGATAATTCTCCTATACAAGCGTCGTTCTTTACGTTAATTATACTGCGTGTTTGCAGTTTAAATGTATATAATTGGTTTCTGCGCGTATGTAGAAGAATTACGGCATTTGTTTGAGTGAGGCCCATGGTGTAATAGTTATCATATTTGACCGGCAATCGGAAGATCCCGGGTTCGATTCCCGGGTGGTTACCTCATTTTTTCATTTGTTTCGTTCTCTCTCTCTCATCTTGCGCGGATAATTCTCCTATACAAGCGTCGTTCTTTACGTTGATATATATATATATATATATATTATATATATATATCGGCTATTGATTGATGGCGTGGAAAACGCAGTTTAATAATAAACAGGAACACCAGAGAAAAAATAATCCTTCAAGGTTTAATAGTACCAACGTTTCGGAATGCACTAATTCCATCTTCAGGGCTAAAACAATAAAATGCCAAATCACATACAAAATACAAATTGCTTAATAACAATTTAAAATAAAGTTAAAAAATTATAAAAAGTAGCTAAGAAAATGTAAAACATTAAAACTAAAAGGTAAATAAATGTGAAGTTAAAAAGTTACAATTTAAAAAGTAGCTGGGAAAAATATAAAAGCATTAAAACTGAAAGGTAAATAAAATAAGATAAACTAGTACCTTAACCAAAACATAGCAGATCTATCGATGATTCGTCAGAATTTAGGTCTGGTTTTAGTTTATAAATAAACAAAGATTCCATAATTTTAAGCTTAAGGTCAGAGCTCCCGGCAGCAAGTACGGCGAAATTAGACTGTGAAATTGGGTGGTTATTGTTGTGCGAATGATTACGTATGAGAGAATTAGGTGGTTTGTCAAGGGGTAAATTTGTACGGACCGATTTACCGAGATGTTCGTAAATACGGCATTTTAAATGTCTTTTAGTTTTACCTATATACCCCATACAGTGGTCACACTTGTATTGATAAACTATGGATGACTTAAGAAGTAGGAATAACATCCTTGTATTTAAATAAATGGTAAATCGATTTAGACGGGGTGAATATAATTTTTATACATAGTTGTGGGTAGAATTCCTTGAGCAATTTTAAAAGTTTGTTTCTAATGTTAAAACTTGAGGTTCCCATATAGGGCAAAGTGAAATACAGGATATCTTTGGGGACTGTAATTAAGTCTCTAGTTGTAGGGTTTATTAGTCATTTAAGGTTCTGCCTATTGTAGTCTCCACCAGTCTAGAAGGGAAATTATTCTTGGCAAGGAGTTTTCGGATGAAATCTAGTTCATCGTGTAGGTTAAAGTAATCTGAACAGATATTGAAAGCTCTATTGGTCAGAGTCGCAATTAAATTTCGTTTGAAACCTAAAGGGATAAAGGAAGAAAAGTTCGTAGTAAGATTAGTGAATGTCGGCTTTTGGTAAACGGAAGTTTCAAAAGAGGAATTAGTTTTTATCTTAATGTCCAAAAAGGATAGAGAGCTATTAGATTCAACTTCTGAAGTAAATTGAATATTAGGGTGCTTAGAATTAAGGTAATTACGAAACAAAGGGATATGGTCTGGTGATTTGAACAGCAGAAAAGTGTCATCAATATATCTTCTGTAAAAAACCGGTTTAAAGTTGGAAGGACACTCATTCAGCCATTTGACTTCATGATGACACAGAAACGCGTTAGCTAAGGTGGGACCAAGAGGCAGACCCATTTGAACACCTTCAGTCTGTTTAAAATATTCACCGTTGAATATAAATATGAGGTCTTCTAAATATATGGTCTTTACCTTTTAGTTTTAATGTTTTACATTTTCTTAGCTACTTTTTATAATGTTTTAACTTTATTTTAAATTGTTACTAAGCAATTTGTATTTTGTATGTGATTTGGCATTTTATTGTTTTAGCCCTGAAGATGGAATTAGTGCATTCCGAAACGTTGGTACTATTAAACCTTGAAGGATGTTTATTTTTCTCTGGTGTTCCTGTTTATTATATATATATATATATATATATATATATATATATATATACGAGGTGTGTTCCAAAACTTCCCGAACTGATTATGCTGCACACGCATCACATGCATGTTGTAGTGTGACTCAGTTTGTGTCCAAAGACGGTTATCAGTTGTTTATATCGTATTTTGTTCTCTCTATATTTATTGTTTTGTGAAGCCATTTTGTGTTTTGTCACATTTTGTGCATTTGAATAATGGCTACAATTATGTGTGCATAAAATTTTGCTTTAAGCTGGGCAAGACTGCTTCTGGAACCCATACCATGCTGAACACAGCATTTCGCAATGACACCTTAAGTCGGACAACCACTTTTGAGCGGTACAAGCGCTTTAAGGAAGGCCGTACGTCGACGGAGGACGATGCAAGGGACTACCTTCCACTTCATGAACTGATGACACTGTTGCTTGTGTTCGTGAAATGATTCGAGAGACCCGTAGACTGACAGTCAGGGAAGTCGCAGACGAAATGAACACTTCGATAGAATCATGCCACACGATACTCAGAGAGAATTTGGGGATGCGTCGTGTGTCAGCCAAATTTGTGCCACGACTCTTGACTGCCGAGCAGAAATAGAAACGTGTTGTTGTGTCTCAAGACCTCCTTCACCGTGCCAATCTTGATGATAATTTTCTCAGAAACATCGGTACGGGTGACGAGACGTGGGTGTACAGGTATGACGTTGAAACAAAACAACAGTCATCGCAATGGAAGTGCGCAACGTCCCCGAGACGGAAAAAAGTACTGCAAGTCCGATCGAATGTGAAGGCAGTGCTGGCGGTTTTTGCGATTACTACGAAATCGTTCATTAGGAATTCGTCCCTAGAGGTCAAACAGTTAACCAACAGTTTTATTTGGAAATACTGAAGCCCGTGCTAGACGCAGTAAGGAGAAAACGGCCTGAAATTTGGAACGCAGGAACGTAGATGTTGCACCATGACAATGCGCCCGCACACAAAGCGTTGTCAATTTAGCAGTACCTGGCGAAGCACAACGTCGGATTCGTTCCCCATCCCCGTATTCTCCAGATCTGTACCCGGCAGACTTTTTTCTTTTCCCCAAACTTAAATTTGGATTGAAAGGTCGAGGTTTCAAAGTGTGGAAGAAATTATTCAAAATGCAACAAACGAACTGAAGGCGGCCAGGAATACGGCTTACCACGAATGCTTTCAAAAGTGGAAACGCCGTTGGAAGCGATGTATAGCTGCATAAGGAAACTACTTTGAATGGGAGAATATCAATTAGATCGTAAGTGTTCCCAGAAAGTTTTTGTGGGATCAGTCCGGGAATTTTTTGAAGTTGGTATAAGGTTGCATATTATTCAGCTTCCAGGTCCCACTCACCCCGTGGGGTGAGTATTATCCTCTCAATGGCGGGAGTGCCACGGTTGCTAGCCACTGATTGTAGCCTGGTTGGACTCTGTAGGCCTTCAACTATGGTCTTCTTACTCGAATTCGGACACCTTTTCCGGTGACCTTCAATGACTTGGAGTAGATATTGTTTTTGTTTTTCATTTCTAGCGATGCTGGTGTCGTAATCGTGTATTATGGCTACGCCACGTTCTGCTACATCATTAACTACAATCCTGAGGATTGTAGGAGCTGTTTGATATTCTGAAATTTCAGGGCATTTTCATGGGTCTTCGGCATCCAAGAATGAAACATCTAGTCCGGACTTAGAGAATAGCAGAGTTTCTGGTTATAAATGATGATATAGCTTTCCTTTCTACTTCATCAATTTGTATTCTTCGAGGGTCTTCAGCTCCTTCATTGTCAAATGCGGCAACCATTTTTCTCTTCATTTCTTTAGACAAGCGGTCATCTAAAAAGGACAAGCCCACTAGATGTTCACTCAAGTACCATAAGTGATTTCCAAAAGCAGTACTTGCACACTTCGAGATCTACAGTAGAATTAGGGTATCTTTTGATATCTCGAAAAAATTCGAGATAATTTGTAGGAACCATAACTGCCTGAGGACATTGAAACCAGGTCTTCACCTACACTTTCGTGGTAAAAACTGCAAATTCTCTCAGAGCATTCACTTCACGCGTTGTCAAGCATAACTGCGAACAGACTAGAAAAATCTTTGGAGAGTAAATCAGCTTTTCTAACCAATGAGCACGGTGTTATTTCAAGAGTTACTTCAAGAAGTTCTTTGTAGCCACCTTTGGGCTGCTGTTCTAGTAGGTTCTTTCTAGCAAACTCGGTTATTTCTTCTTTCTATTGAGAAATGTCCATCTTTCTTTCTCTGTCATTAACAATGGGTTTCAGCTTTGTCTTGTCAATTGACGTCCATTACCGCTGAAATCTCTTAAACAACGAAATTTCAGGCCCAGAAGAAGCCCCAAGAAGCTTAACAAACACCTTCTCGATGACAATTTCTAGTATCTGGTGTCGGCAGGCGAAATGTAGAAGTTCTTTTTGAAGTCTCTCTTCAATTAAGATGCATGCTTCCCTTCGGCATCCAGTGTTGCTGGCGGTTGTATCAAAAGCCATTCCCTTGACTTCATCAGTCGAATTCCAGTCTTCTAAACACTTTATGACAGCTGATGCAATTTCCTCTAATGTTTCTGTAGGGAGTTTTGGTACACCAAGAAGCTTACAGACTTACAGTGATAAATAAAAGTGGTAACAATATTTTAAGGGTATATTTAAGTACATTTACAAAATATGGTTCAAAACATAGAGAAAAGCAAGTGTCTGAAGAGTAGAAAGTTTGAACGTCGTTTTTCTTAAAAGCAAAACTATACTTTATTAAGATTGTCTTTATAGTAAAACTGTTTGACGATTTTATACTTACTTTGACATTATATTCTTCAAACCCACAAAATAAAAGAGTTTATAACCGAAAATTTGAAATTCGGTTAAAATTTATTGAGAGATCCTACCTTCTCGGACTTTATTTTTGGATCCATGATAATTTCAATACGTCGTGTAATATATTCGGCAAAAGGTTGAAGGATTGTTGGAGTAGGAAGGTTCTGATGCAAGAAGATAAAGGAAATATAACTATAAAAAGTAAATTATATACACATATATATATACAGGGTGGGCCGAAAGTCTGGATCCATAGGAAAATATTTATTTTAATACATAAATTACAACAAATGGTAAATACTTAAAATGAATATCAACTTTAACTCGTAAATGCGTATCCGTGATACTGTACAGTAGTTCGTACTCCAGTGTAAATACTCAAATACTTTTTTTATTTCAGCCCAGAAATGGCTTCGAATCTAACAACAGAAGACCGGGTAGAACTTGTGCTCATGTACGCAAGACAGGGCGCTACACACAGAGAAGTTGCTACCGAATTCAATAGAAATCATTCTGATAAGCATCCAGTAACACATGCGACTGTTGGCAAGTTGTTTAAACGTTTCAAAGAAACAGAAAGTGTACATGATCGACGGCATTCTGGTCGTCCAAAAACTGCAACTGATGAAAATACCTCTGCAATGGTATGTGAAACTTTAACGAATAGTCCAGTAAAGTCAACAAGAAGATTATCAAATGAAACACGCATCTCGAGAACGTCAATTCGAAGAATTATTAAACATCATAAATTCCATCCCTAAGCGTCTCGATGTCAGAGGCCGCCAATTTGAGCATTTGTTATAATTTGTTGTTTATACTGGAGTACGAACCACTGTACAGTATCACAGATACGCATTTACGAGTTAAAGTTGATATTCATTTTAAGTATTTACCATTTGTTGTAATTTATGTATTAAAATAAATATTTTCCTATGGATCCAGACTTTCGGCCCACCCTGTATATATATATATATATATATATATATAAAACGTAAAGAACGACGCTTTGTATAGGAGAATTATCCGCGCAAGATGAGAGCGAAAGAACGAAACAAATGAAAAAATGAGGTACCCACCCGGGAATCGAACCCGGGATCTTCCGATTGCCGGTCAGATATGATAACCACTACACCACAGGCCTCACCCAAACAAATGCCGTAATTCCTCTACATACGCGCAGAAACCAATGCCCCCAAAGGGGCACCTCCCGCTTGCCGTAACATTATATACATTATAACTGCAAACACGCAGTATAATTAACGTAAAGAACGACGCTTTGTATAGGAGAATTATCCGCGCAAGATGAGAGCGAAAGAACGAAACAAATGAAAAAATGAGGTACCCACCCGGGAATCGAACCCGGGATCTTTCGATTGCCGGTCAGATATGATAACCACTACACCACAGGCCTCACCCAAACAAATGCCGTAATTCCTCTACATACGCGCAGAAACCAATGCCCCTAAAGGGGCACCTCATTTTTTAATTTGTTTCGTTCTTTCGCTCTCATCTTGCGCGGATAATTCTCCTATACAAAGCGTCGTTCTTTACGTTAATTATACTGCCTGTTTGCAGTTATAATGTATATAATGTTACGGAAAGCGGGAGGTGCCCCTTTGGGGGCATTGGTTTCTGCGCGTATGTAGAGGAATTACGGCATTTGTTTGGGTGAGGCCTGTGGTGTAGTGGTTATCATATCTGACCGGCAATCGGAAGATCCCGGGTTCGATTCCCGGGTGGGTACCTCATTTTTTCATTTGTTTCGTTCTTTCGCTCTCATCTTGCGCGGATAATTCTCCTATACAAAGCGTCGTTCTTTACGTTAATTATACTGCGTGTTTGCAGTTATAATGTGTATATATATATATATATATATATATATACTCCAATTCATCCCTTTTACTTCTGCCTGTTTTAACTCTAATCTCCTGTTTGGCAACTGATCAAACGTTTGATCAAACTATTTGACGATTTTATACTTACTTTGACATTATATTCTTCAAATCCAAAAAATAAATTTTATGACCGAAAATTAGAAATTCGTTTAAAAATTATTGAGAGATCCCGCCTTCTCGGACTTTATTTTTGGATCTATGATAATTTCAATACGTCGTGTAATATATTCGGCAAAAGGTTGAAGGATTGTTGGGGTACGGAGGTTCTAATGAAAGAAGATAAGGGAAATATAACTATAAAAAATAAATTACATATATATATATATATATATACAGGGCGTCCCAAAAAAATGTATACACACTTTAACAGCTGATAGCTCAATTGATGTTTCTTTCTTTCCAAGTTAAACCCATTAGAATTAATAATGGCAGTCAGACTAAGCTTTGAACAAAGGAAATTCATTCTAAAATGCTACTGGAAGTGTGAAAACGCAGTTGAAGTGCAAAGACAGTTTAGGAGGGAGTTTCAAACAGATCCACCAACGCGACTTACCATCACTCGAATTAGAGATAAGTTTGAAGCCGATGGAACTGTTCAGAATGTCCACAAGAAGCGTTCCGGAAGACCACGGACATCGACAAGCCCCACAAAGCAAGAAAGAGTACTGGAAACGTATCACCAAAGTCCAAGAAAATCTGTGCGGCAAGCGAGTCGTGAGGTAGGAATTTCAGAATCGTCTGTCCAACGCATTTTGAAGCGCTGTCAATGGAAAAGTTACATTCCAAGATTAGTCCATGCTATTAATGAAGATGATCCGGACCGAAGAGTGGAGTATTGCGAGTGGTACTTGGCACGATGTGGATGTGGATTGGACGAAGGGGTTTCGTAGAATACCCTCCGCGTTCACCAGACCTCACACAACTAGACTTTTTTTATGGGGATACTTAAAACAAAGTCTACGCTATAAAACCTGCAACAGTCGCTGAATTGAGAGCAGCCATTGAACGAGAATGCACACAAATACCAAACGAAATGTTTCGTGATGTTTGCGATTCCATTGCTTCGCGTTATCAGCAGTGCCTGGACCAGAACGGACGTCAGTTTGAAAACAGGCGTTGACAAAACAATTAAATAATGTCTATAGATTCTATTACATTTTGAAAATGAAATGTATTTTAATAAACACTGCCTTTATAATTATTTAAAGTGTGTATACATTTTTTTGGGACGCCCTGTATATATATATATATATATATATATTATATATATATATATATATTATATATATTTAGGAGTTATAATCACTGGTGATTTAAAAGTAGCGAAACAAAGTACAGCAGCGGTCGATAAGGCGAACAAAGTGTTAGGTTTTATAGCTCGAAATTTTGAGTACAAATCGCGCGATATTATAGTTCCTCCTTATAAATCATTAGTTAGACCCCATTTGGAGTACGCGGTCCAATTTTGGAATCCGCATATGCGCAAAGATATAGCCAAAATCGAAAGAGTTCAAAGACGAGCAACTAAGATGATTCCCCCGCTTAGGTCAAAGTCGTACGAGGATAGGCTTAAGCCTTAAGGAGTTAAAATTGACTACACTCGAGACTAGGAGGCTAAGGGGTGATCTAATCCAGGTTTTCAAAATTATGAATGGGTTCGATAACGTAGATAGAGATAGCTTTTTCGAAATATCTCAATATAATAGGACTAGAAATAACGGGTGTAAGTTGACAAGTAGAAGGTTCGAGACAGCAGTTGCGAAAAACTTTTTTACGCATAGAATAGTAAATAGCTGGAATAGTTTGCCAGTAGAAGTAATTAGTAGCACGTCTATAAACATGCTTAAAAATCGATTAGACGCATATGTTGATAGATTGGGTATAGTTTAAGGTAGTAAAATTAAGGCTTTGTGGTGATAGATCCCACAGCTCAACACAAGTGTTGTGGGATATAGGGAGGCAGCATCTTGGGTTAGGGGATACTCTCTGTCCTTACACACCCCATTTAAAGAGATTCCTCTGCCGAACGGTGCCCCCCATTGTACTGCGAGGTATTGAAAAACTCATGATCTTCACTTGCCCCACAAACACCTTTAAATGGGAGACCCAAAATGGGTGCACACACATTTCTACATTACTGTCCAGTCTTTACAGCCACACCTACACTTTTCCTCCTAAGTATATAATTATATTGTAATGTATATGGTGGTAAATTTTGACTTGGTCCGCAATCGATATGGACCGTGATTTATTTTTGGTTGGCAAGGTACTAGTATTGATGGATACCGTAATGAAATTGACTGGATTCTTTGGATCTGATATATTTGCATGTCGGTTATAAATAGATATAGAGTGTAACATATTTGTGGATAGTTATGACTTGATCCTCTGGATCCAGAGATTCTATCTTTAGTTTTAAATCGATAATTTAATTAGTTTTAAATTGATAATAATTTAGTTTTGTAAAAATTGGTCGTTGCCAATGTACAGGCAGTTCTTACATAAATTTCTTATGTTCTTGTGGTTCGGAACCCACGTAAAATTGTAGGACCCCTCAGGGTCTTTGTTGGTCTGAAACATTATAACATTATAACATTATATATATATACATACTCCAATTCATCCTTGTTACTTCTGCCTGTTTTAACTCTTGTCTCCTGTTTGGCAACCGATCAAACGTACTATACGGGGTTCCAATAAACCTTAGCCCCACCCCGCCCATGGCCTAAACCATTAGAGGTACAGTAAAACTAAACATACCTTACAAAAGAAAATTTAATCCTGCATTTAATGAGAAACAATTAAAACTTGGTGTTCCCGCCATTGGCTTCCAAGACAGCCTGAATTCGCTTTGGGTAGCTTGCAAAAAGTGACGTGAATAGATCTTGATCGTTACGCAAATTTGCTAAAACAGTTTCAATGTGTTGCGTCATTGTATCCTTCGAAAATCGATTTGCTGCAGGTTCTTGAAACAAGAGACATTCAACCTTGTCCTTTATAACTGATCCAATGTGTTCACAGACGTTCAGGTCAGGAGAATTTCCTGGCCATTCTTCATTTCCAAAGAAATCGATCTCATGGTTCCGCAACAACTGTTGAGGGCTAATGCCTTAAAGCAGGGGGCCTTATCGTGCAGAAGTGTGACCTGATCGACATCCATAACATTGTTTGGGTTTCTTAGAAAAGGAATGACATGCTGGGATAGAATAATATCACGAAAATACTGTCCATCCCAACTCTGACCATTTGGCTTCAGCACCCACATGAGCTTCTTTGCAGTGAACAAAACAAACACACCAACACAGTCTGGACTTTTTAATAATTCGCGATAATGTTCATTGTCATCGATTTCATCTGGTGTTGTGGCCCACACTCGATCATTTTGGTAGTTAGGCCGACGTGTTACGTAAACAAAAAATTCATCGGAGACAGCTAAATGCATGAAATCATCCACATCCATATCTTCAAGATAATGGGCAAACCACATTCTGTCATCGATGTTAAGTTGAGTTTTTCTTGGCTTTGGAAGTTCATGCCAAGGCTTTAAACCTTGCCTATGACGGTACAGTCGAATGATCTTACCACTAACGATCTTTCCTCTCAACACTTCGATCTTTCTAGAAAGTTTAGCACAGCTGTTTTTCCGCTTACGCGTACCGCTTTCAATGATGTCCTTTGTTTCCTGAGAGAGTGGCAAATTTGGGCGCCCAGATTTGGTTGTATCCATTTCACATTCATCCAAAGTTTTATTCCAATTTCTTTTGACGAAATCCTCACTTCTTCGCAACTTTTTGGCAACCCATGAAGGTGTTATAAAGGTGGCTCCAGCATCACGAGCTTCCCGAAATGTTATTGCTCGTATGCGATCTATCACACGTTGCCTCTCCGAATCACCAATTAATTGAGAAGCCATTATATTATCACTTTATCAGCTAGAGTAATTTTAATACCTGCAATAAATAAAGAATTTCATATATTTTTATAATCACTGAAAACTATTTCGATATAAGTAAACATGTAAGCTGCAAATGGAGGGGCTAAGGTTTTTTGGAACCCCTTATGTTTATATATGGACTCTCTCTCTCTCTCGTGGCGGTCGGAGGACAGCGATCGTTGTCCACGCTGGTGGCAACGACCTGTTCCTCAAAGCCGGTAGGGTAGGTTCGACCGAAGGGATCATCAAAGAGATCATGTCTCTTGCGAATGATCTAAAACTTAAGACAGACAGGAGAATGTTGATGTGTATTTTACCGCGGATGAATGCCAGTGACCACGGGCTCAGTAAGGTCACTGGCACCAACGAGAGGGTGCAAGACTTATGCGTCAGACTGGGCGTGAGGTTTCCTGACCCCTTCGACGCGTTTTCGGGTAGGTGGGACTTTTACCAGAGGGATAGTGTCCACCTGAATGTCAAGGGTAAAGGTGTGCTAGGCGCGCTGCTCGACCGGCACCTATAGCGTATGGTGAGGTCAAGCCCGGGGATTGATGACGGGCCCCCACCGGGGAGAGATGATCTTGAGCCGCTGGCGGACGTACCTTCAACTGAAGGGTGCATCCATGTACAGGTAGGTGACCATCCTTCCCCGTTAGAGGGGCTCAGGCTTCTGCGGAAGTTGCCCGTTCATTGGTGAGGGGCTCTTCAACTCCCGACAACCCTGGCTGTTCGGGAAACGGGTCGTGCTAGGAGGCGGTCAGAATAGGGAAGGCTCCCTCCGTGCAGTGCTTTTTAATGCTAGGTCGATTAGGAAAAAGTTTTGCGAGCTACGGGCGCTCTTAGCATCAGAATACCAGGATATCGTTGCTATCACCAAGTCCTGGACTGATGCTGATCGTAGGGACTACGTTGGGGAGTTCGAGATTCCGGGTATACAATGCTTCACAAGGCCCGCACCCGTGGGGAGGGGGGGGGGAGTGGTACTAATATACGTCAGGGACATGTTGAGTCCGGTTGACTGCCAGTTCCGATCGGAACGGGAGCTGCTTGGCGTCGATCTGAACGTGGGAGGGATGAACTATAGGTTAATCTTGGTGTGCAGACCTCCGAATCTCCTCTTCGAGGAGGATACAGCCCTGATCACCGAACTCCGTAGCCTGCTAGGGGACAGGGTGTTGTAGTTTTAATAGACTTCAACTTTCGCGGCATAAACTGGGAAGACAGGACTGCTGATGCCGAAGGGAGGAGGCTAGTTGACTTTGCTGATAAGAACTTCCTGACTCAATGGGTCACTGGGCCTACACGAGGCGAAATCGTTCTAGACTTAGTATTCACGACCGAGGACAGCCTCGTCACTAGATCACCGTTGACGAATCGTTGGGTGGGAGTGATCACAGTATGATCAGGTTCTGTGTTTGTGTCCCTCGGTTGAAGCGTAGTAACTCGAGAGGCAGTAAGCTCGATCTACGGCGGGCGGACTTTGTTGCCTCCAGGATAGCGTAGGTAAGATGGGGTTGGAGATCGGCGGCGATGTTGAGGGAGTGTGGAGTGCATTCCGGGACCAGTTTATGGTGCTGCAGTCTGCTGACATACCTTCAAAACTGGTCACCCCTGCTTCAACGCAGCCTAAGTGGTTCAGTCGGGACATCACTTCGGCTATCCGAAATAGGAAAGCTGCGTATAGGAGGGTGAAGGCCAATCGTGCAGGGAAGTGAAGGCGAAGGTTAGGCTATCGAAACGTAATGAAGAACTCCGGGTGGCAAGTCTCTGCAAAGCAAACCCTAAGGAATTCTTCAGTTATGTTAATAGTAGAAAGCCCACTGGAAGCATGATAGGCCCATTAAAGGACCCCAGCGGCGCGCTGCGGACCTGCGACGCGGACATCGCTAATGTGCTGAACGAGTACTTTGCGGGAGTGTTCACCAGGGAGGACACCCGCGTCATCCCCAAGCCAGGCATCAGGCACGATGGTGCTCGCCTGGATAGTGTTCGTTGTACCGCGACAGACGTTGCTGATAGGATAGACAAACTGAGCGCGTTTAAGGCTCCTGGGCCAGACCAGTTCCTCCCCAGAGTCTTGCGGGAAGTGCGCGACCAGGTTGCTCCCGACCTGGCTACAGTCTTCAACAAATCGTTGGAAACGAGCCAGGTGCCGGGTGACTGGAGGGAAGCCCACGTGACCCCCTATCTTTAAGAAAGGGGATCACGAAAGTTCAGGGAACTATCGTCCCATTAGTAGGTTTTAGGTACTAGGTAAATTATTAGCGGGGATAAGAGTGTTATAGGATCGTTGATATTTGGATTCCTACAAGCTGCTTGGGGACTCCCAACATGGGCTTTGACGGCATAGGTCGTGTGTCACCAACTTGCTCGAGTTTTTTCACGTCATGTGGAGTGAGTACGATAAGAGTTGGCCGATTGATATACTTTATCTCGACTTTCAGAAAGCCTTTGATAAGGTACCTCACCACCGGCTAATGGCTAAAGTCCGCGCGATGGGTATCGATGGGGAAGTAGGTAGCTGGATTGGAAACTGGCTGAAGAATAGGCGGCAGAGGGTTGTAATTAAAGGAGCTACCTCGTGTTAGGCTTCGGTCACTAGCGCGGTTCCTCAGGGTTCCCTTTTGGGGCCACTGTTTTTTATCACTTACATAAATAATATCAACGCTGGAATCGTCAGTAGGATCGCCAAATTCGCTGATGACACCAAGCTTGGGGCGAATGTCGGGACGGTCGAAGCGATCGAACAACTGCTTTCGGACCCACGTAGGATAGGAGAGTGGTCCGAAAAATGGCAAATGCCGTTTAACTTGGGTAAATGTAAGGTCATGTACATTGGCTACGCCAATCCCAAGTCGAACTACTCCATGTTGAGGAGTAAGATAGAGGCCACTGATTTGGAAAAGGACTTGGGTGTGCTAATTAGCAACGACCTTAAGTTTACCAAACAGTGCGTAGAGTTAGAAAAGAAAGCCCAGAAGCTGTTGGGTTATATCAGGAGGCAGTTTCGATTTTGGAACAAGGAGATTGTGCTCTCTCTCTCTCTGTACAATTCCGTGGTTCGGCTGCATCTGGAGTACGCTATGCAGTTCTGGTCGCCCACCCTCAGGAAAGATAGTGACAGGCTGGGGCGAGTACAGGCGAAGACCAGTAAGTTATTCCCTTCCGTTAGGCATATTGGCTAAAACCGACTCTTACACGCCCTGAATTTGTTTTCGCTGAAAACTCGGAGGCTGAGCGATCAACTCACCGAGGTTTTCAAGCTCTTACATGGGTTCGACGATGTCGAATTTAGAAGCATGTTTAGTTTAAATGATAACTCAACACGCAACAATGGTTGGAAGTTGGATTTGAAACGGTTTAGCACATAGTATGTGTCGGAATTACTTTACCTATAAGATCTGTGACACGTGGAACAGGCTACTTTCAGAAGTTGTGAACAGCTCCTCTGTGGATCAGTTCAAGAAAAGGTTAGACCGAATCTTGCACACTATTTGAGGGTGTAGGAATTTTTCCCTGGCACCCGTTGCCATTGGAACCTCCTCGTTATGGGCCGCAATGCCTTTTAAGTACTTATTTTCCTTGTAACTCCTTGTAACTCTCTCTCTCTCTCTCTCTCTCTCTCTCTCTCTCTCTCTCTCTCACAGAGTGCTCATGAAGGGCCTGAATATTTTTCCTTTTTAATAACTACCTATTTCTGTATACAAGTCACAATAACCACTTTTTTTCAAATAAAAACAGCTTTTTTGGTTAGTACGTTGAAACAAAGTTTTCTGGCACCTGTTTAAACAATTCATAATAGGCACCTTAGTTTTCTGATTCATGATTAAACATTTTATATCCAATTTCACTTAAAATCAGTAAAATCCGGATGTAAGCAGACATGTATCGAAGTGAGAATTACTCCTTGAAATTCTCACGGACGTTCCAAATAATGTCGGAGAATCCCACAATGCCTATCGAACCCAAGTGCAACCTGGATAAATCAGTTATGAAAATAGTTCTTAATAACCTCCTAAAATATTATTATTATAGGCAACATACAGTTTTCTCATACTATTTTAGTTGTCAGAGATTCAAATTAACAATGTCTGCCTTGAATATCACGATGGAATTTTTTGGAATGGAATTTAAATATTATCAGAACTAAATGCTAATTAGGTCTTCTGTTGACCTAAATAGTTTGCGCGTGCACGACGGTTGTGCTTTAGCTAAAAACAGACGACATAAAGTTTCACTGAAATTATTAGCCTATTTTCAAGTTTTGTTAAAGTTCTACAAGTTCACGATTCTTTGTAAGTAAGGACCAAACGCCGCTTCACTTTGTCTTTATCTTTGAAAGTTGCTGTAATAAGCCCATTTCTCTACAATATCCAAAAGGTACTTCTCGAACATTTTAAGTTAAATATTTCTCAAAAGAGATTCTATAAATGCTTTTCTGATTCTCATGGATCTTACAAAAATATAAACTGTGCATAATCTTTTTATGTAGGAAGGACGGGCAACGGCAAATGCCCCCAAAACGTCCTTCCCCCAATACAAGAAGAAAACCAAAATCAAGGTCCAGGGTTTTGAAGATGGCTGGACACTCTGCTTTTGAAAGATTGGAGATTATAGACAGGGGGAAAGATGGATTGGGGAAGATTGTTCTAGAGTTCAAAGGTTCAGCAGATGAAAGACTGAAACTGTCGATTAACCATTGCGTTACAGAGTTGGAGAGAATAGGAATAAGAATTTCGGGTAGTGCGTAGACTCCTTAAAGGAGGAGGCATGTAGTTAAAGAGTTCAGAAGAGCAGTGTCCGTTATAACAGCGATAGTAAAGAGAGAGTGAGTCAACATTGCGGCGAAGAGAGAGGGATTGAAGACAGGCAGTAAAAGGCGATGAATTCATGAGACGAAAAACCTATTTGATTCCACCCGACCAAGTAGATTTGTGTGGGTTCAGCCACCATACACATGATAAGCGTATTCCATACAGGGGTGGAGAAGAGCCCTGTACAGAGACAGCAACTCAGTGGGGGTGAAGAAACTGTGGAGCCGGTAGAACACACCAAACTTCCTAGAGGCTGTTTTGGAAAGAGAGTGTCAGAGATAGAAACATCAGAGGTCAGTTGTACCATAGCCGTCCTACGCGAAGCATGGAGGGACTGTTGAGAAGGACGCGTTGCGAATTGGGTGTAGAAGTGAAGAGTGGAATCATCTGAATTGGAATGGATAGGACAGGAAGTGCGACTTAAAAGATCATTGATAAATAAAATGAAAAGAGTGGGTGACAGGACAGAACCCTGAGGAAAATCACTATTAATAACCCTAGGAGAAGAACAGTGGTCATATACAACCGCAGCTATAGGTCGGCCAGAAAGGAAATCAAAGATGAGGGCAAAGATAAAAGGATAGAAACTGAAGGAGGGCAGTTTGGAGATGAAATATTTGTACCAGACTCTATTCAAAGATTTTGATATTTCTAGCGCAATAGCAAAGGTTTCACCGAAATCCCAAAAGGAGGATGATCAAGAATCAGAGAAATATGCAAGATTACTAGTAGAGCGTCAGTTGCGGAATCCATACTGACGATCTGAAAGAAGATTGTAAGAGGAGAGGTGTTTAAGAATCTTCCTATTAAGGATAGATTCAAAAACTTTAGAAAGGCAAAAAATAAAAGCAGTTGGACTTCCAGCAGAAAGGAAAAATACCAGATGAAAAATAAAGACGGAAGAGTTTGCCTAGGCAGGGTGTCAGCACAGAATTACAGTTCTTGAGAACAATGGGAGGAACACCATCAGGACCATACGCCTTCGGAGAGTTGGTTCCAGATAGAGCAGAAGAAACAACTTTGCAGGAGATTCTAATTTCCAACATAATCAAGTCGGAGGGAGGAGGAGTTGGAGGAACAGCACCACAATCGTCCAGGGTTGAATTGGAGGCGAAAGTTTGAGCGAAAAGTTCAGCTTTATCAGGAGAAGAGACGGTAACTGAGCCGTCGGAATGGAATAGAGGGGAAAAGAAGAAGTCGTAAAGTTGTTCGGGAGGTTCTTGGCTAGATGCCAAAAAGAGCTAGAAGAATTAGAATTGGATAGGTTTTCACATTTTTGTCTGATGAAGGAACTTTTGGTGAGTCGAAGAACATAAGCTAAGTGAGAGACAGGAATTGGATGTCGACGGTACCTTCTGAAATACACCTCTCTGTTGTGGGCAGCATTAGAACAAGTAAAGTTAAAGCAAGGTGTTTTTGCATTGGTAGTAGGAATGGAATATGGAATGTACGCCTCCATGCCAAAAGAGAATCAACTCCATGATGCGCTGAGCACACTCGGAGGGGTCCCAGCAAAGGAAGCAGTAATTATAATTATTCCATGGGAAATCAGAGAAATACTGCCTAAGGGTCTCCCAATCAGTGACGTCAAAGTGCCAAAGGCGTCTCTTCTTGGGAGGATCCAAAGGCCGAATTAGAGTCATAGGACAGGAAACAGATATAAAATTGTGTCGGAGGATCCCAACAGAGAAGAAAGTTTGACAGAGTAAGACAAAGGATGAGAGGCGTGAAATAAATCCAGAATGTGGTGGCTATCCCCAAGGCGATCGGGGATACTAGAAGGGTACTGTACAATCTGCTCTAGGTGATTCAAGATAAAAAAAAGTCGTAAGCTAGTTCACCAGAGTATGTTTTGGAAATTGTAGTAAAACCAATGGTGGGGGTGAAGAGTGAAATTACCTAAAATGGAGATTTCAGAAAAAAGAGAGCGAGATAGAATGTATTGCACTGTGGAGGTGAGGTAGTGCAAAAGTTAGCGCAATGTGTGGCTTTAGTTGGCCTGAGCGCTGAGCCACAATGGAAACAAGTATATCAAAAAACAATTGTTACAACTGAGATGTTGGCAAAAGCTAACAATTATGTGTTATACAAAATGACGCTGGGTGTTGTTAAAAGGGTTTTATTTTTATGTAGGAGGGAGGGGGATAAGGGAGAGCGCCCGCAAAAGTGACCCCTCTCCAGAGGAAGGAGAGAGTCAAAAACAAGGTTTCCGAGACTCAATGATGCCATTTTTTTTTTTTTTTTAATATAAATTTTGAAAAGATTGTGCAGTGTGTAAGATGTATGTACTCTTACTGTATGTATGTGTAAGTTACGATGCTTACTTTGAAAAATTAACTATGTATTAAAAAGAGTTAATAGTATGACACTTACATACATATATGATTGGAGTCCTGTCCGATCTCACACATTTATTATTTCAATTCCCACAAATGAGGGAAATAATGCTGCAGAAGGGTTCGACGGCGGAAATTAGAGCTCGCCGCTAAGGTAGTTAAAGAGTTTTGGATAGTCAGTAGAATTAGGAGAAAGGCAGACAGCGCAGATGTATTTAGTTTGAGATTGGCATGTAATCCGTAGCCAGATGGTGTAGAATTCGGGGGACTCAAGTTCGGGAATAAGAGAGCAAATTAAGTTAGCGTACATATACCCAACATCCACCTTTGGAATGAAATTGAGTATAGAGAAAAGGGGATGGTACAGAATAGGGGTTGCTCTCAGTTGTCCCAGACACCCGAGTTTCAGTGAGGAAGAGGAGACGAGGTTTAGAGGCGGAGGGGTGATGTTCAACAGATTGGAAATTTGAGGAGAGGCCACAAATGTTGCAGAATTTAATGAAAAGTGAATCACGCAGAGGCCCAGGATATCTCGAATAGGCAGTAGCATATCCAGCTCCGCTGCCCAGATCTGCGTTCCCGGTATCTGCAACGAGGAGTCAGAAATGGGGATATTTATGATCCTCTCCTCAGGGGACTCCGAGGCTCTTGAAGTCGTTGCCATTTATTTTAATCCTGAAAAGATTGTGTGTAAGATGCATTTATGTGTGGTGAAGAATAAGGAGAGAAGGGTGTGTTTGAGAGCATACTGGACTGCTCACAGGGTAGATGAAATACGGAAATAGATCAACTGAGGACAGTGACAGGAGAAACGGGAGTTCCAGCACTCCCTGTATCCTGCCTAACTTCGCCTCCGGAGTACTTCCCTGCTCGATTGGTGTTTACATTTCCTCTGCACCTGCACTTAATAAACAAAAACTTTACTATGTACGTAAGTGAGCATGTAAAAACAACATTTAATAATCATTTTATGTTAAATATTCAAAATGTTTACCATTTACATGGAAAAATATGCGGCGCAACGTCCCAAAACAGATCGTTACACAGTAATGTTCTTATTAATTAAGATTTTGCGTTCTTCCCGAACAATCGCTTCCAAAAAATTTAGCAGAGGAGTAACATCAGGTGACCTTGGAGGATATTCAGTAGCAGTCCCACAACGACCTATCCACAACCCAGGAAATTCTGTATTAAGAAAAGCGCGAACATCTCTGTGGTAATGTGGCGGTGCGCCATCTTGCTGAAAGTAAACTCATGGTCCCAATACAGGTATCTTATTGCAGGAACGGCATCGTTACGCAACATTTCCAGATAATTTTGACTTGTTACAGTACTATTAAAAATGGCTTAACAATGCCACGAGGAAAAAATTCAAGCCACACCGTAATGCGTTGCAATAGAGAAATTAAATGTTGATAATAAAGAAATCACTGATGATACTGCTATTGCAGACTCTTTAAATGCACTTTTTACTTCAATAGCGGATAAGCTTCGCTCACAATTAATAAATAATGATTACTCACCTCTAGAATATATGCCACCCAGCCCACTAAATTCATTTTATTTTGTTCCTGCTACCTCTACTGAGGTCCAGAATATTATTGGTAAATTTAAAAACACAAAAAATAACATTCATAACATTCCTGTACCTATATTGAAACTTGTTAAAGATAAGATATCTGTAACTTTGGCTAAAATTATCAATCAAAGTATTTCCAAAGAATATTCCCATCAATGCTAAAAACTGGTTGTATAACACCCCTTTTTAAAGGGGGTGATCCTACACTAGCAACAAATTACAGGCCGGTGTGTTCATTATCTGTGTTCAGCAAAGTTTTCGAAAAAATTGTAAAAAGTAGAATGCAGCGATATTTAGAATCCTACAATTTATTATCTCCAAATCAATATGGCTTCCGTAATAATAGAACAACGGAAATGGCTATTTTAAATCTTATGGAAAATGTAAATATAGCTAAGGAGAACAAAGAAATAATGATATCAATATTTATGGATTTGGGTAAGGCGTTTGATGTAATAGACCATAATATTCTACTTAATAAAAATGTATTGTTACGGCTTTAGAGGAGCAATCAGTGATTGGTTTAAAAGTTATTTGTCCAATAGATATAATTTTGTATCAGTAAATAAGGTTTGCTCCACTAAAGCGCTTGTCAAACATGATGTGCCACAGGGCTCAGTTCTGGGTCCACTGTTATTTTTATTATATATAAATGACCTTCCACGTTCATCTGATATACTGAACTTCATAATGTTTGCAGGTAATACAACTGTCTCTTTTTCTTGCAAAGCTGTTAATACAGCTAAGAATATACTTATTTCATTCAGAATTCATCAGTGTAATGAAATGGTTGACCACCAATAAATTCTTCCTAAATACCAGTAAAACAAATTTCATGATTTTTACTAATAAAAGAAATGTATATCTTCATGAACTTAATGTTAATGAAATTGCCATAAAGGAGTGTACTGTAACAAAATTTCTTGGTGTAATGGTAGATAAGAATTTGCAATGGAGTGATCATGTAAATTATATCGCGAAAAAGATTTCAAGGAGCGTTGCTATAATGTTTAAACTTAGAAATGTAGTCCCTACATAAGTTTTATTGACTCTTTATCATACTCTTGTTCTTCCTTATATAACATACCGCACCCTTGTTTGGGGAAACTCCGCATTATTTAAAGAGCTAAACCTACTAAAGCTCAACGATATAACCAAACTGGCACATTTTATTTTTATTTACAAGTGTAAGAGCAAAATCATTAATTTGCAATGGGTAAATAGATATTTTGTAACTCATCAAGAAATCCACTCGTATCAGACCAGAAATAGATCAAAGCTTGTTATACCTCAATTTAGATTGTCTTCATCTCAAAAACTACCCATTTTCATTGGATTGAAACTATGGAATGACTTGCATGCCGATATAAAAAATATTGCGAATGTAAATTTGTTTAAAACCCAGTTGAAATCCTGATTAATAATGGGATACTAACAAAAATCTTGGATTAATGTCCACTAATAATGTTTAATATTGTCTATTAATATTGTTTAAGACTGAAATACAGATTTTAACTATTAATAATACTTATTTACTTATTTATTTATTTATTATTATTAATTTATAACAGCTAGCTGCTTATTTTTAATAAGAGCCCAGTAAAGCCTAAAGCTTAAGGGCCAAATTAAATAAAAAAATAAATAGTCGAGCTTCACAATTATTCATGTCATTGTAAAAATTGTAAAGTGTAAAAAGACTACTGTATTTATTTTATTATTAATAAAGGTTATTGAATTCCATTCAATTCAATTAACATGATTCCCCACATAAATGTTTGGGTTTTGCACTGCCCAAAACACACAGTTATGACGATTTGTATGGCCATTCAGTTTGAAAGTAGCTTCATCAAACCAAATTATCCAATCTTCAAAATTACTCATAGCAGTGAACCACTCGCAGGACTCTACTCTTTTATTGTGGTCATCCTCGGTAAGAGCTTGCAAAAGCCTAGGTATGTATGGTTTACATTTTAAATGCTTTCAAGTACAATGAACGATAAATTAACTGAGCCCTGAGTCATGATTACAGCGCCTTGTTGACTTTTTTGGAGAACGCTGGTATGCCGCCATTATAATTTTCACATTTTCTCCCGCATTTGATTTTATTCACAGTTCGGACAGTTCCATGTTCTTGAAATGTATCACGTATTGTTGTACGAGTTGGGCTGCTGTTCCATACTCTCTCATGAGTCGTATGAGTCGTGTATCTGCCATTATAAAAATGACTTAGGCTTAGATTATGTAGGATAAGATGACTTAGTCTTTGTAACTCCTAATGAAAACAATTGTAATATTGTATCAATTTTTAAGTAATATTGCCTGCTAGCAAATACACCATCATTACGCCTATGGAAAAATTTTTACCTCCAACCTTTATAGGCCAGGCTTCCCATAAGGTAAGCTCTGAAACTTTGAAATTTCCCCAAACCAATGTTCACAGAATGGCCGCAAACGTTTTTGTTGAATTGGGAAGATTGAGGCCGTAGGCTCCATAAATATTTGGTGAGTAGGGCTAATTTATTCGTTAGACTAGTTGTAGATTTAAGTTAAATTTATATATGGTGACCTACAATAAATTGAAGTGGGCTAGCCTAGAAAACCTGAAAGCAGAGCAAGACAAAACTCACCTTAGCAGGTTAATCCGTAAGGCGTTTTCTTGAAGTTTTTTCAGAGGTGTTTTCTCTTTGTAATCTTCTTGGTTACTTTTTCCACGTACGAATAAATCTCTGTTCCAGTATACTGGGTTAGATCCCGCCCGCTTGGAGTCGAAAGTTTTCTTTTTCAATTTGTAAAAATGTTGTTTTTCAATTCGTTGTCCAAAAGCCAAGCCGACCTTCTCGCAGCGTGTCCTAGACTTCTCTTTGTGTCGTGGTGGTGGTAAGTTGGTTAGGGGAGCAACCACTTTCATGGGATAATCACTGACTGTGGAGAGCATCATCCCCCCCCTACATCCCAGGAATTTCAGACTGCCCATCTATTTGTTATTAAATTTATCTAATTAAGTTTTAATTTTTCCATAACGCCATAAATGCAGTTAGTATCCAAAATTAATAATTTCAAAATGTCTCTACATTATTTTGAGTCACCCTGTGTACAGTAGGTAGGGCACACAAGTGATATAAAGTTGGCGTATCATGTGTAACATAAAAGCTGATTAAATTCGTGTCAGGTTTCTGTTCATCATTTTGATTATTCAGAAGGAATCTCGGCGTCTGTCGACCACGTCTTTCGTCGACTCTTCATCAAATTGAATTTGGGCTCCCAGTCTTTCATTCGCCAAGCGAAGACTCGCATTTCACCAGCCAGCATTTAATTCCGCTTCGAACACAACGGAGGCACATTCCATCCCCACCAAGAAGAAAGCTTCCCTTTCATAGATGTTTTTTCATATTTTTTTTTGTTGTTGTAGATGAAGTTTTACTCTTCATTTACTTCTTTTATGGCTTCCTTTTTATTTGTGTCATCTTATTGTTAATTAGTGTTGAAATTGATTTAGATTTGAGTGAAACGATAAAATTAATTAATTTTAACTTCAGTTTTAAAAAGGAAACAAAGTTTATGACTGAAAATAAATAAAAAACAGTTATAAGTTAATAAATAAATATCAAACGTAGGTTAGGTAAAAGCTGCCCAACTTCACTGTTATTGGTTGCTTCGGCAATTAATATAAAGATTAGCTTACGTTTTCTAAAAAAGCTGGACATTTATTTATACCCATTGTGTTAAGCCCATATTTCTCTCTCTCTCTCTCTCTAATTGAAAAATATTGTTGCGACTTATAATTGGTGTTAAATCGAAAAGGCAAAGGGGATTAAAGCGAGGTAAAATTGGTTGAATAACGAGAAGAAAAATCTTTTCCATTTTGCTTTTATTTGAATAAAAGTCGATAAAACAGAAAGAGATTAAAGAACGTGAAGATTTCGAAGCCGAAGATAAATTTATTAAAAATTTTAAATTTTTCCTTTCTGTTTGATGAAAATTTATTTCTTTTCATCAAACTGTTTGATGAAAATGTTTGATTTATTTTGGACTTGAAATCATTTTTCTTTTCTACATTTTTTCACAATACGTAAAATATGATTTCTTTTTTTGTTTTTCAATTTCACTCAAATATCCTTCCATTTTATTTTTCATCAGCTTTTATTGACAAGTTATATATATATATATATATATATATATATATATATGAAAATTATTTCACGAAAGTAACGCGTGAATAATATTTATGATGAAAATAACCACGAAGGAAAAAGGAAACACAGAATGGTGCTCAAGCGCTTTCGTATTATGACGTCCTCAAGAACACTGAAATAAATAACAAGTTCGAGAGTATATATAGGTCACACACAAAACGAAAAATTAAAATAAAATGGAAAAATACAAATTGTAGGAAGAGCATACAAATTTATAAGGAAAAACTACCAGAGTTTTAGCACTTTCTCCCTCTTGTCTAAATCCGTTCTGAACGAATTCAAAACAACAGGATCAAGCGAAAAAAGACCCTGCTAATGTTAAAATTATTTCTAAGTTGAATAATGGCAGACTCAAGAATATTCGTACTAACAATGTTGCTTGAGTGAAACAAAATTGAAGCATTATTCCAATCAATAAATACAGTTGGATAACTCTGACAAACGGACAAAAATGGCACTGGACGACTGTCCCGTTCTAACGGAATATTGATGCTGTTTTACACGTGTGTGCAAATCCTTTCCCGTCTGTCCAATGGAAAAGGACTCACATTGTTTACAACCAATTTTATAGATAATGCCTGAATTATTGGTAGGGCTATTTTTTACTATGATATTTTTCACAATATTGTCATATGAAAATACTACATTAATATTCAAAAGTTTAAGTACATTAGCAATGCCTAAAAAGCCTGGGAAAAATGGAAAGACTAAAATATTCTTCGACAAAGTGCGAGAGTTATTATTCACGCGATAGAAAGTTCGTTTTGCCTTGTTAAGACAAGATTCCAAAATAGCAGGTGGGTAACACAAATCACTTCCAATTCTGTTGATTTTTGTAATTCGGCATCCATGTATTTCGGACCGGCGATCCTAAGAGCGCGGAGAAACACTGAAGAAAATATGGCTTTCTTGATGGGGGTGTTGATAACCTGTTGATAATACTCGCTATTGAAAGTGAATTTACAGTCTTTGATGCAAAGTTTAATGAGTTCGATGTGTGCAGGTAGTGGCAGGTCATACCTATTGATTCTTGGGAGAGAAAGTCAAACATATCGTCAATCTCCCTCAGTCTTTGGTTAACATAGTTAAAGGCCTTGTCTATAGTGCTGCGAATAGTACTTACGAAGAAAACTTTCCTAAACATTTTCGCAATAGCCTCTTACAATTAAAAAAAAATGGTGAGCTCCATATTACTGAACCAGACAAGGCTATACCATAGTTATTATGGACAAAGTGGAATATATTAGAAAGATGAACGAGCTTCTCCAGGACCCCGCCAAATACAGAAAGCTTAGGAACAACCCGCAGGAGGACGTTATCAAATCATTCAATAGTGGCTTGAAACGCATTCTCAAAGATCAAAGGGACTTAATTCCGCTTTTCACGTCCACTTCGCCTTCCCTTCCCTACCTTTACGGTCTTATTAAAACCCACAAACCTGGCAACTCTATGCGCCTATTATTAGCTCTGTGGGTTCTATTACCTATAAACTCTCCAAGTGGCTTGTCAGAGTCTTGTCCCCCATTCTCGGAACGACAGTATCTCTGATTCACATGTAAAAAATTCCATGGATCTTACTGAAAAACTGATAATATACGCACTGAAACCAATGATAGATTGATCAGTTTTGACGTTTGATGATATGCTTGACTTTCTCTCCCGATAATTACGTAAGTATGACCTGCCACTACCTGCACACATCGTTTTGGAATTGATTAAACTTTGCATCAAAGACTGTAAATTCACTTTCTGTAGCAAGTATTATGAACAGGTTTTTGGGATGGCCATGGGTAATCCCTTGTCGCTCGTCCTCTCCAATATTTATAGAGAGTTTTTCGAAATTACTTACATTCCGAGAATCCTGGGGGTTGGCATCTCATGGTTGCGGTACGTCGACGATATTTTGCGTATCTGGCCCATGAAACATGACCTGGATGACTTCCTCCTTCAGTTAAATAATCAAGTCCCCTCCATTAAGTTTACTTTAGAAGTGGAACAAAACAACTCAATCCCGTTTTTAGATGTGCGTATACATAGGAAAAGCCCAGGTTTTAAGTTTAGTATTTATCGGAAAAATCAAACAATTTGTCTTACGAAAACCTTTACTCCGGACATGACACCCCCATCAAGAAAGCCATATTTTTTTCAATGTTTCTCGGCGTTCTTAGGATCGCCAGTCCGGAATACATGGATGCCGAATTACAAAAAATCAACAGTATTTGAAGTGATTTGTGTTACCCACCTGCTTTTTGGGAATCTTGTCTTAACAAAGCAAAACGAACTTTCTATCGTGTGAATAATAACCCTCGCACTTTGTCGAAGAATATTTTAGTACTTCCATTTTTCCCGGGCTTTTTAGGCATTGCTAAGTACTTAAACTTTTGAATATTAATGTAGTATTTTCATATGACAATATTGTGAAAAATATCAGAGCAAAAAATAGCCCTACCAATAATTCAGGCATTATCTATAAAATTGGATATAAACAATGTGATTCCTTTTCCATTGGACAGACGGGAAAGGATTTGCACACATGTGTAAAACAGCATCATTATTCCGTTAGAACGGGACAGTCGTCCAGTGCCATTTTTGTCCGGTTGTCAGAGTTATCCCACTGTATTTATTGATTGGAATAATGCTTCAATTTTGTTTCACTCAAGCAACATTGTTAGTAGAAATATTCTTGAGTCTGCCATTATTCAACTTGCAAATAATTTTAACATTAGCCAGGGTATTTTTTCGCTTGATCCTGTTGTTTTGAATTCGTTCAGAACGGATTTAGACAAGAGGGAGAAAGTGCTAAAACTCTGGTAGTTTTTCCTTATAAATTTGTATGCTCCTCCTACAGTTTTTAAGTTTCTATTTTATATTTATTTTTTGTGTTTTTTTGTCTCGAACTTGTTATTTATTTCAGTGTTCCTGAGGACGTCATTAGACGAAAGCGCTTGAGCACCATTCTGGTTCCTTTTTTCTTCGTAGTATTTTCATCATATATATATATATATATATATATATATATATATATATATAATATATATAATAGATCAAAATGCGCGCCATATTAAGCTTCCTTTGCTGTAAACCTTGAAGAATCCTGATATACGGTTATCTAGTCAAAAATAGCGATATATAAAACCACGTTCAGACGGTGTAGACACATGAAAAAAAATGTCAGAACTTTATACCTTGTGAAGCGAATTTGAATAATGAGATGGCAAAAAGTTTTGGGTACGGAGTGGTTTAGAGGAAAAAGAATATTACACAAATTTGAGGAGAGACTAATTTCCCAAATTCCTTAATAGTTTGAGAAGATAAAATCTTAATTAACTTTCCAAAAGTGCTTTAATAAATGAAGAAAAAAATTCTTCCAGGATTTGTTCTCTGTACGAAGTTAAAGATCTCATTTAAGGTAATCTTACGGTAGAGACGATTTATGACTATGGCTCTTTGTACGTATGTATGTACGAGTATGTATGTATTTCCCACTTATTATTATTTATGTTTATGCCAATCTACAATCTATGGATTAACATAGTCCCTGAACGCTTCCATAAAATTTTATACTTTTGTGAAATACAGAAAAACCAGTCGGTCAATAAATTTACAGAAGAGGAAACACCAAAATTTTTATTTTCATATCCATATTGAATGGGTCAAAATTTGTGAAACTTCACAAGCTTAAAGTAAATGTTGAGCTGTTACTAGCTTAAAATTTCTCGTTCAAAATCTTTGGTATGAAATTATTTCCTTGGTATGTGATGCGAGCGTGAACTGAGTGGCTTCATTAGAAATAAATATGATAAATACACTCCGCTAACAATTACAGACCAACATTTGTAATTTTCCCCGCTCATACGATAGGATGATGCATAGACGATACATCAAGTAAATTTGAACGGGCCATACTGGAATGGACTCGTGCGTCCGTGCGTTCGTCCTTTTGTCGTCCGCGCCATAACTTTTGAACGATTGAATATAAATTGATTAATCTCAATATAATAATTAATCAACACTTTAAATTCTCTCAATATTTTAAATGAACTTAATGAATCTGAAAACTTTATCAACAGTAAATATATTTCTGTAGACAACGTTTTAAACAAGAACTAGAACAATGCAACCTTGTCTTTCCTAAAAGTAAAGATTCGGAGTCTCCCAAATCACTGTTTGTGTGTATATATATATATATATATATATATATATATATATATATATATATACACAAACTCAGAATGGTCCCCTGAGAAATTTATGTTAAACACAGACCGTGCATGGAATAAGGAACTCTTCTGGGAAAATTAAATCCACTATAGTCCGAATAAGTAATGGTAAATGACAAATACCATAGTTTTTCTTTTTCATGATGCTAGCCCGACGTGGGCAACGGGTCTCTCGCAAAGAGATCCCATAAATATAGCTTCCCTCACCAGCTATCTGCAAAGCTGGATCCTGTCTGCTTTGCAGATAGCTGGTGAGGGAAGCTATATTTATGGGATCTCTTTGCGAGAGACCCGTTGCCCACGTCGGGCTAGCATCATGAAAAAGAAAAACTATGGTATTTGTCATTTACCATTACTTATTCGGACTATAGTGGATTTAATTTTCCCAGAAGAGTTCCTTGTTCCATGCACGGTCTGTGTTTAACATATATATATATATATATATATACATTATAACTGCAAACACGCAGTATAATTAACGTAAAGAACGACGCTTTGTATAGGAGAATTATCCGCGCAAGATGAGAGCGAAAGAACGAAACAAATGAAAAAATGAGGTAACCACCCGAGAATCGAACCCGGGATCTTCCGATTGCCGGTCAGATATGATAACCATTACACCACGGGCCTCACTCAGTCAAATGTCGTAATTCCTCTAGATGCGCGCAGAAACCAATGCCCCAAAGGGGCACCTCCCGCATGCCGTAACATTATATACATTATCACTGCAAACACGCAGTATAATTAACGTAAAGAACGACGCTTTGTATAGGAGAATTATCCGCGCAAGATGAGAGCGAAAGAACGAAACAAATGAAAAAATGAGGTAACCACCCGGGAATCGAACCCGGGATCTTCCGATTGCCGGTCAGATATGATAACCATTACACCACGGGCCTCACTCAGTCAAATGTCGTAATTCCTCTACATGCGCGCAGAAACCAATGCCCAAAAGGGGCACCTCCCGCATGCCGTAACATTATATACATTATAACTGCAAACACGCAGTATAATTAACGTAAAGAACGACGCTTTGTATATGAGAATTTACCGCGCAAGATGAGAGCGAAAGAACGAAACAAATGAAAAAATGAGGTAACCACCCGGGAATCGAACCCGGGATCTTCCGATTGCCGGTCAGATATGATAACCATTACACCGTGGTGTAATGGTTATCATATCTGACCGGCAATCGGAAGATCCCGGGTTCGATTCCCGGGTGGTTACCTCATTTTTTCATTTGTTTCGTTCTTTCGCTCTCATCTTGCGCGGTTAATTCTCCTATACAAAGCGTCGTTCTTTACTTTATATATATATATAGAGTGGCGCAAAAGTCGCCCATCATAGGAATTTTCAGTGTTCCTTATATATATTATTTTTTTCTTCGAAGTACAGTATTACAAATCGATGAATCGGTACAGAATTTACATTCTGTACCGATTCATCGATTTGTTGTACCTGGTATTCTATACATTAAAACCAAACTCATCCTCTCGTTTATTGTTAATTTCGCAGCCATCCCCTGTCTAAAAGAAAAAAAAATAATATATTATAGTCAACACTGAAAATTCCTATAATGCCGACTTTTGTGCCACCCTGTGTATATATATATATGCTTGTTTGCGTATCTCAAGGAGCGAATAACACAACGTTAATCAGCTTTTTCTGTGATATCGCTACTGGAGGTAAATAAAAGACTTATTACAAAAATAGTCTACTACTTCAATAATTTTAACCCTAATAAGAGTTAATCGAAATAAAATAAAAAAAATGGAAATGGAACATGAATGGAATTTTTGAAAGATGACAATAGTTGAGACACTCGTATTTTACTTTATGAATTGGTAAAATTCAGAATGAACATAATTAATTAATAGAGAATCATTAGAATATTCATATTCATAATTTTTGTTATATTGCTATTTACATGGTGTCCTTCTTCTTCTTGAGAATGAAACCTTTTTCATTTATGTACAACTTTTCTATGCGAGGAATGACATAAATAAGAGCGCTTTACGTTTTCCTTCGGTTAGGGGTGACTGAGTCTATTCACTCGTATTTTTGTGCTGCGAATTGCTTTGAAAATTTTCTTTGTTACAATTTAGAGATGACTAGCTTATTTTAACGTTAAGATCGTGGCTTGTGTCGAACTAATCTCGGAATGTCTCCGTCCAAGCCTTCGATATGCATTGACTCGTTCCCTGCTTTTCGCATGTAGGCTGGCTTCTGCTGCCTTTTTTTTCTCAAAAGAAATCTTCATTTCTATAAATACATTAATCCCGTTTCTAACTAGCATGGATTTTATATCAAATTATTTTGAATTTTTCAAGGGTTAGTTTGACTGAACAGTCTTTTAATTTGACTGCGTTAATCTAATTCGATTGATAGTATGATATCAGTTCGGTCTATGACGTCATATTCTGCCATGAGCAAGATACCCTGATCACTAGTTCTAAGTATATTTTATCCGATGATTTTCATAGTTTAAATGCTACAACTTGTTAGAACGATGTAATTTAACATTTTAACAATCCAACAATAATGGAATTTTCCTTTTAATGGCATTACAAGTATTTCTATTTCGTACAATCCTCTTCGACCTTGGAAAGTCCTCTTCGGCAAGTGGGAAGAGAATAACAGAATTCCACCATGTTTAAAAATGCTATATAATTAACTTATATTTTTCTCATCCAGTCTATTCATTGTGTAGCATATATTTTTGCATTGGTTATTTGAAATTATACAGAATTTAACATGTAATTTAGTTCTTTATTTTACTGCTAAAAGTACGTAGGTATTCCGAACAAATCTCTCTAAGAAAGACAAGGAAATTTCACGTTTGAGCGCCGGCATCTTGCCTTTCTTTCAATTTGCATGAACAGTCACGTCTCCTTTCAACCTTTCAAATGTTCCGTGCGATGATTCCTCACTTTACGAAGGTCAGTCTTGTCGCCCCTCCTCTCGAGTTGGCCTGGTGAAGTAGAGAGGTGGTTTCTTGTACTCTCCATCTCACATAGCCAGGTACGCCCGGCTCATCGGGGATTGTTCTGAGCCAGGCGTCTAATCTTCCTTTGAAGATATCCACCGCAACACCACTCGTGTTCCTTAGTTCTTTGGGCAGCTGATTCAATAGTTTTGGTCCTCTCACTGCAAAACTATTTTCTTTCAAGATTAAGGATGTTCCCTGTCTAGCCTTTAATTTGAGAACACGACACAGTCTTCCTATTCTACTTTCCACTGTTGTTTGGGGGTTATAAGGTTCAGAGTAAGCTCTATTGTTGTCTTCCATCCACTTGTGTATTCTGTTCATGTCTGTTTGTAGAGATCTTATTTCCTCTGGGTTTCTTATTTTTCTACTGATTTTTGTCATTCGGCAAAGGTTGTTACTATGCTGTCTCTGGTAACGTCCTCATCTATGTCAGTTAGCATGATTATGAAGAGTAGTGGAGCTAATACTGTTCCTTGTGGTAGGTACCTGAGGACCCCTGATTCTGATGAAGATATTCTTTGAACTCTAACGACTTGCCGCTGCTTACGAAGGAACTTATACTGTATATCCATTTCCTTACTTTTCCTTTTATTCCCATATATTTCAGTTTATGTATTATGATTCCATGGTCACACTTGTCGAACGCTTTGTCAAAGTCTGTGTATATTACATCATAGTTTTCATTACTTTCAAATGCATCAGTAATGTTGTTGTAGTGTTTCAAATATTTGTAAAGGCATGATCTGCCTGATCGAAATCAATGGTGGTTATATGAAAATAAAAACCCACTCTAATAGACAGTTTATTTCCACAACAGTTTCGATGCCCACTGGCATCTTCCTCGGGTGGATACAGAAAAACGAATGAACCAAAACAACAGGGAAAAACAGTCCAGGGACCGACCGTTAAGAAATTCGTACCTAGGTTAGATCCCGTTCTCCCGACACCGGAAGGGCATTTTCATTAAAGGGACTCGCGTATAAGTACATTCGCACAAATTTAAAACTATCTTCCTGTTCTAAATATACAGATTCTATTATTTTTTTTTACATAATTATTACATTATTATTATTAATTATTTCTTCCATGTTTCTAAGAGCACTCAGGATTTGTAGCCCACATTTGCTGGACCCGGAAAATTCAAAGATTTGGAACATTTTTAAGGATTTAAAATATCCTAAGTGGTTTATCAGAAAGGAGTATTTTAAAGCCAGAAAATCTTTTTATGCCCCTTGGGAACCTTCATTAACCAAGAACAATATGTGAGTTTGCCTTACATTGCCGGCTTAGAAAGAGTAAAACCGTTGACGGAAGATTTTAAGTTTGCTTTGGCGTTCAAATATTCGTCTACCGTGAAAAGTAAATTGGTTAGGAATAACGTTGCAAAAGAGGAACAAGCCTGTGTCTACAGCATTCCCTGTAAAAGTTGTGATTTAGTATACGTGGAAGAAACTGGAAGAAATATTGAAACCCGTATTAAAGAACACAAATATGCCTTCAGAAGTTGTAATACTAATAATGCCATTTTTTATCACGCCAGCCAAAATAATCATGCAATAGATTGGGAATCAAGTAAGGTACTTTATAAATGTAATAATTATGGCAAAAGAAAAATAATAGAATCTGTATGTATAGAAAAAGTAGATAATTTTAATTTGTGCGAAGGTACTTATAAGTTAGACCCTTCAATGAGAATCTTGGTAAAAAAATCTCTTACGGAGTCGGGGGAACGTGTTTTAACCTAAGTGTGAATTTCTTAAAGGTCTCTGGATTGTTTCCTTACTCGCTTTTAGCTCATTCGATTTTTTTGGAATAATAAATGTAAATGTAAATGTAATAATGGAAGTAATAAATGTGGAAATAAATATAAATGCAACAGATGTAATAATAAAGGTAATATTATAAATTTAATAATTAGGGTAAAGGTAATAATAATAAATGTTAAAAAAAAATGTAAATGCAATAATGAATGCAGTAATTATGCCAAAATATTAGAATCTGTATGGATAAAACAAGTAGATAGTTTTAATTTGTGCAAATGTACTTATAAGCGGGACCCTCTAATAAAATGCCCTTCCGGTGTCGGGAGAACGGTATCTAACCTAGGTGCGAATTTCTCAATGGTCTCTGGATTGTTTCCTAATCGCCTTTTTCATTCGTTTTTCGGTTTATAAGTTCTGTATAATAAACAACAATGTAATAACCAATGTAATAATAAATTTATAATTTTTATAATTTCTGTAATAAATAATAATGCAATATTAAATGTAATAAATTTAATAATAAATGTAATAATTATGTAAAAAAATAATAGAATCTGTATATTTAGAACAGGAAGATAGTTCTAAATTTGTGCGAATGTACTTATAAGCGGGTCCCTTTAATGAAAATGCCCTTCCGGTGTCGGGAGAACGGGATCTAACCTAGGTGCGAATTTCTTAATGGTCGGTCCCTGGACTGTTTTTCCCTCTTGTTTTGGTTCATTCGTTTTTCTGTATCCACCCGAGGAGGATGCCAGTGGGCATCGAAACTTTTGTGGAAATAAACTCTATCTATTAGAGTGGGTTTTTATTTTCATATTTTGACCTTCACGTAGAAAAAAGTGAAGTTTTTTGCACTTATAATGGTGGTTATAATTTAATTTTTTCTGATTTTCCAAAAAGTCATAGATTTTTTCTCTCACTATTCTTTCAATTATTTTAGTGAGATGAGATGTAAGCGACACTGACCTATAGTGTAGTTTTCGGCCTCGGATCGAGCTCCTCCTTTATATGATATATTGGGACTATGCTCGCTCTCTTCAAGATACCCGATATTTCATCCGTGTCTAGTGATCGTCTCTATATCTAATATAGGGGCTCAGTGAATGCAGTTTTGCAGTTTCTGATCAGTGTGGTATTCCATTTGTCCAGTCCCGACGCTGAGTGTGCTTTTAGTTTCCATATAGCTTGTGTAATATCATCTGTCGTAAATTCGAAGTCCGTTATACTTTCCATTTGTTGTTCCTCTTCAAAGAACGTGTTTCTATCGCATATCAGTTTGTCAGTTTTGGGGAAACTGAAAGATGATTCGAACTGAGCCCTTAATATTTCAGATACTTCTGTTAGATCATCGGATAAAACAATGTCTTAATTTTTCAAAGGTCCGACAGTCGTGTGATTTTTCGACTTCCTTTTTGCAAAATTATAGAAGTATCATACTTTGAGTTAACCTTTATCGCTTCTATAGCGTCGTCTTCTTCTTTTTCTATATGCTTATCAATTTTGTCCCATATGACGCAATCTATACTCTGCAGTTTATTATTTAACATTTTTCTGATATTGCTGTCTTTACAGTTACTTAATTTTGCAGTCACTCTGTTTCTCTTTCGGAACAATAACCTCTTTTGTCTCTCGAACCTGCTTCTCTTTCCTCTTTGTTGCATGTTTGGGACATGTCTTTCCACAATTTCCAGCGTCTTCTCCTCTAAGGTCATTAGCATCTCTTCCGTTATCTTGGCCTTCAAAATGGTTTTCCAATCTATTACTTCCATGCTGGACGCAACACCTTCCCAGTTTATAGCTTTGGAGTGAAAATTAAAAATTTCGAATTTGCTTCTTTCTATTGCTCGTGTTCTTTCCTTTCCTGTTGCTTTTATATCAATTGTTATTTCAACAATGTTGTGGTCCACTATTACACTGGTATGCATCAATTTTGCTGTCAAGGGTTTTGTAAGTGATTCTTATAGAGTTTTTCCTGCTGATTTCGAATCTGCAATCCGTTTTTCTCAATCAGCTCAGGTTATCCGGCTATGGCCTCATAAGTAAAATAGAATTTTTCGTGATTTTGTCAAAGCGGAATTGGAACAGTAACATCTATCATCACTTGTTTCACTTGTATAATATCTTTTTTTACTTTTCAGGCATATAGATAAAATATTTCATAATGAATAGAGCGTGTAAAAATGATCCCAATAGATTCTGCTACATATGTGGGACGGTTACCATGCCAAATAACCAGTCCCAAATCACTAAATTTGTGAAGACAATGTATAGAGCATATTTTGGAATTAAGCTAGGGGACCAGGACAAAAATTTCGCCCCTCATATGTGCTACAAGACGTGCATTGAAAATTTGAGAAGATGGAGCAAAGGCAGAGCGAAATCTTTGCCTTTTGGAATTCCCATGATTTGGAGAGAAGGAAAGGATCACGTGACAGATTGCTATTTCTGCATGACAAACCTCCAAGGTGGGCTTATAAATTTATTTTTCTTAAATATTTTGAAATCCTCGTATGAAACTTGACATAATATTCACCATATATAGCATAATATTCACCATAATGGTAATCATACATTTACATATACATATTGTTATAGAAAATACATTTACACATACATATTGTTATACAAGTTACATTTACATATACAATGATTGTATATTTTCTTTCTTTTTCATTCATATTGTCCCCGAAGGGACAATATGAATGAAAAAGAAAGAAAATATACAGACTCCATCGACCTATTTCATATCTTACAGACCGCAGCCTTCCCTCACGAGCCGCCACTGTCTGATTGCTTCTTCTATTTCATATGCAAGTTTTATATCCATGTTTCTGTGTTTCTATTTTCAGGAGTTAACAAGAAGAATAAACACATTGTTGTATACCCTGACATTCCTTCTGCTATGAGACCTGTACCCCATGGTCCTGGAATTCCAATACCCGACCCACCTCAAACCCTGGACTTCGATGATTCTGATGATGAATCAATGACCAATGCCAATGACCAGTCCCAGTCGTATATACCTCAAAATACCGCTTCAAATGAGCCGAGGCCTCTCAACCAGGCCAAACTTAATGATTTTACCAGGGATTTAGGACTTTCCAAATTAGCTGCCGAGATCTTGGGCTCACGACTTCGAGAGGACAACTTGCTGGCTCCGGGAACAACATTCTCCTGGTATAGGAAACGAGAGGAAGAATTCCGCAAGTTTATTGCAGTGCACGAAAATACCTCTTCCTTAGTGTACTGCTGCAATGTTGAGGGGCTAATCGAATCCTTGGGCCTGCCATATAACGCATCAGAATGGAGGCTATTTATAGACTCGTCTAAACGAAGTTTGAAAGCAGTACTTCTCAACATTGGGAATAGGGTTGCATCAGTCCCTGTAGCACATTCCGTACAACTTACTGAGAGCTACGATAACATGAAAATTTTACTGGATGCTCTCGTATACGAGCAACATAACTGGAGGATCTGTGGAGATTTGAAGGTAATACTAATATCATAAGTAAACTATTGCTATTGACTATGTTGTTTTTCCAAAGGTTATTTGAGAGCGTATAAGAACACTTAACTTCCCCACAGAAGTGATACAGTCCAATGCATAGATTTTTTTATCTGATAGAACAAATTCTCTAAATTCTTTAAATATTTTCATTTTTTTTCAGATTGTGGCATTTGTATTGGGAATGCAAGGGGGATACACGAAATACCCATGTTTCCTCTGCAAATGGGATAGCCGAGCGGATGAGAAGCACTATGCACAGCGTGAATGGGCATCCAGAGAGAATTTTGAACCTGGGTCGCATAATGTCGTTTCAGTGCCCCTTGTACCACCAACAAAAGTTTTGCTCCCACCACTTCATATTAAGCTGGGCTTGATGAAAAATTTCATCAAATCAATGAATAAGGAGGGTTCAGCATTCCGATATCTCGAGAGTAAATTTCCTCATATATCTGATGCTAAACTAAATGCTGGAGTTTTTGATGGTCCTCAAATTCGAACTTTGATCAAGGATACTCAGTTCGAAAACGCAATGACTCCAACTGAGAAGAATGCCTGGCAGGCATTCAAATCAGTTGTCACTGATTTTCTTGGCAAGCGTAGAAGTCCAGAATACGAGTCCGTTGTCGAAAACTTGATGGAAGCTTTCAAAGCTCATGGGTCGCGCATGTCCATAAAAATGCACTTTTTGTGGTCCCACTTGGACTATTTTCCTGAAAATTGCGGGGATTATAGTGAGGAACAGGGTGAACGATTTCACCAAGATATCAAAATAATGGAAGAGGTACCAGGGAAACTGGGATATCAATATGCTGGCGTTTGAAGCGAGACGTGCCCGAAGAAAAACACAGACGAAAAGCCAAAAAAAATTCCTTCCTTCCTCAATAAGCTTTTTTCCATATTCATTGTATGAATAAAAGTATTTATTCACACAGTTTTCATTTTTCACGAGTGTTCTTATAATATTACTCGTATCTACAGTGTTTAAGCTAAAAAAATCAATAAATTTGGGGATAAAATTGGATTTATAATAAATGGCCAATAGAGAAAAAACCTGACCTGATTGAGGAAAACCAATGTCATTTTCGAATTCAGCATGGTCGAATTATATAATATGAGTTGAAAAAACCCTCACAGCAGACAAAAAAATTTCATATGCATACCAGTGTTATATTTGGGGATATTTCTACGTTATCACTTAAAGTAAGTTCTTGTTGTTTGTGAATACCAAATTTAGGCAGTTGTTTTTTCTTGTTTTCTGTTATTTCTTGTGTTAACATATATATTCATCGGGTAGAGCTAGTAGCATTTTTACCTGCTTTTGGTCTTCCTGTGTGCCCCCTTTGTCCTGGTGTATACATATATTTTTTTCTATCCTTTTATATTTCCTGAATGGAAAATTAAAATCACCACAAAGAAAAATATTTGGGGTTAGAGAATGTAGATCTTTTACCCAGTTTCTGACTTCTGTAATGGAATCTGAGAATTTTAAAATTGGCGTATTCGGGGGTCTGTACATTACAATTAGTACCATATTTAATTTTTCAACTTTTGCTGCTTCCCATTCTACGTAGCTGTTTGAAGTACTTATAGTCATTTCTGCCATATGTCTTTCATGTGTGTGAATAGCACATCCTCCTTTACGCCTTACTGTTCTGTCGGTTCGGAGAATGTTATAGTTGTCAATTTGTATTTTTTTTTTCAACACAAAACTCACAGTTTTCAAAGTTCGCCTGGCTGTCCTTTAGATGGGTTTCCGTGAGGCATGCAAAGTATGATCCGGTTTCTTGCATGAATCCTTTCAAGTATAAAACTTTATCCGGGGAATAGTTTGATTTCAGACCCTGAATGTTGGCTAGGATTATTTTATTTTTTTCTATCGTTTTTTCATACATGTGGTTCCGATTCGTTTTCCAATGGTGGTGCCGGTTTCGTTGCCTTGTAATCCTCCGAGAATTTTCCTCTCTTTATCAAAGAGGGTTACCAATTTCTTAGACGTGGCCAACACAATTCAACTGCTAAATGCCATCCAGCAAATACAAAGTCAACTGACAAATATAGGACTCGAGAGCCGGACAGAAGGCACGCACAAAGACAGTTCATGCGATATCGGGACAACAGGTATTTCACAATACCGCATGAAGTGTCTTTGTGCGTACCTTCTGTCCGGCTCTCAATTCCTATATTTGTCAGCTGATTTTGTATTTCCTGGATGGTATTTAGCAGTTGGATTGTGTTGGCTACGTCTAAAAAATTGGTAGCCCTCTTTGATGCTCGTTTATCCTGTTCACCTTTTGCGTTCCTTTGAGAGTGGTGGTATCGGCATTTTTGTCCTCCAATATCTTGCATAGGTGTTGCAAACAGTATGATGGTGGAACTTTCACTTTTGCAATCTGGAATATCCATTTGTGTAATGTGAGTTACATAACGTGGAATGTGCATAGATGCATTGCCTATTCCGATATCTGCATTGCCCTTTTGTGTAGTATTTACAGACGATATTTTCTACGCTTCTATTTCTTGTCATCTGATTATTTTCTGTTTTTAATTTTGGTATTATCATTATTTTTATTATTTTCATTATCATTATCATTGTTTTTACTATTATCACTGTTATTTCTTACGTTTCCTGTTCTTGTTGGCCGTTTATTTTCTACGTTTATAGTTTTTATCTTTTCATCATTTTCTTCGTTGGGCAGTTTTACCACATCGCGAATTTTACTTATCTTTTTTCTTTCTGTAATGTCTTCATTCCGCATTGTATTTTTATTTGTTCCTCTCTTATTCACCAGGTTTTGTAATGGAATAGTTCGGGACTCTTGTTTTCCCATTATTCCCTCCTTTTTCGTAACACTCGTATTCGCTTTCTCCATTTCTTTAAATACCGCAAAAGAGTTTACAGTCTGTGTACATGCGTCACACAGAAATTCGACCCCCGCGATCTGTTTGGCGTTCGAGACGGGGGATATTTTTCTATCATCCCAATTCATGCAGAGATAGTCTTGCAGTTTTTGACAGAAATCACACCTGATTACAGCATTTACAGTTGTTTCCAAATTACACAAATTGCAAATTAGGTGAGAATTTGGACTCATGGTCATGCTATTCATTAATTATCGTAAAAAGAAATACACACACAAATTTTTCTTTTCTCTTTTTCTTTTCTTTCCTTTCGACGGTCACGAGGGTTTTATGACCTTTGCGTTTTATGACCTTTTTCCTGCCTTGTTTCAAACTTTTCTCGAATGCCAACCATATTACGATAAACTGGTAATAATTTATATAAAAACTGGTGATAATTTATGTAAATTGTATTGCACGTTCTTAAATTTAATGAATTTCACTTTATAATTTATATGCACGGATTCACTGATACTCTATATACCGGGTGTTTCAAAAGTCCCTCACTAATTTGATTTTCAATTTTCTTTGCAGCTAATCGACCAACGACGTTCATCTTGTGGTAAACTCTTAATCAGTAGTTGAGAATTTTTTTGAGTCTACATTTGAAGTTTTGCTCCGTTTTCTTCTGCTACCATGCTGACTCTAGAGCAGAGGTGTAAAATCGCTGCATGGCAGGAGGTTTTTCAATCTGTGGTCGAAGTGCAGCGACGATTCAGGGCAGTCTACGGACAGCATTATGCACCGGATAGGAACACCATCGTCGCCACCCACCGGAAGTTTATGGAGACCGGATCCGTAAAGGACAAACCACGATCAGGAAGACCTCGAAGTGGGCGGAGTGAGGAGAATGTCGAAACTGTCCGTGAGGCGTTTACTCAGAGTCAAGGAAAGTCCATTCGGCGAGCTGCTGCGGAACTGAACATCAGCGCGACATCTATCCAACGGATTTTGCGGCGTGGTCTCAAGCTGTATCCGTACAAGATCCAGGTGGTTCAGAAGCTGGAACCTCAAGACTACGATTGCCGGGTGGAGATGTGTGAGACACTGCTGCATCACTACGAAAGAGACCCATCGATCCTGGAGCACATGTGGTTCAGCGACGAAGCTCTCTTCCACCTTTCTGGTCGCGTCAATCGGCACAACACCCGCATCTGGGGAACTCATAATCCTGCGGAGATCCGTGAACATGAAAGGGACACGCCGAAATTGGTCGTCTGGTGTGCCATCTCCTCAGCTGGGCTGATTGGTCCGTTCTTCTTCCGGGATCAAGATGGAAATTCCGTGAACGTCAACGGAGACAATTACCTTCGTATGCTTCAGGAGTTCTGCATCCCCCAACTGTCAGCTGTAGCTGACATGCAAGAAGTCATTTTCCAGCAAGACGGTGCCCCTGCTCATTACTCGCGTGAGGTTCGCTCATTTCTGAATAAGCAGTTCCCGGATCGGTGGATTGGTCGCCGTGGTCCCATCGAATGGGCTGCTCGCTCGCCTGATCTTACCCCATGCGACTTCTTTTTGTGGGGCTACATTAAGAGCAAAGTGTACGCCACCAAGCCGCGAGTCCTCCCCACACTAGAAGAACGGATCAGGAATGCGTGTGCTTCTGTTACTCCCGAAATGTTGTCCAATGTCGGCCAAGAATGCGTAAAACGGTGGCTCGCTTGTTTCGAAAAAGACGGTGCCCACGTTGAGGTGTACCAGTGACTTTCCAGTAGACTTATGAAGCCAAGTTTGATGCCACCAAAATTCTCATGAATCGTAGACTCAGCAACCAAATTGTCATTTGGTTCCTCTTGTAACTGCTATTTTAATAAAATTTTAAAAATAATGAGGGACTTTTGAAACACCCTGTACTTTCGAGTGTAAACAGAATAAACTGCTGAGCAGTTATTCCCTTCTTATTTGGATGTTAATACAGAGAGAGAAATGAGGCGTCCAATCCCCACGAGGTACAAGCAAACTATATTTTCTGATCTATATCCTGGTTGTCTCCTGGTCAATGATTTTAATTATCATTCGTAACCTCATTTCATCCCCATACATTATAACTGAAATTTGGTTAAATGGTAATAGTAAGATGTTACAAGTTACCATATGTGTAGGACTAACAGTATGAGTGGAGGTGGTTTGTAGAATCAAACTGCAAGAGCAAATTTATAGAAGAACTGACAAGTAAGCGATCCTCGGAAACAATTGCAATTGAAATGTACAGTATATTCATAACGTCCGTTATTCGATTTTTGGCGTCTACCGACCATCAGCTAGTATCGTACCAACTTTTATTACAAATGTCACTAGAATTCTAACCTTTAGCCATATCGGTAACAATTGTATCATTACAGGAGACTTAAATATTGATCTCACAAAAGAACATTTAAGCTTCAGTAGTATGTTAGCAAAATTGTCCTTTTCAACAAAAATTTGTAGTAAAGATGGCTCCAAGATCAAAGAGAGAGAAGAACCAGTCGTCCCAAGATAAAGTTGTAACTAGAGAATATACCATTCATTTACTTAAAAGATTAGGTAAAGTGTCCTGTAAAAGGAGAGCACCAAGAGCTATGAAAGAAATTAGAAGATTTGCTCGTGCACAGATGACCACGAGGGATGTTAGGATTGATACAAGAGTAAATAAATTTATTTGGTCTAGAGGAATTAAGAACGTTCCTTTCCGTATTCGTGTAAGACTTTCTCGTAGAAGAAACGAAGACGAGGACTCCCCTCATCCGTTTTACACCTTAATTACGTTCGTGGCCGTCCCAACCTTCAAAGGACTTGGAACAGAATGTCGAGTGCAATACAATTGCATGCGATATGATCAGTATTGGTGCAATATTGTTGCATATAGTTTAACTAAATAAAAAACAATTAGTATATCAGGACGGCGTGGAGGTGAGATTAAAAATAATGTAGATAAGGAGTATATAACGTTTCCCATTCAAGAGGAGCTTAAATTATCGGTAAATTCCTAAGAGGAGCGGGAGTTTATATAACTAATTCTTCGGGGATAAAGCTAGGCGATGTGGTGAGGACGAAACAAAATGAGTGTATTAATGAACGTAGTGTAGTTTGCGAGGTCCCATGTAATGGCTGTTCTGCCGTTTATTATGGGAAGTCAGGGCGCGGCTTGCCCAAAAGACTATATGAACATAGAGCAGACATGCGGCTACATCGAACATCTAACTCACTCGTCTTGCACGCAGGTAGATACGGACACCTGTCAAACTAGCATGAAACTTAGATAATTTATAAAGAACTAGATAAGGGGATGAGGAAAGCAATTGAAGCTGCTTATATAAAGTCAAGAAACGTGGTAAATCATAAAGAGGGGTTCATGTGTTTAGCCAAGATAATGGGAAAAATTATGGTGAAGTTAACAGAAGGGGACGGGGCCAAGGAGAATCAACAGTAACCAGCCAATCAGGTGAAGTCACGAGTGTTCGTCCAGTAGGTTTGGAAAAGATCGTCTGCATTTGAATATTGTGTGCTTAACTCATGCTGTCATTCTGTGTGAGCAAGGCTTTGTGCCGAAACGTAACGGAATATAACTCCATCTCTTATCTGTGTATTTTTCTACCACCCTTAAACTGCTCATTTGTCTTTATGGATAATACACATTTTCATACTTCTTGACGCCCATCATTTGCAAGAAACATCGCAGCAGGGGGTGTGGTCCATATGAAAAATTAGCCGGCCTATCAAAATTTCCACCAAGGTCATTCCACTTAGGACATAGAATTATACAACTTGTCACTGTTTAAACAATTTGTAAACTCTCACTCACGAATACATCCGGCTTTCTCTTAAAACTAACTAGAGAACTATTTATTACCACATCATAGCACCAATTCAGTCCACATCCTTTACTCTATGGTTAAAACAGGACTTTCACTGATTCAGTTGGTGGATGTTGTCTTAAAATTAAGCAACAGATGACAGATTTTTTTAAATCAATAGCTATGTTATAAAATAAAAAACTAACTCAATTTAATAAAATATATAAAAATGCAAAAAATAGAAAGTATTTTAAACGAATATATAAAAATAAAACTACAGTAGAGCGTCGATTATCCGGACGTCAACTATTCGGAACGTCAATTAACCGGAATGGTATAAAGCAGTACTGATAGCCCTGTTCAAAAATCAACTTTTTCTTATTTTCATAGGTTTCTGTACTTTTTCCCATGCATTTTGACCTGAAAAGGCCGAAAATCACAACCATTTTGACCTAGGTTGTTGGGAAGCATTGCCGCATGGAGCTTTAAATTTTCTGCCTTGAAATCGGCCAAAAGCACCAGTTCCGGGGTCCCTTGAATCATGTTTTGCACTATAACGTTTTATCTAAACAAGATAGAGCAACAAAATAGGCACCAAATTAAAGTGTTTTTAATCCTCTTTCTAACTTATACAATTATGATAGTCTTGGAACAAGAAATGGCACATTGGTACATACAAAGATTTCAGAAATATCACAAAATTCGTTTTCTCACACTCAAGGTAGACAAGGCGCCTTATTCATGACACAAATTTGAGATTAACATTTTGTCACAAGTCTAATCGATCAAGAAGTGAAAGCATTACATGATGATTAATTTCATAATGACATTTACACAGTCAGTTGTTGAGAGTTTGTTTCTTGAAGCTGTCAAAGCGGCGTCTGTTGAACTCCACAGCTTGAAGGAGATAGTCCCTTTGCTTGGCATCTGTTGTTATGACATTTGCAAAGTCGCTCATCATCTTGACACCACGTTCAGCAATGTCATTCACCGCTTTCAGATTCTTAACATAGTCCAACGCTTTTCTGTAGTCCTCATTCTGTGGCCAAGACGTGACAGGTTCCAGAAGCCACTCGGATCCAATGTTCAGTGTGTCCAGCAGGAAATGTGATTCTGGGCCAATGAGATCAACCAGGGTGGTCTTAGCTGTGACTCTCTGGAATAGAGGCTTTCCTGTTCTGAAGCTGTCTGGTTTCTCAGTGGTATGTAACTGGGCAGCAATGTCGTGCTTCAATGTGTCACTCAATCTACTGCTGAACAGGGCAAATGGCACGACTTCCTGCGTCAGGTACCATTTGTGGTTTTCCATCTTATTAAGTACTGCATCAGCAAGCTCTGGGTCAGTTTTCTTGTACTTCAACATGTCCTGGATTAGACTTAGATCATTCACGGGAGCATCTGCAGCAGACATTGACATCATCCATACAGGAGTGTAGAACAGCGCAAGGAAGGTGTTGAGTCTTTCCAGCTTTGATACAGTGTCTTCGTCGTACTCAAGTTGATCTGCAAACATCAGCATTTTCATGGAGTACAGGTTTCTGGCCATCCATCTGGCCTGATGAGTGGCGCCTGGTCGACTCCAGTGAATACCTCGAGGAGGCATTCCTCCAAGAACAATGACTGTCAGTTCAGCCATTTCCCTGTAGTCGGCTCTTGGAAGCCTTTCTGGTGTTAGAATGTCTTGGAGTATTTCTTCACTGTTCTTCTTCTTTTCATTCAGCCATTTGCTGTTGATAGCCAGCATCTTTGGGTTTTCCTTGGACAAGTCCGTCCAAACATCCTTCAGATGCTCAAACCAGGGATTATCTGGCCCCTTCACCTTCCCAAACAGCTTCTCCCAAACTGCTCCTACTAGGATTTCCAGGATGTGATGTCGACAGGCCAGATAAAACACCTTTTTGTTCAGCATTTTCTCTAGCAGTTTGGCAGCTCCTCTGTGAACTCCACTGTTACTGGATGTAGTGTCAAAAACAAGGGCAGTAACATTATCCGTAAGTTCCCATGTCTCCAGTAAATCCATTGAAGCCTCAGCCTGAGCTGTGCCAGAAGAATTGTCGATGACAGGTACTCCCAATAACTTTCCTTCAGTGTATGAAGGTGGACCAGACATTAGCACAGCTAAAGTCTCTGAGGTACTTCCAGGTTCACTGCCCAAGACATCTTTGAGCAACTTTCCATCCCAGTGTAAGGCAGCGTACTGTGGGGGGTTTTCACAAAACTTGGACATGTGACTCTGGCTGATATTATACCTGGACAGCATTCTGTTGCGACGTGTTGTTGAGGTTGAGATGACGAAGTTATCCAGATCAGCCCCTCCAGCTTTCAAGGTGGCAGAAACCATGGCAGTAACTTGATTGTCTGATAAACCAAGACGATCAGCTGTATTGCAGATGACATCACATTCCATGACCTTCCTTGGAAACGTCAAAGTCACACTAGTCACAGTGTCTTAACGGTGAGAACATCCAGGACGAGGCTGATGGTAATCCATGTCCTCTGTGTTAGCGTCGTTGTCAGTTGAGTCACCCCAGGTAATGTCATCCACATGAACAACTGCCTCTTGTTCTGCTGCAGCTGTAAAATAGTACAACATGTTAAGACAGTAATTGTTAAGTACATGCTAAATATCGCAATGGAGTAAAACTTAAAACTTTTTGTAACGTTCAAAGTAATTAGTTTTACCTTGTTCTTGTCTATGCTGCAGTCTTTCATTCCTCGCTGCTTGCTGCAGGGATCTGCAGGGATCTTGTCTCAAAAATCTTGTCATGACCAGACATATGACCTTTCCTCTCAGTCTTTTGGTCTTCGTAGAACCTGATATCCTCATCTTTCTTCTCTCTGGATAACAGTCTGTTGTTCTGTATTTCCTGGATTGCATCTGGAGCTCCTATATCGAACAGGCTGTCTAATTCCAGCACAAATGCTCCTCTTTTTCCTCCAGGGTTACTTGCTCTTCCTTTGCTTTTCACCAGAGCACGATGTTTCTCATGTAGTTTCATGAAGAGCTTCATTGCGTTGTACTTGGTCATTGTCTTGATCCTAGCCATCTGCCAGAATGGGATGATAGATTCAACTGTTTCATATGCAAGGTCTTGAACCATGGGCCTCCCTGCATTTTCCGGTAAATTCTGAAGATTAAGGAAATACTGGAACGCCTGTCTGTTGGTGGGAAGCTGGGAACCACTGATAAAAGCTGAAGGGTATCCAACCAGGAAAGTTTCAGTGAGAGATCTGGTAGATGGCCCAGTTGACACCTGCCTGTGGACAGTACGTGGAGGTTCTGAGATATCAACTGTGCGCCCACGGAGCTCCCTCAGCTCCTTGCTTAATACCATTGTGAAGTTGTAACTTGTAGATGGTTTTCTAGATTCTGATTGAGTTTCTGTTGTTTCTGAAAAATGATAGATAATTATTATTATTATTATGATTATTATTATTAATTATTATTTATTTATTATTATTATATATTATTATATTATATTATTTATTAATTTTATGCTCTTTCATTTGATACCTAATTTGTTGCTCTATCTTGTTTAGATCAAAAGTTAAAGTGCAAAACATAATTCAAGGGACCCCGGAATTGGCGCTTTGGCCGATTTCAAGGCAGAAAATTTAAAGCTCCATGCGGCAATGCTTCCCAACATCCTAGGTCAAAATAGTTGTGATTTTCGGCTTTTTCAGGTCAAAAAGCATGGGAAAAATGTACAGAAACCTATGAAAATAAGAAAAAGTTGATTTTTTAACAGGCCTAACTGGAGGCATATATTCACCTTCTCTCTTCGTGAATATCACGCTATCTGTATCTGCATACAGAACCTTCCGCCCAAGAGAATGCAGTAGACTCCAATTTTGATGCGGGCGTATGCTTTATTATGTATGTATCACCCACATTCCCAACCTCCATGATCTCTTTATCGGAAGCGTTGGCGTAATCCCACACCTCTTTATAATTTTGGGCTAGATGGACGTTCTCCTTGCCTGTATTCTGGGAAAATTTCCACCAATGACTATTTAGACAACTTTGCACTAAAGCGCTTGCCAGAGTTCTTCGCAATTTGGTCCCGTTGAAGTTGTATCCCTTCATGATCACGATACCGTTGAATACACGTCGATTTTTCATTTTCGGTCTCAACTCCTCGCGTGTATCCTGATGCTTCTACCTTATCCTTCATAAAAGTGTTTATATATGGTGTGAGAAGGTTGGGGAGCTTCTGAAACTACCACACCTCATATATCTTCAATATTCTGGAACCGTGACGAATGGCTAAGGACAGCTCAGGACTTGTATATACGCCTCTGATATTCCTCTGCGCCCTTCACACACAGACGGAACATGAGTTTGTGATCTATAAAGACGGGCAAGATTGGCATCCATAAATCGCGAGGGGGAGGGAGCACATCTACAAAAGAAAGTCCAAAATAGTTCTCGTTTAAATTAGCTGAGAACTCTTCGATGGTACGCAGGACGGGGCCCACCAGTTTTTCAGGTGCGCCTACAGGGCGCATGTTGTTCTTCATCACGTAGGGGTATAAGAACAGAAGTCGTAGTAATGGAGTTTCACGCCTTCCGTAGGTGGAAAGGATAGTTTGAAGGGGTTTGTGCGTCCTCCAAAGAAACTATTACCGCATTTGAGAGTCTAGCACCATCGAACGCTTAATGGTGTTTATTTCTTCGCGGTACTGTCCATCTGTCTCCATCCGTACAAGATGTTCGTGCTCCCAGAAAACGTTGTGAGTGAATTGGGTGCTTATAAATTGATCGCGCGTACGGGTCCATGCGAGACTGTCGGCAGGAGATCTACCATGGATATCTCCTACGATTCCGCACTCAGGACGTGGGCATCCATACCACCAGCATCCGTTAAAGGAGTACGCTCTCTTCTCACCAGTGGCGGGGTCTTCGCTTAGACCATCCACCCAAAAAACACGGCCATTGATCTTAATGGCCACTTCCCCAGTGTTGCGAGCATGTTTTATGTATACACCGGTCTGTTGTTATACGTGTATGAGCCAGTAAATGGCCTTATGCCAATCACTGCGTGGGTTATTTCGGGGAATCAAGGCCAGTGTGTCTTTAGGCATCAAGTTGTTCTTGAACACAGTAAAACACAATGAGGCGATCGTGGTTGTGGCTTGTAGCGAGTCGCAGTTGAATCGGACTACGTACATCTTTCTAAAGGCCTAGAAACATACTCTAAGTACGCGTCCGTCATTCACGCAATAACGCTCACATTTATCCGCAATACTGTAAGGATTATCTTCATTAAAACTGTTGTAGTACCTCTCAGAATCTTCACGCTCACTATCACTCATATTGGCAAAGTTAAAGTAATGTTTGGGGGGTGGTAGTCCTACGTAATTTAAAATGTCGCTAGTAAGGAAGTGTAAGGGAAATACCCTTTTGAAACTACGGCGGCTACGCCCATCATATTGGGTAGCTTGGCTAATTTACAAGGTGTGAATAATAAAGTGTCTTTAAGCTGAACATTACCTTTTATTTACATCTGCATAAGCTTCTTTCCTTTTTTCAAGGGATCGCCTGTAAATATCTCCGATGATTCGTGTTCAAGCAGTTCCTTATAAAGGAATTGTGTACCAAGTTTTGCGCCGTTATGGGCAAGAATATACAGTCATTTTTTTTAACTTGTCCGCTAACTTGACAATATAGGACACAAAGAGTTTCTCGGGGTTGTCGTGTGCAATTGTTTTAAAAACGTTTGTTCGTTTACCACATTTGTGACATTCATCACACGCGAGGTTCATGCACTCGCCACAAATAGTCTGGCTTACGAGTAGATGTGGGATAACCTCTTTGGTTTCTGCGTCCGTGTATATCTCTATATCGTTGTATACAGTTATACATGGTTTATTTTTAGGTTTGGCGTCTTTCATATAACATACATGCTCTATATCATCTGCCTTATATTTCTCATGGTATGGAGAACAGTGAATTTCATCGCATTTGTGCTCAAATTTTCCCCAATTGTCCATCATATGAAAAATGTCGCACTCACAGATTCTCATTTCCCTGTACGTACCATTTGATTTATGGAATTCAAAACAGTTAGCATTGAAAAATGTGCGTCTGCACAGTGCACACGTTACAGTCCCTCTTCTCAGCTTCAACTACACGACTTTCAAATTTGGAGCTTTTACACTGCTCGCATACCATGTGGCAATCCTTACAATGTTTCACTCTATCATCCGCAAAATCGAGACATCCCTTGCACAAATCGTGATGCTTTCCATATTTTCAAGTTTTATCATAACTCGCGTAAAGAGCCTTTATATTGCGGATGGGGAGATACGTTGTCGCTGAGAGCCCTAAAATAAGTAGAGGCTTTGTGCGTTCTCTCACACTGCTTTTAAAAACATACACAGTCCTACGACGATCATCCAATCCAAATACAACTATGCGAACATTCATTTCCTGCTCTACCCTTCTCAGCTCTTCAGGCCCCATATTAAAGTCAAACTCGAGCTTGCAGTCTGCCGCCAATTTACAGGAACGCTGTACAACCAATTTTTTTTGGCCATTGTATTCAGTACAGTAAACATATGAGCCAAGACTATTGCTATAAATCTGCAACCGCGATCGAGTTTGTGTGGTTTCTGAATATTTGATAACTGCCAAAGTTAAGAATATAAGGTGTGGCCGTATGTCCCGCAACAGGGAAAACGTGGTCTATATCTATCGTGAAGTTGTCAATGGTGAATTCGGTGCTGCTTTGAGGGGCCTGCATTAAACGACCCAAAATGTAATCTACATCTAAGGCGACCAGACGCTTGTCGGGTATTACTACCCCAAAATCATCTCTATCCTCATTATCTGATCCGAACCCGAGTGACAGTCGCCTCCTGGCTTCACGTCCCTCACTGCTCTGAAGGGCAAACTCAAGAATACGTTCAACTACGCGACGCAGTCCGTGTTCAACACCGTTGCTATACATGGATCGCGGATCGACCATTACTATGTAACGGTTTTTAGTCAGAGCTGGGGTGGGGGTGGCGGTGCGCACCAGTTCGAATGTTATGTTACTCTCTACAGAATGAGATGCTGATGTGGAGGGAACGGGCGGTATTGAATACTAATAAGGGGTCACAGTTTTATTTGTAGAAGGAAATACTGTAGGGGTTGTTCCGTAAGACGTAAAGGGCTGGGGCTCTAGTACTGTTGGTCTAACAACCGACACGCTCCTGGCGCGCTTTATACCTGATGTGGAAGGCGATTCAGCAATATCGTCATGCACCCGCTTTCTCCACGAATTGTAAGGGTGCTACAGTTGTCGTTGCTGGGGGTTCCGGAACGCTAGCGGGATTGATGGTACAGTCTGTAGCCTCAACAACAACTACACTGTCATCGGTATCATGAACCTCATCTGCAATATCTAGGATGGGGACCTGTTGCTGGCACAGTACCTCATCCTCCTCATCCTCGCGATCATTCACGGTTCTGGGGACGAAGAAAAACAAGATTGTAGAATATAAGAAACATCATTTAAAATTTTATTATATTTTGTTAATGTTCCACTTAAGAGTGTGACGTGTTAGAGATGGATTCTGTAGAAAAATTCAGGTTCACGAGCCCCTCTGTATGCATTATATCAGGGCCCACAGGATGCGGCAAAACTGTGTTTATGCTTAAAATCATTAAAGGTCATATGGTGCTATTCGACATACCAGCCCGTATTCAACGAGTACCAAGATGATATTTTGTTCCACAAAAGTGTTTATGATATTAGTTCGATAAAGGGTAATGAGCACAGTCATTATAATGGACGATCTCATGTTAGAAATGGATAAAACTTTTGCCGAGACATTTACAGTGTTCTCACACCATCTTAACATAAACATATCGTCATCAATCAGAATCTATTTTTCTAAAATAGATATATGCGCGATGTGGCGCTAAATACACAATACCTAGTCTTATTCGCAAAACGTAGAGAAATGGCACAAATTGAGGTACTAGCCAATCCAGCGCTGTCCAACTGGCGGCCCGCGGAATGGACTTTTGCCAAATTTCATTTCTGAATTTTCTTCCCTGTTTTGTCATTTCTAGTAGGGAGAACAACATTCAGCGGGTTCCTAAGTCGTATTAGCCAACAGTGTATGATTATAGGCAACATCTTGGCCGCGCTTTATAGAAATTGGACAGCACTGAGCCAATCCAATGTTCCCGAATCAGCGTAAGGAGTTTTTAAAAGTTTATAAAGAAGATACAAGCCAACGTTACGGATATTTGACTTGTGACCTTTACCCGCGAAACACGTTTAGAGTGCTTCAAAGAACGAATATATTCCCAAACGAGGCTGAAACGGTGAATATCCCAGAATGACGAAGAGGTTAAAGAAATACCGTGAATAAAAATCTGTTATCGGCTGCCACGGGTACTCCAACACTCGTTTGTTAAAAATATCTACTTGGACTTTTTAAAATGCATCTGTGAAATCTCTCTTAACGTTATAAAATGTAATGTAACAATGGAACCCTCTTAGAAGTCTCGTCTATGTCGTTACAAGAACATAATACACGCACTCGCTCGTAAAAGTCAAACTGTGGGGAAGAAAAAGCGTATTATTGTACAAGGAGGGGTTTCATTCCTACCCATCTTATTTTCAGTTTCGGAGCCTTTACTCATTAGTTTAATAATATAATGAAGAAAGTAGTCGTGATTTCACATGAGGCGTATGCTACATTACAAAGCACAAAGAGTCCAGATTCGGTTCTAGAACCCCGTAAAAGCAGGCTTAAAAGAATGGAAAGCGAAATGGTAAACCTTTTAAACAGTGAAATGTCTTCTGATGAGAAAAGAATCTTATACCAAGAAGCTCTGCAGAAATTTCTTCATGAGTACGAAAATTATAAGAAGCCGGCCGAGGTCCCCGTAGTTATCAGACATAGCACTGATGATGTTGAGCGTGGCGGCATAGGGCCTGGGGCCGAGGCTAGAGACGAAGAGTCAGAGAACAACGGAGTGTGCCCGCAACACCTCGAGCATGTATTAAAAAATAGTCTCCCACATACATTGAGGAATAAAGGCTTAAGTATTTATAATCTATTGAGTGAGGATCCCATTATACAATGGTCCGAAAAAGGTGAGGTTGTTGTTGAATTGTTGTTGAAGGGTCAAAAGTACAGGGTTCGAATATCATTGGCGTCCTACATGATTTGGTGAGAAAGTGGGATAGGCCCTCAGCAGCAGGATGAGAGCATATTAAAGCTAGCCTACAACAAATAAATGACCCCAAAACATTGATAGGTAATATGAACAGGTTAAAAGACGTGTGACAAGCATCGCATGTACCACATCTGAACACGCCTTCACCCTCAGCGGTAACATCTCTGAAGAGGAAGAAGAGGAGACCATATTAAGATGAAGTTATTATGACGTTTCTAATCCAACCTCCTACTGGGGTGTTAATAGATTGTACAGAGGCGTTTATAATGAGGAAATAGGGGAAAAAGATGTTGAGAGGCTTTTGTGGGAGCAGGATGCTTATACACTTCATAAACCCGTGAGGAGAAGGTTTAAAACTGCGAAGACATTAGCAGCCTCGGTTGATTCTATTTGGCAGGCGGATTTAACCGACATGCAGAGATGGAGGCTACTGCTACATCCTGTTTATTATAGATGTATTCTCTAGATATATGTTGCTAATTCCACTGAAAAATAAATCGCCTGAAACAGTTGCTAAGGCCACTGAAGTGTTGATGTTGAAAGAAAACAGGATTCCTGGCTATTTTTGTACGGAAATGGGGAAAGAATTTATAGGCCGAGCTTTTCAGAACATGTTGGCAGCGTTCAATATCAGTTATTACCCTAGCAGTTCTATATGTAAGGCATCTTTAGCCGAAAGAGTTCAACGTACAATGAAGGATCGCATGCATCGCTATTTCACACATAAAAATATATACACATATATAGATATTCTGGATTCGCTGACCTCACCCTACAACCGTTCACACCACCGAGAGATTGGTACAACAACGTGAGGTGAGGTGAGAAGAGATATTCGTAGAATGCCACCACGATCCGTGCGTTTCAAAATCAATGCTGCATTACGTTCAAGATTTGAATGGGGAAAGAAATTGCAGGGGGATTTTATGGCGAGGAGCTGCAGAGTGACGTTTAATTTAGGAAAAAAGTGTTTAAAATTGAAAAATTTTAGGAAGCACAGGTTCAGAAAAGAGAAAAATCACCTGGTAAAATGGCTAGGGTACCCAGAAAGCTTCAACACCTATATAAAAGTTGATGCAATAATGAAATTTAAATAGTATACAACATGGCACCTATCCACTTCTACGTTACACTTCCGTCCTCTTTTTCTCTGTCTGTATATCCTGACAATACCCTGGCCAACTTTATAACAGAACTGCGTGGGCACATTGAATGGGGTCGTGACTCATATGCGGTTGGAATATACGAATTTCAACTGGCCACTAAGTTTTTGAGTATTGACAAGAAAGAGCCCGTTTAAATGGTTCTTAGAAACCGTGATGAGTGTGAAAATGGCGGCGTAACTCGGAACGATACCATGTGTTCCGCCTGTAGTGGGGAGGCGCAGTACTACAGAAGTAACTCTAGAACCAGGTCATTATGACATAGCCGAGGACATTGTGAGAGACTTTAATGGAAGTCTGAAAAGTTAAAATTTTACGTCTGATTTAGCATACGAAATCGTAAACAAAAGTATTATGCCCGCAAAATGGGAGAGTGCAATGCAATTGCAAATGTTGCATAATGATGCAAGAGTGCCACCCCCATGGTGCCACCCCCACCTCCTTGTTTCAACCCCCACCCCCCTTTGTTGCAAGGCACCCCCAAAATGGGGTTGCAAGGGGTTATGCAACTTGGAGGCGGAGTTATCACCAACCTAACCCCCCAAAGGGGTATGCAACTTGGAGGCGGAGTTATCCCACAAGCTTAACCCCCCAAAGGGAGACCTAACCTAAGAGAGAGAAAGGAGGAGGAGAGGTGTTCACTCGGCTACTGCCAAGTGCATATCAACACTCACATACATACATACATACACTCACCGACTGTACGCCCCTATTATTACACACACACACACACACACACACACACATCACCAACAATCGTATAGACTTTAAGGAGCTCCAACAGGAGATGGTGAAATGAGGGCTACGACTTTTAGGAGCTCACCCATCAAAAGGCGATGAGGGCTACGACTTTTTAGGAGCTCACCCCATTAACACCGCGTATCCGATATGAGGGCTACAACCAAGCGTCCAAACGATTGGTGGTGAAATCCACCATCAACCAACTCCTGGTAGACCGTCGCTAAATACGTCCAATAGACAGACCTATTAAACAAATAGGATTATTGCAACGGTCGTTCATGTTGTTTATCTCCCTTTCTCAGTTGCCGTATGAGTTGCCAGTTTGCACTTATTTATTTAACATATATTACGCCTTAGAAATCCACTTTAAAAACCAAGTAAAATGATATAATTAAATACCGTATACAATCAAAAAGGAATAAATAAAACGCCAATTCATCATTCTGATTATTTAGATGAATTAATGGAAATAAATATACCATGGGGTATATATATGATCAAAAATAATAATAGCATCATGAATAGGAAATATATAATAAAAAATATGACGCGTTCGGTGGAGAAGGGGCGAACGCAACATTTTCGAATTATGCCACAAAATGCAGTTAAAGTTTGTAAACTTTAAACCTTTGTATTTTTCCGGTTTATTGAAATGTATGAATTTGAACACATATTTGAGTAAAATATTGTTGTGTAATTTGTCGATATAATAAAACGCCAAGAAATTTTACAATATTATTATTGATAGCTTCTGATGTTAACTGGTGTAATCCATTATTTGGTCCTCTTCGTCGAATGTTGTATTACCTGCTTCAACTGTTTCGGTTTCTTCCAGTTCCTTTAACAATCTTGTATAATAGTTCACTGCAGTTGCAGGCATTAGGTCTGATAATTCTTTGAGATCTTTTATTTTTTCCTTAGTTATTGGCAGCAATTGGGAATACTTTGGTTGCAGTGTCTGCTGGGCTAGATTGAATAAACTGACACTGTAGGATTTTTTCCCTTTCTGCAGTCTGACGGGATGGCTATTATCTGGGGTTGTGCGGTATGCAGTAGATATTACGTAGTCTTCTTTGTGTTGAAAGTCAAATATTAACTTTCTTGCATCTGTAAATTTAGTAGTTGTTGATTTCCTAATGACAATGCACGTTTTTAGGACGTCAAAATCGAGAAAATCAGCCTGTTTCATTTCTACAACTAGGAAGCGCTGCGAAACGGCTGTAGTTATGGCCGTAACATAATCTTTTTTGGTGTAAATAATATTGCTGTAATTATTTTTTATATTTTGTTCAATTTGGCCAAATTGAGCATCACAGGGCATTGTCGAGTGACCAGAAAGTAGATAGATGTGTTCAATGTGAAGCAATGATGCGGAGTGAATTTCTCTGAGATACATTAAAACCTAAATTTTACCGTGAAAGAGTGCAGACTAACATCTAATTTTTTGCATAGGTAAAGCAAAGGTTTTAAAGGATAATTATACGACAAAAAACTCATTTTTCGAATTTTGCGGCGTTCGCCCCTTCTCCACCGAACGCGTCATATACAAAACGGTGCATTATCAATATATTAGTACAGGAAAAATATAGATATATTAAATATATTGAAAATATACGAAACGTATAATCAAATGCATATTAGTACAGGAAATATATATATACATATACACAAATTAAATATATATCCTTTATGTTATACAGTGTCAAACGCTAAACTCGCACGTAATAGAGTCTACATCCACAAAGTAGTGTACGGCATGGTAAAACCGTCCAAGCATCACTTCACCGTTTAACTGATACAGTGGTCTATACCTGACATAAATGGCTTTCATATTATTCAATACTATTTTTGTGCCCACTTTACACCCGGCGGGAAAGTTATCTTTAAACACGGTTAGAATACAGTCAAAAGAACGCACAAAGAGGTCATCGTTAACCACAACATCATTATTAAATACAAGTTTATAAACACGCCTCTCCAATCGGGTTTTTTTTCTTCCCGTCCCGAGATTTTCAATCGTGAATTCTTCTTCACTCTGTATAGCTTCAATTGAAATAATCTTCCAAGTCGTAACGACAGCTCTTCATTATATAGCGGTACAGCTCTTCAGTTCAGGGTGAACAGTGTAGGCGAGCTCAGGTCCGTACTGCTCAAGTGCTTTGTACCAAAGTTCAGGATATTTCGAAGAATATAAGCCTTTTAAATATGCATCCAGCTCTAGACCATTCTCGCCATGTTCATTCCTACATTCGATAAATCCGTCGAGCAGAGCGGTGTATGCGTATTCAAGAACCGTGTCAAAATAAATCATATCCGTAACACGAGCGTCTAATATATGCTTCAGCTTGCGGAATCCGACGATTTCAAACATTCTGTCGAGGATGAAATGGTTCCGCGTAGGGACAAGAACGTTATTATCAGATGCGTTCTTCCACGTCAGTCGTATTTCGATGCATGGTTGCTCGTTATTTATACACAACGTTTAAACAACGGTATATGAGGGAGCGTCACTAATCTGATCTCTTCTTGTACCTATACCTGCAGGTATTTTATAACGGTCCTCTCCCCACTTCTCAACTATCACGAAGACTATTCATCTCCTCAACACATAAATAAATAACATTACGTTTGCTTGCTTGCCTGCAAACCGTTTCAAGTGCATACTTAATGGCACCGGTTTCACGCTTGAACACGCACAATGACTTCTTCACGGAGACGTCGTACGAGGCGTTGAGAATGCTTCTCAAAGGGAGCTCCATCGTATTCGCACATCCACTCGGTTCTAGCTCTGAGATGACTATGACACACAGGTGGCCCGATCGGCTCGACAGGGCGGGATGAGTCACGCTGATGAAACGTGTATGGGTTTGTTCGAACTCGTATGTTCCGTGAGGTACACGGGTGGGGGGCACGAGAACGCGTCACACTGCTAAAGCGTGTACAGGCTTGTTCGAGCACTCTTGGACAAACAGAATTTCCCGAAACGAATTTAATGTTTTATCACACACCACACGTTCATTTCCACAAACTAAACATCTTCACAAACCGGCGCGCTATTAGAGAGAAACATATGTTCATATTTGGCCTTTTTGTTTAACAAGCGATACTCGTCTCTAAAGTCTGTTAAAAACTCACACAGTCCATTAGCCACAACCTCAGTACAAACCTCATCATATATATTAATATAGTGGTAAAAATACTTAAGATTGTCCATGATGACAAGATTTACATTTTCAACCGTAGGGTAAGAGTAGTCGGTATGATGTAACATGATATAATACTGCTTGTCACACCATTCATCCACAAGACTCACTACCCATAACCGCTGCTTATCTTCTGAACGTGTTGCTTCTTCTACTTCGCGGTATATGTGTGGGCTTTATAAAGCTTAGCTCTATAACATACTTCAATACATCGTCTGTACTACGAAAGCCCACAACCCTCTCGACAGAATACTCGTAGAGTATTTGAACATCTCGGTCCTTCGCACGGTTCAATGCAGCCTTAAAAGAGGCAAAGGAGGGGGGATAGGGAGTTTTTCAGTATCCACCACATCTATGCACATGCAGAATACCACTTCATAAATGTTGAACACGCAATATTAAAGGTAGCCATTACTATTTTTCTTCTACGCGGGAGAATACACGTATGAGCTCAAGGGTATACAGAGGTCAACTGAGCACGCAGGGATAGAGGCATGCTCAGGTTGCGGCATGACTCACGTTGCCGGTATTACAGTGGGCGGGGCTTAGCTTTTTACTGTACACACACACACGCACGCACGCAAAGGAGAAAGTGAAACCCTAGTTGAAACACGATTTATTTAATGAACGAAATACTCAAGGTATATATATTTACAAATACATGTAATAAATAAGTTATCAATAGACATATCAAAGATTATGGTATCCAAATGGCACGGTATCATAGGTACCAGGCACCTGGTAGCGTTTCCTATAGGTGTTACGGCACACCTTTGTACCCCTAAGTTCCTTCACGCCTCCCAGCTTCAGTGCCCGAAAATTGTGGGTGCCTACAGTCAGATGGGGTAGCTGGTCACCCTCATTATCATCCAAGCACACTAACTCCTTCAACGAATCAAAGTTAACAACCCTCCGATTTGCATGGTTAAGTGTGATACCCTTAGCCTTCACGATATACTAAGTATCATCCCCTATCCTCACCCGTACCCAATAGGTTTTTGGCCCAAACGAGTCGGCGTATGCGATGTCTCCATACTCATCCTTGATCTCGTCAGTTAGCTCTCCGAGGAACTCCCCAATAGCGGGCATGTATTCACCCTCCATCGCTGTGAATATCACGCTATCTGCATCGGCGTACAAAACCCTCCGCCCAAGAGAATGCAAGAGTTCCCAAAGTTTGATGCGCGCGTAGGCTGTTGTGAAGTTGGCTACAGGTATGTTTTTAACCCGTGAGGTATCTGTGGACGGTCTACAACACCCATTGGGTAAGTTGTGAGAATTTCGATTAGGCAGCATCCTACATCACATTGCTACGGGAATTAATTCAACCGGTAGATTCCGTGAGAGGGTAGGGACTAAAACTCACGATCTCACCCCTTAGCATGATGTTACCTCCCTGTTGAAACTCACAAGATTTGGGCGCCTTTAGAGCCCAATCTGCGACCTTCCATCTTCTACTTATTGCTGATCGCTAGCCCTATGGGTCGCCATAGGCACCGGGGAGACAGTTGCTCCGACGAGCCGAGGCATTGGGCGCGCGATTGATGGAAAATTTTGGCCCAAGACATAGGCCCTATGACGCGCTACTTATAAGTCAACGAGTGGTTTATAGAGGGGTCTGCTGCCGGGCTAGGATCACCCCGGCCCTACCTTTTCATAGGTGCTTTCGGCCACGGTCAAACTTCGATAGGTACCCGGGGGACGTGGACCGAGAATTAATTGAACGGCTACAGAGGCTACGATGCGCGGCTTCTAGCTCCATTCTCAAAATTCTCCAGGTTTTCCCCGGTACACGCTTAGACTCATCGGCGATCCCATTACTCCGGGAACCCAATACAAGGCCTATCCATTAGGCCTATGGCTCTGGGGAGAAGATTAGATAAGATGTCCCCCCGCTTCCTCCTAGCCTTACAAATTCATGGAATCATAGGCTAACCGACGTGGTGCAAGGTACGGTTTTCGCGTGTTGTCGTACCGCCCGAAAGACTTATCGGGTCCCCTTGACTCCGGGAACCCAATACAGCCTATCCATAGGCTTATGGCCTTGGGGAGAAGAAGATTCCCCCCGACTCCTAGCCCTATAAATGGAATCATCGGCTAATCGCCGCAGTGCAGTCGTCAATCACCTGACCAAAAAGAAATCTATCTACCATTTCATAGGTCCTTTCAGCCACGATCAAACTTCGATAGGTACCCGTGAGACGTGGACCGAGAATTAGCTGAACGGCTACAGAGGCTACTTTGCGCGGCTTCTAGCTCCATTCGCAAAATTCTCCAGGTTGTTCCCGGTACACGCTTAGACTCATCGGCGATCCCTTGACTCCGGGAACCCAATACGAGGCCTATCCATTAGGCCTATGGCTGTGGGGGAGAAGTTTTAATTTGAGATTTCCCCCTCATCCGTGCCTTACAAATACTTGGAATCATAGGCTAACCGACGTGGTGCAAGGTACGGTTTTCACGTGTTGTCGTACCCCGAAAGACGACCTATCGGGTCCCCTTGACTCCGGGAACCCAGTACAGCCTATCATTAGGCTTATGGCATGGGAGGAGAAGATTCCCCGTCGACTCGACTCCTAGCCCTAGAAATGGAATGATCAGCTAATCGACGCAGTGCACTGGGCCAATCACGTGACCGAAAAGAACACCTCCCAACATCGTAGGGGATGGGGGAACTCCTGAGCCCCGGACCCCTTCGTAAATTCCTTGGAAACCTATGCTGAGGGGGAGAAACCGGTCGTTCCCCGATAGGGACATAGGACCTATACCCGGGTAACTCACGACACGCTAGTTTTACTCTCACGACAATTTGGTATTGTTGTACTTTATTATGTAAGTATTACCTACATTCACAATCTCCATGACCTCTTTATCGGGTGCATTGGCATAATCCCAGACTTCACTATAACTTTGTGCCAAATGAACGTTCCCTTTGCCGGTATTCTGTGCAAATTTCCCCCAAAGCCTCTTTAGGCACAATTTTGCACTAAAGCGTTTTCCAGGATTCTTTCCAATTTGGGAACGATCAAGCTGTATACCTTCACGGTAACGGTAACGTTGAATATAAGACCTTTTTTTCATCTTCGGTATCAACTCCTAGCGGATATCCTGACGCTTCAACCTTATCCTTCAAAAAAGCGTTTATATATGGTGTGAAAAGGTTGGGTAGCTTCTGAAACCTCCACAACTCATGTATCTTTATTATTCTATACCTATGGCGAACGGCTAGGGCCAGTTCAGGGCTTGTGTATACACCACTGATCTTACGCTGGTGGGGTGTATGGTCACAATCACCATTGTTCTCTTCCGCACACTTCACGCACAGGGAAAACATAAGCTTGTGATCTATATCGACGGGTAAGATCGGCATCCATAAATCGCGAGGGGGGAGCACATCTACGAAAGTGAGTCCAAAGTAGCGCTCATTCAAGTTGGCCGAAAACTCCTCGATGGTTGGTATAGCGGTACCCACCATTTTTTCAGGTGCGCCTACGGGATACGGATTGTTCTTCATCACGTAGGGGTATAAAGAGTAGAAGTCGTAGTAATGGAGCTTCACACCCTCCGTAGGCGGAAAGTATAGCTTGAATGGATTTGTACGCCCACCGAACAGGCTATCACCGCATTTGAGAGGATCCTGCACCATTGAACGTTTGATCGTGTTATTTCTTCAAGATACTGTCCATCTGCAACCATCCGTGCATCATACTCATGCTCCCAAAAATCTTTGTGAGTGAACTGGGAGCCGAAAAATTGATCGCGAGTGCGGGTCCATGCAAGACTGTCGGCTGGCGATCTACCGTGGATTTCTCCTACGATCCCACACTCAGGACAGGGGCACCCATGCCACCAGCAACCGTTAAAGGAGTACACAGTCTTCTCACCAGTGGCACGGTTTTCACTTAGACCATCAACCCAAAAAACACGACCATTAACCTTAATGGGTACTTCACCCGTGATGCTCCCATGCTTTATATATACACCTGTCTGCTGCTGTAGGTGTATCAGCCAGTAAATAGCCTTGTGTCCATAACTGCGGGGGTTGTTTCTGTGGATAATGGCTAAGGTGTCTTTAGACACGAAGTTATTCTTGAACACCGTAAAACATAATGAGGCGATGGTGGTTGCGACTTGCAACGGATCGCATTTGAAACGGCATATGTACATCCTTCTAAAGTCCTGGAAACATACTCTAAGCACGCGCACATCATTCACGCAATAACGCTCACATTCATCAGCTATATTATAAGGGTTACATTCATTAAAACTGTTGTAGTATCGGTCAAAGTCTTTACGTTCATCTGTGCTCATCCATTCATAGTTAAATTAATGTTTGGGTGGAGGTAGTCCTACGTAATTTAAAGTTTCGCTAGTGAGAAAGCGTAAGGGAAATATCCTTTCAAAACTTCAGTGGCTATCCACATCCCCTTGGGTAGCTTTGCTAATTTACAAGGTGTGAATAATAAAGTGTCTTTAAACTGTACATCACCTTTTATTTGCGTCTGTATTAGTTTGTGCCTCTTTTCAAGGGATCACCTGTAAATATCTCAGAGGACTCGTGCTCAAGCAACTCTTTATAAAGGAACTGTGTGTCAAATTTTTCCCCGTTATGGGCGAGAATATTCACAGTCATTTTTTTTAACTTGTCCGCTAACTTGACAATATAGGACACAAAGAGTTTCACAGGGCTATCGTGAGCATTCGTTTTAAATACGTTTGTCCGTTTTCCACATTTGTGACACTCATCACACTCGATCTCCATACACTCATCACAGATAGTCTGGCTTACAAGTAAATGTGGAATAACCTCTTTGGTTTCAGCATTCGTGTATGTTTCTATATCGGAGTGCACATGTTTTATTCCAACCCCCCTTATATTTCTCATGGCATGTAGAACAGTGAATTTCATCACATTTGTGCTCAAACTTTCCCCAATTATCCATCATATGAAACATACCACATTCACAGAGTCTCATTTTTCTGCACGTGCCAATTGACTTATGGAGCTCAAAACAGTTATTATTGAAAAATGTGCGTCTACACACACACCACAATCCCTCTTCTCAGCTTCATCTACACGGCTTTCACATTTGGAACTTTTACACTGCTCACATACCATAGCAATCTTTACAATGTTTCACTATATCATCCGCAAACTCGATACACCCCTTACACAAATCATGATGTCGCCCATATTTTCGACTTTTATTATAACTCGCGTAAAGGTTCCTTATATTACGGATGGAAAGATACGTTGTCTCTGTCAGTCCTAAAATAAGTAGGGGTCGTGTACGATCTCTCACACAGCTTTTAAAAACATACACAGTTCTACGACGATCATCCAGTCCAAATACAACTATACGAACATTCATTTCCTGTTCTACCCTTCTCAGTTCTTCAGGACCCATACAGTCAAACTCAAGTTTACAGTCTACAGCTAGTTTACGGGCACGCTCCACTACCGTAGGCAACCAAATTTTTTGGGTCCGTGTATTTAGTACAGTAAACATACGCTAAGACTACTGCTATAAAGCCGCAACCACGATCGACGTTTATATGCCGTCTAAAAATAGCCTGAGAATTGAAGTTAAGAGTATAAGGTGTGGCACTATGACCCGCAACACGGAATACACGGTCAATATTTACCGTGAAGTTGTCCATATTGAAGGCTATACTACTTTGAGGCCTGCATTATACGCCTAATATATACTCTATATCTTCAGCTGCCAAACGTCTGAACGGTATTACCCAAAAATCATCTACATCTCCGTCATCTGACCCGAATCCAAAGGACAGCCTCGTCCTGACTTCACGTTCGTCGCGGTTCTGAAGGGCAAACTCTACAATACGTTCAACTATGCGCCGTAGTCCGTGTTCAACACCATTGCTATACATGGACCTAGGATCAACCCTGACTATATACCGATTTCTAGTCAAGGCCGGGGTGGGGTTGCGGTGCGTACCAATCGAATGTTATGCCATCCTCAACAGAACGGGGAGCCACTGTGGATGATGAATAAGGGGTATATTTGGGAAGGTACTATTGTGGGGTTGTTTCGTAAGACGTTGAGGGTTGGGGTCTATTACTGGGGTCTAACAACCGGCAATCCTGGCGCTTTATACCTGACGTGGAGGGTTCTTCATCACGCCTCCGCTTTGAACTGGCGCATGCTACAGGTGTCGCTGGTGAGGGCTCGTCGGCGGGGGAGACTCTGTAGCTGGACGGTCAACGGGGTCGTCCGTGATATCGATGATGGGGTGCTGTACATCGTCGTTGTCATTCACGGTTCTGTGGAAGAAGAAAACAAAATATAAGGAGCAGCACTCAATATTTGTAATATTTTGTAAATGGTCCACTTAGGAGTGTGACGTGTTAGAAATGGATTGTAGAAAAATTCAGGTTCACGAGCCCATCCACATGTATTATATCTGGACCTACAGGATGTGGTAAAACTGTGTTTATGCTTAAAATCATTAAAGAAAAGGGGGAGATGTTCTCAAAATTTGTGCATAAAGTTATATGGTGCTATTCGACGTATCAATCAGTGTTCAACGAGTACCAAGATATTTTGTTCCACAAGGGGGTCTATGACGTTAATTCGTTAAAGGGAAATGAACATACAGTCATTGTAATTGACGATCTCATGTTGGAGATGGATAAAACGTTTGCCGAGACATTTACAGTGTTCTCCCACCATCTTAACATAAGCGTGTTCTTCATCAAAGAATCTATTTTTCAAAAATAGATACATGCGCGATGTGTCGCTAAATACACAATATCTAGTCTTATTCGCGCAACGTAGAGATGTGTCACAAATTGGGGTATTAGCCAATCAAATGTTCCCGAATCAGCGTAAGGAGTTTTTGGAGGTTTATAAAGAGGCCACAAACCAGCGTTATGGATATTTGCTTTGTGACCTTCACCCGCGAAACACGTTTAGGGTGCTTCTAAGAACGAATATATTCCCAAGCGAACCTGAAACGGTGTATATTCCAGAATGACAAATAGGCTAAAGAAATACCGTGAATTAATAAAAATCTATCAACGATTGCCACGGACGCTGCAACAGATGTTTGTTAAAAATATCGACTCTGACTTTTTAAAATGCATCTGTGAAATCTGTCTTAATGTTATAAAATGTAATGTACCAATGAAACCCTCTCAGAAGACTCGCTTACGTCGTTACAAGAACATAATACGAGCGCTCGCTCATAAAAGTCAAACTGTGGGTAAGAAAAAGCGCATTATTGTACAAAGAGGAGGATCATTCCTGCCCATCTTATTTTCAGTTTTGGGTCCTTTACTGACTAGATTAATATAATGAAGAAGGTGGTTGTGATTCCGCACGAGGTGTATGCTTCATTGCAAAGTTCAAAGACTCCAGACACGGTTCTAGAACCCCGTAAAAGTAGGCTTAAAAGAATGGAAAACGAGTTGCTAGCCCTATTAAACAGTGAAAAGTCACCTGATGAGAAAAGGATCTTGTACCAAGAGGCTTTGCAGAAATTTCTTCATGAGTACGAAGATTATAAGCATCCTACAGAGCTCCCCGTGGTTATTAGGCACAGCGCGAGTAGTGCTGAGCATAGCGACACAGGACCTGGCGATGACCAACCAAAGAACAACGGAACACAACACATCGAACATGTGCTAAAAAACAGCCTCCCACATACATTGAGGAATAAAGGGTTAAGTCTTTATAATCTATTGAGTGAGCCCCATCATACAGTGGACCGATACAGGCGAGGTCATTGTTGAAGGAACAAGGGTACAAGGTCCAATATCGTTGATATTGTTCATGATCTGGTGAGAAAGTGGGACAGACCCTCACCAACAGGATGGAAGCATATTAAAGCAAGACTACAACAAATAAATGTCCCCAAAACATTGATAGGTAATCTGAATAGGTTAAAAGACTTGGACAAGTCTCGCATGTGTCACAACTGAGTACGCCATCGCCCCCAGCAGTAGCATGTCTCTGAAGAGGAGAAAGAAGAGAACAAACGGTCAACCTACCACGTGCTCTAAAATACGCAAATGGCTAACATATTAAGTAAACGCTATTATGACATTTCTAACCCCGCCTCCTATGGTGGCGTTAATAGATGTACAGAGGTGTTTACGGTGTAAGGAAAAAAGATGTTGAGAGATTTTTGCGGGACAGGATGCTTATACATTTCATAAACGGGTGAGAGAAAGGTTTAAAACAGCCAAGACAACAGCTGCCTCGATTGAATCTATATGGCAGGCTGATTTAACAGACATGCAAAGATATTCAGTGTATAACGATTACCGCTACATCCTATTCATAATAGACGTATTCTCTAGATACTCTGTGGTTAATTCCCCTGAAAAATAAATCGCCTGAAACAGTTGCTAAAGCGACCAAAACGTTGATGTTGAAAGAAAACAGGATTCCTGGCTATTTTTTTACGGATATAGGGAAAAAATGTATAGGACGCGCTTTTCAGAACATGCTGGCAGAGTTTAATATCAGCTATTACACTACCAATTGTATACATATGGCTTCTTTAGCTGAAAGAGTTCAACGTACCATAAAGGAGCGCATGCACCGATATTTTACACATAAAAACATACAGATATATAAACGTTCTCGGTTCATTGGCCTCATCCTACAACCGCTCACACCATCGTACGATCGGCACAACGCCTAACGAAGTTTTAGAAAGAGGTACGCGTCCAGAGGTGAGAAGAGATGCACCACCACACTCTGCGCGTTTCAAAATCAATGATTATGTAAGGCTATCACGTTCGGGGAATAAATTCGCGAAGGGATTTGAGCAAGGATGGACGCGCGAGATTTTTAAAGTTAGGGCTATGAGACCTAAAGGTGAGGTAATGATGTATTACATTGAAGATTTGAATGGGGAAGAAATCGCAGGAGGCTTTTACCGCGAGGAGTTGCAGAAAGTGGCATTTAATTTAGGAAAAAACGTGTTTAAAATTGAGAAAATTATAGGAAGCAAAGGTTCAGGAAAGAGAAAAATGTACCTGGTGAAATGGCTGGGTTACCCAGAAAGCTTCAACACCTATATAAAAGCTGATGCAATAATGAAGCTTAAATAGTATGCAACATGGCGCCTGACCATTTCTACGTCACACTCCCGTCCTCCTCGTCCCTGTCTGTACACCCTAACAACACCCTCGCCAACTTTGTGACAGAACTCCATGGACCCATTGAATTGGAGCGTGATTCGTATGAGGTGGGGTTATGTGAACTTCAGTTAGCCACCAAATTTTTAACTCTTGAAAATGAACAAATCATATTTCTGATCCTTAGAAGAACCGATGAATGCGAAAAATAGGCATAACCTTAGACAATACTATTCGTTCAACCCTGTGCGGTGAGGAACGGTACTATAGCATAAATGTATCGCTAGGAATCGGGCATTATGATACAGCCATGGACATTGTGACGGGTTTAAACAAGAGTCTTGAAAAGTCGTACTTGACAAACGATTTACTTTTTGAAGTCGTAAACATAGACACGCCTGCATGCACATTGAAGTTAAAGTCAACGCTTAGTAGAAATATTAAAGATAAAGAGCTGTTCACAATTGTGGCTGAGGACCGATATAGCGCAGCCTTCCAAAGAGATACCTTTCACGAGGCACAGCATGACTTGTCCAGCTTAATGTATCAATTGAAGATGGAGAAATTGGGTGAAAGCTCTCCGCCCCAGACATGTGCTATATTTACAGCAATATTGTAGAGCACCAATTTGTTGGGGACACCCAGGCACGTCTGCTGCGCATTGCACACATCCCAACCATAGAGGGAAAAGTGAGCATTACATATGACAAGCCCCATTATGTGAATGTTGCGACTAATCTATTAACCAACATCTCGATATATATAAGGACGATTGAGGGAAAAAATTTCCCATTCGGTGATGGGAGCTTAACAGTGAAACTACACTTTCGTCGTTTATAATGACTCGAAGACCGTTCACAGTATACCGAGGAGTGAGGTACCAGCGTGGGAGTGGTCTTGGTCCATTTTTTCATCCATACTACGCACCGCTGTCCCCTGTTGAAGAGGGGCCAGGTACCTAGGGCGGAAGGCGTTACAAACAGGTTTTAACGCGGCAGAAGACATAATGGGGGCACTAAGCCTAAAGAAGCTCTAAAAAACATTTAAAACGTACACGGGATGAAATCATCAAAGATGCAAAGAGAAAAATGCGTGGTGGCGGAAAGAAGAGATCTGCCAGGAAGAAGGGGTTACCAGCGCGTGGCGGAAAGAAGAGATCTGCCAGGAAGAAGGGTTACCATCACGTGGCATTAAACGTAAAAGGAAACAAAAAAAGTGCTCTAAGCGCATGAAACCTATGGCTGATCATTTTTTTAACTGATATAAGCTGAGGACACTACTCTCACGAATCATAGGTTGACTAATACTTGTCGTGGGAGGTGGCTATTTCTGACTCGTCATGGCACGTTTCATCCATCCGTGTAGTTCACAATGCTGTAAATCGGAACTGTCCCTCTTTGATATGCCCCCACTCAGGTCTCTATTGAGCATAGTGACTTTATTACAATTAACCCATTAAACACAATTAGTTCACCCAGTGCCCCTATAGAATTCGTGATACCCAGCTCAGGCCCTTACTTTTTTGACCCGAGCTGCATGCACATGTATGCTAAACTGCGTATAGCCCATTCTGATGGAACGGACTGCGATGATAGTTACTCTGCCTACCCTGAAACCAACTTTTACACTCCATATTCAGCCAGTGTGAAGTGTATTTAAACCAGGTTAACATCTCGGCAGGTACGGGGTACTACCACCTACGAGCCTATCTGGAAAATGTCCTCAACTTTTCAAAAAGCGAAGGACACCTTTTTAACAGCCGAGGGGTATTACCACACTAAAGATGAAAATGGAATAAAGGATAAATTTAAAAATTCTAAAAAAAATATATGAATGTTTTGGCCTGCATACAGACTTCACATTCCAGGAGAAGTTGCTTATGAACGGGGTGGATATGAAGTTGAAGCTTACCCGCACGATTCCTGAGATCTGCATAAATCTGGGGTCTGATCAAGAAAAGGCGCGAAACCCGTTGTGATACACATCATGGAAACGTATTTGCGTATACGCCGTGAAATTAAGCTCCCCGAAACAAATAGAAATTGAGAAAGACTTAATACACGCCACAGTAAAATACCCAATTAACAGGGTACAGATCAAACTGTACACGGTTCCCGCAGGGCTGGCGTCGAAGCAGCTAGAAAACGTCGCCCTAGGCGTCCTACCTAAAAACATATTAATTGGCATGCAAGACCACGCCTCGACGAATGGAAAATATAAAAAGAGTGCCTTTAAATTCGAGAATTTCGGCCTTAAAAATATTACTCTACACGTAAATAGGGTCACTCTGGGAGGGACACTGAATACGGACTACTCATCAGATGCTGTGATCCCGCTCTGCACGAGAGCATATAGTAGTCTGGCTCATAATACAGGCGCCTGTGACGAGCTTGGTTTTGGTGTAACGCAGAAAGAATTTGTCGAAGAATTTAACATTTGTTCATTTAATATTAAGCCGGACTTGTCGGCTGGCACAGATACGCATTTAAGCCCACAGCAGAGTGGGAATATCTCAGTTAGGTTGGAATTTGCCAAGCCTATAGATGCGCCTATAAGTGCCAAGTACGAGAAATTGGCACGGGATTATCGTTAACACTGACATTGTTGGGAGTGAGTGGATTCATTGGTTTGCAATCTATTTAAAAAATAGGGAAAGAATGTATTATTTTGATTCACTCTGATTTCCGCCATGGAATGATTCGGTAATTGTGAAGTTTATAGCCCAACTAGGCGTGCCTGAGATTATTTGGTCCCCATATCGTTTCCAAGGATATTATACTGAAACATGTGGGTTGTACTGCATTTTGTTTCTCATGCACATTTCACGTGGGAAGGGATTTATAAATTTTTAAAAATTATTCGATTTGTGCGACAGAGCTGAACGATAAAAGTGTATGAAAACAGATAAAAAAAAAGGTTCCCATACATTAGTACCCCCTGTAATATGTAAAGGCATATATCTATATTGTGTAAAGTTGTATAAACATTTGTAGCTGTAGCCATTAAGACTTATTTAACGGACACTGGTTCCGATTTGTACATGTTTTCTATCGTTTAATAAATAAAAATACGTGTTTTGTTCTTAACCTCAAAAATATACTTACATTATCTCCTCGATGACCTGGCACTCGCTGGTCCGGATGTCTGCCAATACCTCGACATCTGCATTCAGATCACTGTGTTGACTGGGCGGAGAAGCACCCCTTTTATTTACCACCCTTTCATCAAAAGTAGCTATAATACGATCTAGCTCGGATTCGGCCCTGTAATTAAAATAGAGATTAATGTCACGAAATTGGATGCAGATAACTCGTCTTGTGCCCACCATATATATATATATATAAACAGGGACATAATATAACCTAACCTAACGTAGCGTAACCTAGCCTAGCCTAACTTATTGTTTAAGACTCCACAAGAAATGTAAAAACACACGATATAATATATATATATATATATATATATATATATCAGAGAATGAAAACTAGGTTTGAAAACCCATTTATTGCGATCTTTTACGGTTAGTACTGATTTAAACTAAATTACTAATTATAATCGAGAAACAATACGAACTATTTTTCAAAACAATTATTATGTTGTATATTATTTAAGTTGGTGCAATTAATTACTAATTTTAGCGGTCTATGATCTGGTATGAGAAGGAAATCATGCAAAATATGAACATTGACAATAAGATCCTTTAAATTATTGCTATTGAGAAAGTGATCAATCCAGCTAGTACCACCATTTATATCTCTGACGTACGTAAAATTATTACTATTTATACCTAGTAATTCTACATCGTTTATACTTATTTTATCGTAAATAATAATAATAATAATAATAATAATAATGATAATAATAATATTACTACTACTACTACCACTAATAATAATAATAATAATAATTTTAAAAGGACTCATATATTTTATTTAGATAAAAAAACAAACCATTTAACAGAAAATTGTGAGCAGTGATAGAAACGATAGAAACCGTGATAAATTAATTTCTTGTTAATTCTTTCTTATAAATTTATTTCTTCTTGAGGGGTCGACCGCAATAGAACTCCAGCATATATATAAGTTAGGTTAGGCACTTAGTGGCTACTTACATCTCAACAGCGTCTTGATTGATCGGATCCGCCATTTCGTCACAATTTTCCATAACACTCTGGGAAGATAATAGTTCATCCCGCCGACCTATAGCGCTGAAAATTAGTCGTACTGCTTGAGCGTAAATGTCACCATCCACAATCAGATCGGGGGAATTGAAGAAAGATAATTGGCTCATTGCGTATAAGTAGGCTGACCATATTTCCTTGAGACAAAAACAGGACATTGGGATGGCAAAAAAGGGACGGGGGTTATGTAATATTCTGTATTCATGAAAAAGTAAGTACATAAACCGGGACAAAATTGACATTTTTATTAAAACGACGGGACGGCCAGGAAATATAAAAAAAAAACGGTACTGTCCCGTTCAAAACGGTACGTATGGTCAGCCTACGTATAACGCGCTAGCAGTAAATGTACGTACTGAGGCTGTGGGCCGAGAATCTCCCGTTATAAGGGGGCCTGTGACCAACCCGCAAAACACAATAACTAGCTTCCTATTGGCTAGCGGTGATTTTTGGGCGGGACCTGACGCATAGGCCTGCATATCGGCCAACCAGGTGCCCTGGGAGCCGTCCACAGGGATGTGGTTGTTGTCCTGTGAATTCTGGGGTGTGCCAGCTGGTCCGATTCGTGGAGAGAGAGAGAGAGAAAGGTAGAGAGAGAGAGAGAAAGAGAAAGAGAAAGCGAGAGAGAAAGAGAGAAAAATTAATAAGTTACCCCTAATTAATTTCTATTTTGTTTTAAAAATCATGTTAATGCTTTTTATGTTATAGTTTAAGGATAAAATTCTGTCTTAAAGATAAATTTATATTGAAACACAATAATTGGATAAAAGATGAAAAATTAATACGTTACCCACTAATTTAATTTCTATTTTGTTTTAAAAATCATATTAATGCTTTTTATGTTATGGTTTAAGGATAAAGTTGCGTATTATGATGAAAATTTGTATTTGTATTAAACTTAGTTTATCTTATTCGAATTTTTGTTTAAAAGATCGCCTCACTAAGTGTCAAATAGGCCTCCTTAAATCGCGAGAAGCTCAATAGGACAAACTATAGGCGTTGCCTTTTTTTGACTTGGCCCCCATAAACGTATTTGTTTATGCTTAATAGCTCTGTCTATTGGGTCGTATTTGGAGACCTTGTCGGTCTACTTGGTGTTGGTGAGTAAGGCGGTGGTAGTTGGTGGGCTGCTGTTGATGAGTAATGCTGTGGTGGAGGTGGTTGGTGGGTTGTTGTTGGTGAGTAAGGCGGTGGTGGAGGTGGTTGTTGGTTTCGCCAGAAATCGTTTGGACGCTTGGTTGTAGCTCTCATATTGGACAGGTGGTGTTAATGGGGTGAGCTCCTAAAAAGTCGTAGCCCTCATCGCCTTCTGATGGGTGAGCTCCTTTTAAAAGTCGTAGCCCTCATTTCATCATCTCCTGTTGGAACTCCTAAAAGTCTATACGATTGTTGGCGATGCTTTTTGTGTGGTGGTTGCGCTCGTATATATTTTGCTATTTGGGCTTTGCGTGCATCAGTTTGTGTGTGCGTAATAACAGGGGTGTACAGTCGATGAGTGTATGCATGCTTTTAATTCGTTCGGAGGTTATATACAGCCCATTTATGCTTCTAAGAAAAGCCAATTGGCGGAATAATATATGCTAAATTAAATAAATAAAGGCAAACTGGCAACTCAGCCTTATAAGCCAACTGGCAGCGCAAACTGGTAACTCAGCCTTCTAAGCAAGCTGGCTGATTAAGCCTTAATATATGCTTTAATTAAATAAACAGCGCAATGTGGCGACTCAGCCTTCTAAGCCAACTGTCTGATTAAGCCAGAATATATGCTTTAATTAAATAAATAAACGCAAACTGGCAACTCAGCCTTCTAAGCCAACTGGCTGATTAATATATGCTTAATTAAATAAATAAACGCAAACTGGCAACTCAGCCTTCTAAGACAACTGGCTGATGCCCGGATTCACTGGCTGATTAAGCCACCTGGCTGATTAGGGGCCCTATAAGACAGCGGCGGCACGGCTGAAGTGTTCATATGCGCTTGGCAGTAGCCAAGCGAACACCTCTCCTCCTCCTTTCTCTCTCTTAGGTTAGGTCTCCCTTTGGGGGTTCAGCTTGGGGGATAACTCCGCCTCCAAGTTGCATAACCCCTTGCAACCCCATTTTGGGGGTGCCTTGCAACAAAGGTGGTGGCACTCTTGCAACATTTGCAATTGCATTGCACTCCCATTTTTCGGGCATACTACTAACAAAGATACCCCGGTACATACCTTGACTCTAAAGTCGAAGGCTAACAGAAATATTAAAGTCAAAGCAATGTTCAACATTATAACCTAGGGCAGATATGGGGCAGTCTTCCAGAGAGATACTTTTCATGAGTCACAACATGACTTGTGCAGCTTATTGTATCGGTTAAAATTGCAGAAATTGAACGACGGTGACCCTTCCCCGGACATGTGCTATATTTACAGCATTATCGTGAAACATCAGTTTGTTGGGGATACCCAGGCATGGCTGCTACGCATCGCCCACATTCCCAATCATAGAGGAAAGAGCTTGAGCATTACATACGACAAGCCTCATTATGTCAAAGTCGCACCTAACCTACTAACCAGTATCTCAATATATATATATAAGAACGATTGAGGGGAAAAGTTTTCCATTCGGTGACGGGAGCTTAACACTGAAGCTTCACTTCCGTCGTACTGTGCTAGAATGATCCAAAAGCCGTTAACAGTCTACCGAGTGGTGAGATATCAGCGAGGGAATGGGAATGGGTCTGTTTTTTCAACCATACTGGTTACGACTGTCCCCTTGCTGAAGAGTGGTGCCAGATATCTCGGCAGGAATGCCTTATAATCAGGTCATAACACGGTAGAAGACATAATGACCGGTGTTAAACCTAAAGAAGCTCTAAAAAAAACACTTAAAGCGTGCACGGGACGAAATTGTCAAAGATGCAAAGAGAAAAATGTGTGGTGGTGGGAAGAAGAAGCGCACTGTACGGAAGAAGAAAAAAGGGTTACCAACTCGTGGCGTTAAACGTAAAAGGACATAAAAAACGAAGAAGTGTTCTATGTGCATGAAACCTATGGTTGACCACTTTTTTAAATGATATAAGCTAAAGACGTTGCTCTCATGACTCATAGACGGATTGCAATTTTTCGAGAGAGGTGTCACTATTTCTAACGAGCCATGACACGTTTCATCCATCCGTGTAGTTCACAATGTTGTAAATTGTTGCTGGCCCTCCTTGACATACCCCGACACAAATATCTATAGCATAGCGACCTTATTACAGTTAACCCGCTGAACACTATTAGCTTGCCGAGGAGTGCTCCTATAGAATTCTTGATCTCGAGCTCAGGCCCTTACTTTTTGACCCAAGCTGTGTGCACATGTACGCTAAACTACGAATAGCACATTCAGATGGAACGGATTGCGAAAACGATTACGTTGTATAGCCAGAAACAAACTTTCTACACTCCATATTCAATCAGTGTGACGTGTATTTAAATCAGGTCAACATCTCGGCAGGGTCTGACTACTACCACCTACGTGCCTATCTGGTAAATGTCCTCAACTTTTCAAAGGAAGCAAAGGATACCTTTTTAACTGCTGAAGGTTATTATCAAGATAAAGCTGAAAGTAGTATAAAGGAAAAGTTTAAAAATTCTAAAAAGAAGATATATGAATGCTTTGGAAGCCTTCACACAGATTTCACATTCCAGGAGAAGTTACTTGTGAATGGGGTCGATATGAAATTAAAGCTCAACCGTACGAGCTCTGAGATTTGTTTAAATCTGGTGCTGACCAAGAAGAGGGAGCGAAGTCTGTGGTGATTCATATTATGGAGACATATGTCAGCGTGCGTCGTGTGAAATTAAGCTCTGTTAAGCAGATGGAAATTTTAAAAATTTACTACATGCCACAGTGATATACCCAATTAATAGAATCCTACTTAAGATGTTTACAGTACCCTCAGTGTTAACATGAAGCAGAGAGAAAATATTGCTCTTGGAGCTCTACCTAAGAGGATAATAAGTGGGACGCAGGAACATACTTCTGTGAAAGGAAAATACAAAAAGCGCGCATTTAAATTCGAATATTTTGGTCTTAAAAATATAATTCTGTATGTCAACGGAGTGGCTTTAGGTGGGACATTGGAAAAGAGCTATTCTACAGATGACGAGTTTCCACTTTGCTCGAGGGCCTCTAGCAATCTTCGGCATAGTGTCCGTACTTGCGACGGATTAGGAATCGGCGTAACGCAGAATGAATTCGTCGAGAGCATCAACCTTTATCCGTTTGACCTCTCCCCCGATTTATCTGCGAGTATAAACACACACACAAGTCCACAGCAGAGCAGAAATATCTCATTCAGGTTAGAATTTGACAAGCCGCTAGTCGCACCTATTAATGTAGTAGTTTACCTCGAATCGCAAGCTCTAATCAAAGTTGACAAGTTTAGGGCCGTAGTCAGAGAATTTTAAAAATGAACACGGTTACACTACAGAGAGTGATGAAGAGTGATCGATTCACACGCAACAAATTTATCGGTATGTTTGCGAAGAATGAAACGTTGAAAATCCCAACCACGAGAGACTGCGGCGCACTTATCAATTAACAGTGTTCAAAGTCAGTGAACCATTGTGTTACTTCTCCACTAAAATTTGTGAATGTGCCAAGATTACGCAGTTACAATCTCATCAGATAAACTGCAATACTGAACTAGTAATATTACACAAAATATATCTTCAAAATTTTCTAGCGACATCCGACACTGCCTTTATAGTCCTACGGCAAGCAGTGAACGAATGAATTTTAACCCCATAAATTGCTATAAATGGCTTCCAAAGGTCAGGCAAAGGCCCTGAAATCAGAAATGAAGGATCTAGCACAAAAGTAATAGTGTAATCAAGGACCTTGAGGCAGTAATAAAAGTTGTACAACATAATAATGAATTGTTAAAGAGGGACAATGCAAAGCTGGAATATGAAAATATAGAGCTTGAAAAGAGCATTCAGTGTGCACACGACGAGATAAAGGATCTTAACTCTAGTCTAAACTCGCTTACTAAAAATAATCGTAGCATGGAGATGATAAAAAACGAGCACGATTCAATTAGGAATAAATTAAACAGCCTAGACGATAATTCACGTGCCAATAACTTAATCATAATGGGGTATCTGAAATTAATAGAGAAACAAACGGCGAAACGAAGAAGAAGGTGGAGGACATAATAAAAGATAGATTGAATTTGGGGAATATTAAGATCAAAAGTGCTTTTAGATTAAAAAAACAAATTCCACCACAAAAAGCTAATTCTAGAGTTAAAGACACGACTGAATCTAAGACGCCCACTTCAGCTATAAAAGTAATATGTGAGGATGAAACTCACAGAGATTTAAAACTAAAAAAAAAGAAGATGAAAGGATAAAAAATCTTCGTCAATGATGACGTATGTGAGAAAAAACGTAAAATTCGTAAAGAAAAGCTCTCTAAACTCATAGAAGCGAGGAGACTCGGGAAAGTTGCCTTCTTCCTTGGAGGGAAGTTAATTATTAAAGAAAGAGAGACTCCTCCAACGCGGAATACTTCGGTCAAAAGAGTCCACCTTGTTAGTGAAGAAGCATTCGAAGTGATGAGAATTACGAGAACACCAGCCGACAGTCGGCACACAGGAGGCATGCGAATAACTCCGCATACAATCTCAACAGTCGACTTTCCAATTCTCGGCTCAACTGGGCGGTAACCCCTTATTCCAGTATTCTATATTTAGTGAAATTGTTTGAGAACTACTGTTAAATGGCTTTCATCGATAAAGACTTTCATAGTATATGTCCCGATATTAATCAGTTCAATTCATTACCAAAAAATTCTCTATCCAGTTTAGAGAATCTAGAACAGGAATCTGGTGTAGGCAATTGCATGGTCTCATCGATAGATGAGTTTAATGCCTTTGTATTACAGAAAGATATTTATAAAAATCTTTCTGTGCTAAATCTAAACATTCGAAGCTTACCTAGGAACTATAACTACTTATTGGCCCTTTTGTAAACATCTACGGTCAAATTTAGTGTTATAATTCTCACGGAAACCTGGTTAAATAGTAGTATTAAAAACCTATATAATATAGATAATTACGTTGCTTATCATAAGAGATGGTCAGATTAGTGGGGGTATCTCTGTGTATGTGCATCAAACTTACGACTCTAACGAAGTATTTTCTCTATGTAATAGTGACAATGAAAACCTGATTGTGAATATAAAAGACAAAAGTAATGTATATTCTGTCCATGCAATATATAGACCACCTAATACTAATATCAATAGCTTTTTAATTCACTTAGATAACATGTTATGCAACTTTCATAAATCGAATGCCATAGTTGCGGGTGATTTCAACATCATTTTGCAATCTGAAGCAATCCCTCATAAATTTTTAAACTTAATGAATTCTTTCTATCTTAGTCATTCTATTACCAAACCCACTCGAGTCTGCAGCTATGGCAATCGAATAACATAATCTACGATTGATAATATATTTGTAAATAGCAATACCCTCGTAAATTCTGGAATTATGACCACAAATATCAGTGATCATTTTCCTACTTACTCTATATTCAGTAACATTCTTCAGGTTGCGGACAAAACAACTATTGATTACAGAATATTCTGAGGTTAACAAAAGAAAATTTATTGGGGATGTAGAAATTACTCGACTTGACTGTGACGAACCTTTAAATGACCCAGATCATATGTTTCAGTTCTTCTATGACACCTTATTCCATATTTTTAATATTTGCTTTCCTTTAAGGAGAAAAACAGTTTCGCCCAAAAGTGTCGCAAATCCATGGATCACTCCAGGAATTATCACTTCAATAAAGAAGTGAGATAAATTATTCAAATTGCAATTACAGAGCAAAATTCTTAAAATACAATATACTCATTACAAAAACAAATTAGCTAAAATAATCAAAATTTCAAAACAACTACAACAATCAATTTTCCAAACAAAGGAGACATGAAAAACACATGGACAACCATAAACAATCTTCTCGGAAAACAAATTTAGAAAAATTCAATAGAGAAATTAAATTTTGATCAAAAAATACTGATGATACTGCCATTGCAGACTCTTTAAATGCACATTTTACTTCTATAGCGGATAAGCTTCGCTCACAATTAATAAATAATGATCACTCACCTCTAGAATATATGCCACCCAGCCCACTAAATTCATTTTCTTTTGTTCGTGCTACCTCTACTGAGGTCCAAAATATTATTGGTAAATTAAAAAGTACAAAAAATAACATTCATAACATTCATGTACGTATATTGAAACTTGTTAAAGATAAGATATCTGTAACTTTGGCTAAAATTATCAATCAAAGTATTTCCAAACGAATATTCCCATCAATGCTAAAAACTGGTTGTATAACACCCCTTTTTAAAGGGGGTGATCCTACACTAGCAGCAAATTACAGGCCGGTGTGTTCATTATCTGTGTTCAGCAAAGTCTTTGAAAAAATTGTAAAAAGTAGAATGCAGCGATATTTAGAATCCTACAATTTATTATCTCCAAATCAATATGGCTTCCGTAATAATAAAACAACGGAAATGGCTATTTTAAATCTTATGGAAAATGTAAATATAGCTAAGTAGAAGAAAGAAATAATGATATCAGTACTTATGGATTTGAGTAAGGCGTTTGATGTAATAGACCATAATATTCTACTTATAAATTATATTGTTACGGCTTTAGAGGAGCAATCAGTGATTGGTTTAAAAGTTATCTGTCCAATAGATATCATTTTGTATCAGTAAATAAGGTTTGCTCAACTAAAGAGCTTTTCAAACATGGTGTGCCACAGGGCTCAGTTCTGGGTCCACTGTTATTTTTATTATATATAGATGACCTTCCACGTTCATCTGATATACTGAACTTCATAATGTTTGCAGGTGATACAACTGTCTCTTTTTCTTGCAAAGATGTTAATACATACTCTTGTTCTTCCTTATATAACATACTGCACCCTTGTTTGGGGAAACTCCGCTAACAACGAATTAAATGGTATCTTTGTCATCCAAAAACGAGCAATAAGGTTATCTGATGCTGATTTTCTTGATCAGTCTAGTGCATTATTTAAAGAGCTAAACCTATTAAAGCTCAACGATATAACCAAACTGGCACATTTTATTTTTATTTATAAGTGTAAGAACAAAATCATTAATTTGCAATGGGTAAATAGATATTTTGTAACTCATCAAGAAATTCCCTCGTATCAGACCAGAAATAGATGAAAGCTTGTTATATTTCAATTTAGATTGTCTTCATCTCAAAAACTACTGTCGTGAATACATTTTATTTTTTATTATACTTCATTATTTACTCTACTTTCTGCTCTCTCTTGCATTTATCTTTACACTCTCTCTACTCATTTCCACAATACTATATAAATTCATGGTAGCCACGCCGAGACTATGAAAGCCGTTACAACACAAAGGGGAAAGGGGGGTTCATTAACACTCTTTTTAAACGTTTGTTACCACTTTATTTAATTCCGAAAATGCTTTAAGTAATTTGAGGGGATGCGAGTAAGAAATTTTACTATAATATTTTACGTCGGAGAGGGGCACAATACAAATTAATTTATTTTATGTCATGCCCACTTTACGCTTATCGCGCTGCCGAATGACTGACTCTTTTTAGGGGTAGTCCGCTCTCTCGGCCTCTGTTCAGGATTGCCAACTCTTCCAATTTTACACATTACATCTAAATACTTTATATCGTAATTTCACAATTATTAGTAAATAGTTTATATTAAACATTATAATCTTCACTAAACAAAAATTAATATTCTTAACTAGGCATTACTACACTACCCATTTTCATTGAATTGAAACTATGGAATGACTTGCATGCCGATATAAAAATATTGTGAATCTGAATTTGTTTAAAACCATGTTGAAATCCCTATTAATAATGGCATACTAACAAAAAATCTAGGATTAATGTTCAATAATATTGTTTAATATTGTCCATTAATATTGTGTAATATTGTAATACATGTTTTAACTATTACTAATACTTATTTACTTATTTATTTATTTATTATTACTATTAATTAATACCGAATAGCTGCTTATTTTTAATACGAGCCAAGTAAAGCCTAAAGCTTAAGGGTCAAAATAAATAAAATAAATAGTTGAGCTTCACAATTATTCGTGTCATTGTAAATTGAAAAAATGTTGTATTTTATTATTATTAATAAAGGTTAATAATTAAAAATTAATTGATTAAAAATTAGCGATGGAAAAGGAATCCATTGGATAGCCGTTTATTTTAAAAATAGGGACCGAATGTACTACTTTAATTCACTGGACGGGGTAGGGTATAATTGTATGATTCATCACCGCCAACTCATCGCCGCCAACTCAAATCCGCCGACTCAACTCCAGCCAACTCAACTCCAGCCAACTCATCGCCGCCAACTCAACTCCGAATGCACTGTTGCCAAATAATTTGTATAATTTATTAATCTTTGTTTAGTGCGATGATAGGTACTGAAGGAAATTAAAAACACTAGGAAGAACCATTGAAAACATAACTAATTATATTTATATAATATTTTATTTATATAATATAACCTAACCTAACCTAACCTAACCTAACATAACCTTCACCAATTAACATTATAGATGCCTTATACAAAATATAGAAGAGTCGAGATATGTATCTCGAACAACTTGTAGGAGGTCATGCTCCACCTTCAAAGTTAAAAAAATATCGTGATGCTGATGACCGTATATTAAAACTAGTTTTAAGCTTTGAGCAACGATCACCATTAGAATATTTATGTGGAATTGCCTACAATTACCACTAATTAAAATCTGAACCTTTTAATCTTTTTTTAATGTAGTAGAATAAAGAGTTTCTAACAATTTTTTACTTCTTAAAGCTCTAACCTTCAAAAATAAATTTAATTCATTTTTTCAAAAAATGGAGTTGAGTCGGCGGAGTTGAGTTGGCAGCGATGAGTTGGCGGTGATGAATCGTCCCATCCCGCACTGGACGGACATGCATGGAATGATATTATTATTGTAAAATTTCTCGAACAATTGCAAATTGGGCAGATAGTGTGGAATCCTTACCGGTTCCAGAGCTACTACAGCAATGTTTTTGGTATGTACTGTTTGTGTTTTCTCATGTATATGGCCCGCGGGAAAGAATTTACAAATTTTTTAATTTATCCGACCTGTGTAGCTCTAAAACAAATGATGAACTGGTATGCAGCCAGATAAAGAAACGATTCCCGTTTGTAGGCACTCGATGTGTTGTGTGAAGTTTTATGTGCATATATATAATTGTAACTTCATCAGCTAATTATTGTAAATTGTGACAGATATGCACCGTGCGCAGTATAGCTTTCAGTAATATATTGAATAAATTTAAAATGTATCCCTAATAATAATTTGTGTAATGTTTAAGGATGGGAATCATGTTCTGTAACTTATTTAAAATGTGATGAATGTCAATTCTGTAATTAATTAAGGTTGGTTATATATATATATATATATATATATATGCAAACCCCACAAGGAAAAACAAAAACGATTCCAAGGCCTTTCGTGTATTCAGAGCTACACCTCGTCAGGGAATGAAGAAGAGAAGGCAAGATGCCCATAAATATATATAACGTAACGGAACCCAAAACAATTAGCACATACAGGGTGTCCGAGAATTATCTGTACAATATTTGGCTGTTATTAAAAGTCAACCATGAAGTGTAGAAATTCCAGTGTTGTCCCATTTTACAGAGAATCTCATTAAGTTTTTTCTGATACCAAGTTTTGACAAGTTTTTTAGAAATTCCAGTGTGTCCGAACATTATCTGTACAATTTCATCTTTTAATAAAATTCTTGATAACACACGTAAAATTCTTAAACAAGATTATTTAGAATCTGTATTTTCAAAAGTTTCTTTTATTAAAGTAACGTTATTACAAACATTCGATATGTGCACCATTAGTGATTCGCAAAACATCCAAGCGATACTCCAAATGTTGCCATGTACGCTGCAGCATATCCACATCAATTCGCTCAATAGCAGCTGTGATTCTTGCTTTTAATCATCAATGTCTGTCACCCGCGTACATTTCTAAAAAACTTGTCAAAACGTGGTATCAGAAAAAACTTAATGAGATTCTCTGTAAAATGGGACAAACTGGAATTTCTACACTTCATGGTTGACTTTTAATAACAGCCAAAAATTATACAGATAATTCTCGGACACCCGGTACTTAGCAAGCGTTAATGAGAGGCAAAAGGAATTTTAAGAAGATATTGTCAATTTTATACATTCCCGCACTATTATTGAAATATTTCTTTCAATTATATCTGCTTTTAACAAGCGCTTTAGAATATTTCTTTCATATTCTATATATACACACCCTATTATTATATATATATATATATATATATATATATATATACAGGGTGGGCGGAAAGTAGCTCCCTATTTTGGATTGGTAAAAAAATACGTATATTATCCATTTATTTCAGAAGAAATAATATGAAAAGGTAGGCATACATGGTAGGTTTTCTCTAAAATTCAATGTGGGCTCCAACTCTTTCCACCAGCTTCTGGAGCCGCCCAGGAATGGCGTCCACTGACTTTAGCAGGAACTCCGGCGGGATGGAGGACATGACTTCCCGAATTCGGTCCTCCAGTTCTTCCAGTGTCCTCGGTTTGGTGCGGTAGACTTCTTCCTTTACCCACCCCCAAAGAAAGAAGTCGCACGGTGTCAAGTCGGGCTCCTGGCTGGCCATTGATGTGGACCACGACGACCCATCCAACGCCCAGGGAAGTGGGCATCCAGCCACTCACGGACAACAAGAGCGAAGTGCGGAGGGGCGCCATCTTGCATAAATATCAGATCGTCGATGTTCTCCCATGTGCTGACAACCGGCCAGACCTCGTTTCGCAACATAGCAAGGTACCGCTCAGCATTCATGGTGTTGCGCAGAAGGAACGGGCCCACAACCTGATCTGAGGTCATACCACACCACACCGTTACACTGAACCGATTCTGCCGTTTTTCAGCGGTAACCGTGCGACTTCTTTCTTTGGGGGTGGGTAAAGGAAGAAGTCTACCGCCCAAACCGAGGACATTGGAAGAACTGGAGGACCGAATTCGGGAAGTCATGTCCTCCATCCCGCCGGAGTTCCTGCTAAAGTCAGTGGACGCCATTCCTGGGCGGCTCCAGAAGCTGGTGGACAGAGTTGGAGCCCACATTGAATTTTACAGAAAACCTACCATGTATGCCTACCTTTTCATATTATTTTTTCTGAAATAAATGGTTAATATACGTATTTTTTTACCAATCCAAAATAGGGAGCTACTTTCCGCCCACCCTGTATATATATATATATATAATATTTCTTTCATATTCTATATATATACACACCCTATTATATATATATATAATATATATATATATTAGGGTTGCCCTTATTTTTCGAAATTGCAAATTTCACCGTCTCACCCGCTCAATATATTCTATTTGACAAAAAAACAAAATGTGCAAAATCTCAAGTAATTATAAATATTCTTATTGGTCCCGCACAAGGACTCAAATTTAATTAATTATTGAAACATAAATACACGAATTTTTTCTTAGCATTCCATTATAAGGGCAAATAACAGCAGTTAAAGAAGAGCATAAACTAAAATAGACATTGACTACTGATTAAGTAGAAACTGAATTGAACTAAACATTTTAGGACTGAAGGCATAGTAAATTTGGCCTAGTAGGGTTGGTTGCTTATGAGGCCCCCCCCTAAATATTAATTGATTTTAATAAAACTTCTTTGGTACACGTTTTATATTAATAGGAAAAAATGCGGGGGTGAGACCCCTAAATTTTGGTTGATTGGGTGGTTTTTATACATATAAGAACCACCCACTCAACCAAAATTTGGGAGTCTCACCCTCGCATTTTTTCCTATTAATATAAAACGTGTACCAAAGAAATTTTATTAAAATCAATTAATATTTAGGCGGGGCCTCATAAGCAACAATCCCTACTAGGTCAAATTTACTATGCTTTCAGTCCTAAAATGTTTAGTTCAATTCAGTTTCTACTTAATCAGTAGTCAATGTCTATTTTAGTTTATGCTCTTCTTTAACTGTTGTTATTTGCCCTTATAATGGAACGCTAACAAAAAATTCGTGCATTTATGTTTCAATAATTAACTAAATTTGGGTCCTTGTGCGGGACCAATAAGAATATTTATAATTATCAGGTCATCCCATAAGTAATGTCGTTTTTTAGATCGGAATTTGAAGGACAAAAAAACTCAACTGAAACTTTTTAATCTAGTATATATTTTCCATCGGAATCAATGACACTCTGCCAACGTCCTACAAGCTTTTCAATGCCATGTTTATAAAATTCAGGCGGTTTTGAGGCAAAAAACGTACAAAGACTGGTGTGCAGGTCATCTAAAGAAGTATACTGTTTCGCCTCAAGATAGTTTTGCAGACGCCTAAAGAGATGATAATCTGAAGGCGCAAGGTCTGGAGAATATGGAGGATGTGGAAGTTTTTCCCACCCAAGCTCCTCAATTTTTGCAGAAGTGATCCGAGCGGTATGAGGATGTGCCTTGTCATGGTGGAACACGATTCCTTTCCGATTAACCAAAGAAGGTCTCTTTTCTTTTAGTGCAGTGTTCAATCGATCCAGTTGTTGAGAGTAGACTTGAGCGGTGATAGTTTGGTTGTGTGGTAAGGTTTCAAAGTGTATTACACCACCTTTATCCCACCAAACACTAAGCAACACCTTCCGAGGGTGAAGATTTGGTTTTGGCTGTAATGTCGCTGGTTGTCCGGCACAAACCCACTGTCGACGGCGCTTAACATTCTGGTACAGTATCCACTTTTCATCATCAGTCACTAAACGGTGCAAAAACGGATCTTGGAGTTCACGGGAATGAAGAGCTGTGCTAATGTTTCCCCGCACCCTCAGATTGTCGACCGACAATTCATGTGGCACCCATTTTGTTATAATGTTATAATGTTTCAGACCAACAAAGACCCTACGATCCACTCATGGCTGGTCTACCTAACTGCGTTCGTAATTGTGTATTGCGCATGTCCTCCGTGGTGGCGGAGGGGACCTACAATTTTACGTGGGTTCCGTACCACAAGAACATAAGAACATGAGAATTTTTTATAGTGGGCACACTAGGGGCCACTTCGGCCCATCGAGGTGGCTCCACTATGTAAAAACTGCCTGTACATTGGCAGCAACCAATTTTTACAAAACTAAATAATTATCAATTTAAAACTAATTAATTATCAATTAAAAACTAAAGATAGAATCTCTCGATCCAAAGGCTCAAGTCATAATAGACTACTCTCCACAAATATGTTACACTCTATATCTATTTATAACCGACATGTAAATATATCAGATCCAAAGAATCCAGTCAATTTCATTACGGTATCCTAACTTAGGCACTTTCCCGAGTTGTTGCAAATGTCGATGGATGGTGGACGGGCATTAAATTGAGTTTCTGAGCCAATTCTTCGACAGTTCTTGAAAAGTCTTCTTCAAGTGCGGCTAACAGCAGGTCATCATCAAACTCAGCAGGGCGTCCAGAGCGTGCTGCATCTGTCAAACAGCAGTCACCATTCCTAAAATTTTGAAACCATCTTTGACATTTCCTCACATGCAGAATATCGTTGCCATAAACGTCCTGAATGTTTCGCGTTGCTTCAGTAGCACTATTCCCTTTTTTGAACTCGTAAAGCATTATATACCTGATATGCTCTTCTGATACCTCCATGTTTATGAGGGGTTCACATAAAGCAAAACACATGTCTTCACTGGTCAAGGTCTGTAAAGTATGTAGTGAAACACGATAGATCTCCTCTTAGATATAACCTTCGGAAAATTTATGCTTAAACCGAGTAGGACTAGTTTAAACTTAATCTATCGTAAAAAACGACATTACTTATGGGATGACCTTATACTTGAGATTTTGCACATTTTGTTTTTTTGTCAAATGCAATATAGTGAGGGGGTGAGACGGTGAAATTTGCAATTTCGGAAATAAGGGCCACCCTAATATATATATATATAATGTATAAAAACGAAATTATTGTCACTCCTATTTGTTCATGTGCCAAAAACATTCAAGGCAATATTACGTAAAAAAATTAACGAACTTATGTATTAATTTATAAATATACTCAAAATGTTCCCCATAGTTTTATTATTTAATAAAATGCAGAAAATTCTTGGTTTATTCTTTCCCGACATACACACACAGACACACACACACACACAAGAAAAAAGAAAAACTTACATCGTTTTTTGCGATTAACACACATTCTGACTTTCGGGGCGCATCTTTCTATAACACAACCGGATCGTCCCTAAAAGAAAAAAGAAAAATATTACAGCCAGTCGCGCTTTATTATTATTATTGTTATTATTATTATTTTCACAGGTTAAAGAGAGAGATAATTATTTTAAAATAAAAACTATTCAGGGTTTTAAAATAAAAGTAGAAAAATTAAAATCTAATGCGCCATTCACTTTAAAAGAGCTTTCTACAAGGTATTTATAAATTCCCTATCTATTTCAGTGAAAACGTAGCAAAAAGGGTAAAATTCAATAACAATATAATAGAAAGCATACATTTAAAGAATACTTAAGCATATGATTCTACATGAGCACCATCATTATCTCCACAGAGTCCGAATCTGTCAGCAGCATTGCGGAACACATTCTGGAGCATGACAGGGGTTATTTTTGTAACTGCTCTTAAGATACGAGCACGTAAATGTCCCAGCTTCATTCAGATGGCATTTTAAACACCGTCGTCTTTCAACAAGATGGGGCACCTGGCCCTGAGCGGCTCGATCTCCTGACCTAACGCCCTTGGATTTCTTTGCATGGGCTTTATCAAATCAAACGTCTATCAAACGAGGGTTACAGATCTGCAAGATTTACGTGCAAGATTTACGTGGACAAAGAATTAAATTTGCAGAAATTAATCGTACGTATAAAGACATATAAACGTTTCAAAACCAGCCAAAATTGCTTTTGAGTTTTGAGTTAATAACATATCCTGGTACCCATAAAATAAGTGAAATTCCATATGACATCAAGATTTTTTGTGGTGTATGTTGCAAAGTTATCGATTTTTGAAACTTTCTTTTTCAAATATCTTTAATGAGAGTAATAATAATTTTTACAATGGGGGAGCCTATGCCCCTATGCTTCCCCTTATGTACGCCACTGGGTGTACCCTTAAACAATAGGCTGCTTACATGCTACAGACGACGCTGCTCGAATCCTTTGTGCTTCTCGGTCGAGTGCCAGTCTCGGGTTCAGTGCCTTGTGGTGCCAATTCCTCCAGAGACTGGCTTGAAAATACACTGTCATTGTCCACGCGTCCCATCAAATGAACACACGCATCAGCTCTGTAAAATAATAACGTATGCCTAGAGAATGGGTTATATATACATATATACATACATATATAAAATTATATATATATAAACGAATTAAACTCATGAATCCCTGTTCTGAATGTATATTGATATAAATAGCAGGACCAACATTGTATCACCGTAGAGGTATACCGGCGGCGAAGCATATTCGGATAGGCATTTGTGTAATTCTAATTCCTAGCTCCAGTGATAGTTCCTTGTGTGTGACGCGCCGATTTGATCGAATGATGCTGTTAGCACTTTGACTAGTGTGAGATGTCACAGCCGATGCCGTGCGACCGTTGCGTGTCTCATCATCGAGGCTGGCTCTCCCTCTCTCTGATGATCTCACACGTCTAGATCAGCGTCCAACTGTGCTTCGATCAACAACAGCATCTCCGTAAACGTTTTGTAGACGTTTGTGAATATTTCTAACTGTTTCCTTCTTTGCGGTTAAGAAATCGAAAACAGCTCTCTCTTTACGATGCACATCACTATCAGACGCCATTTTCGAAACTGCGTTAAACATCGGTTTTATACAAGGGCGTTTAAAATTTAAAAGCGTTTTATGCAAGAAGGAGAGGTTCAAACTGGAAAAATCCGATTATGTGAAGAGCAGAAAGTTCAAACATACGGCCCAAAAGACATTTCAGCCCCATGGCCTATTATTTAGCTAAGAAAAAAGGGTGGGGCAAAATATATTGAGTGCCCCTAGTATATATATAGTGAATATATAGAGAATATATACAGAATATAGTGAATATCATAACTGGGCGTATAATAGAATCTTTAATGCTTGCTCCTCTTAAGAATAAAACTTAATTTTTTGTGTACATTTTTTGTTTTTTTTGCATAACCCTGCAGTACCAGACTTTCGACACATTCCTCTTCTGTCCATCTGTCGCTAATGTTCATCAGTTTAGAGAAGTGATAAGTAATGTGAATTAATAAAAATGTTACCGACCCCCGCAAAATCCGATATACAGTTCTGTTTGTGTACATAAAGAATGGAGTTTTAGCACAGACGTATATAAATCATAACTGGGTATGAAGCAAAGAAAATATTGTTATATATCATACTTCAGTCACAGGGAATTACATGGTGCAAGCAAAATATATATATATATTTTTGGTCAATTAATTATTTTTGCACCATTATTTCTTGGACATCTTGTATCTTCAACAGTAAGATTTAATATGATCCTAAAATCTGGTTTAAAATTATATTAAAAATAATACAGTAATGTTGAAGTTAATTGGAGCTACAAACAGAAGTCTACACCTTGGTAGAACACTACCACTCTATATATATATATATATATATATATATATATATATATATATATATTGAAGAATTACTTTCATATGAAAATGATAAAGTTTATTGCCCGCCTATACTTCATATATTAAAACAATAAAAAAAGCTTTGCTAATATAAAGAAGCTTTGCTATACATGCACACACTATATATATATATATATATATATATATATATATATATACATATATATATATATATATACATATATATATATATATACATATATATATATATATATATATATTTGTGGGCCTGAGCATCCAGGTTAGGTTACCCCTTGGAGATCACACACACACACACACACACACACACACACACACACCGATATATATATATATATATATATATATATATATATATTTTTTTTTTTTGATGGGGGTTGAACGGGGTTAAAAACATTCTCATCATGTTGAATACAATGTTGCAATGTTGCATGCAGTTGCATTGCACTCGACATTCTTGCGGGCATACTACTGAGCACAGTTGAGTGACTGATGCCAAGTTCATCCTCGTAAAATTTTACGCTCGTAAATAAAAACAATTTATAGCAAATATTACGTTAAAATAATATACTCGTATTTCTCCAGTGAAGAATGTACTTTTCTTAACACCTATATATATTTTCTACCTACAAATATTATTTTATTTTGTTTTTTTCATAGTGCTTCAAACCGAAAAGATCAGAGAAATCTTGATATTTGGAAATTGATATGCTGTATATGACTTTTGAAAGTTAATTATTTTGTCTAAATTAATGCCAAGTACTTTAATCTCATTCATTCTCGCAAGAGCATTATTCCCAATTTTAATTTGATAGTTTGTATTTATATGTTTTGTGGTAATAATCACATAAGTCGACTTTGTGAGGTTCAATAAAAGTTTATTCGCACACATCCATTTATACAAATGCTCTAATTGCCTGTTCGTTTCATTATTGCCTGTACGTTTCACGCGTATTATGTTTAAAAAAATACTGTATATATTATATATATATATATATATATATATATATATATATATTAGACCGTTTCACGATTATATGGTAATTTTTCAAATTCAATTTTGATAAACGCACACACTTTTATTTTTTTATATAAAGGAAGAAAAACAAATATACAAAATATCATTTTATTTGAATGATAAAAAGGCACCCCTCAGATGTCACTTCTTTTACATTAATGGATAATTAGAGCAAATATAAGACTGAACGAAAAATGTTTTAAAACAAAGCGACTTAAATTCTATTTAAGACATATATTGATTAAGAATATAGGGATTTCAGTGGCTGAGGGACCTCCTTTCTCTGATTTTCAATGATTTGAAAGGCCAGTTGTCTCTCTTCCTCACTCTTTGTGAGCTTCTCATTAAACTCTGTAGCCAGTTTGACTCCTCGTTCAGCACAGTCGTTGATTACTTTGACTGCCATGACCCGATTACGGTGCTCCTCAATGTCTTCAAGTTTCTTGGGAATTTCTATTTTCAAACACTTGAAGAAGTCTTGTGTTTGAGTTGTGACAAAACTGGTAATCTTTAAGTCATTGGGGTTTTGCAACATTCGGGGGTCCACCTTTCTTGCCCTCACTTTTCGAGGAGGCGCGTGGTGAAGGTTGTGGAGCATTAGAACCTTATCATCTTCAGTCACGAGGTTTGAGAAAAAGCCAAATCCTACAAGATCCTCACTCAAGTACCAACCATGGTTCTGAAGTTTTTTTAGGGCTGGAGCATCAATTCCAACTGGAGATGTATACCAAGCTTGAAGATAAACTGTCACTGAAAAGGCGTTTATTCGTATCAGAGCTTGTTTTTCATGAGGGGTGAGAAGGAATTGGTTCCTAAATAAGTAAATTTTTAAGGAATAGATGCCCTTTCCCATCCATCTAGCTCTGCTGTAAGCTCCTGGGTAGTGGAATCTGCTATCAGAGCCTTTATTTGTTTTAGGCATTGGACAACCAAGGAAGATAAGTGCAAGTTCTAAGTATTCCCTGTAGTCACCTCGAGTGTGGCCCTCTTGAAGTTTGGAGTTGATGAAAGAAATAAGCTTGTCTCTGTGCTTCAAGATCCAATGATCTAAAGATTCTGAGGTGAGATCATTGGGTTCATAGGGCTTGTAATTCTGCTGATCAATGTTATCCCAACAATCTCTGAATCGATTGAATAAGGGAATTTGTGGACCCGAAGAAGAGAAAAACATGTCAAAAACTGCAGTGATAAGAAGCTCGTGGATATGGTGGCGGCATGCCAGAAAAAGGAGTGATCTCTGAAGGGCCTTTTGGATGATGGTACAAGCCCCAGCATGGATACCTGTATTGCTTGCAGTAGTATCAAAACAAAGGCCTGCTACCCACTCACTTACTTGTGGCCATTGCTTCAAGACATCTAAAACTGCTCTCCCCATTTCTTCTCCCGTTCCAGAAATAAGCTTTGGAATAGACAGTAATTTTTCTAATTCGCCTGCACCAGTCACAACAATGGGCATTACATCAATCTTACCCCCATGCATGGATGGAAGAAGCTTTCCATCAAAATGAATTATTAAAGGGGTATTTGGTTGGAAACTGGCTTTAATGTCTTCTCCCATCTGCATCCGTGTTGATCGCCGAGACCTGTAGATAGAGGATGATGAAAGTTTGATCTCTTCAATTTCCACTCCAGCAGCTGAAAGGGCAGGTGCCACAATGTGCATAGCAGCTCTTGCAGATGTTCCAGTGCTGTCCAGAGCAGCCAAGAACTTTTTATCCCTAACAATTACACTGGTTCAAGCTTCTCCTTTTTTGAAGATGATGATGAGAGTGCTCTGTAGAACAATTCATCACCAGATGATTCTTCACTTCCTCCTGAACCGGAATTTTCACATTGGTTGAGATCCACAACCTTTGTCAATTGCCTCATTTCTTCCTTTGATTTCCTGCGAAGTTTTTCCGTTCTTTCCATGCTTATCTGTCGTGCTTTTGCCTTTCTTGAAAACTCCTTGTCTTCTGGACCCATAATCATTTTCCGATCGTTCCTTTGATCCTTAAGAAAATCTTTATCCTCCTGCAATTTTATTTCTGTTTACACTTCTGAATGAGCTACATCGAAAAGCTTCTTTAAGCTGGTGACAAATTCTGCTTCATTCTTCTCTTGGGTAGGAGTTCGTCGAGTTCGGTTCTTGACCAGCCCTTCATGCTTATTGTAAAGCCTTTTAAGCTTTGAGACAATATAAGGCTTGTGGGATGTAATTAAGGAGGCTTTTTCCCACATAGCAATAACTTCGTTGGCTACAGTTGCGCAAGCTACAGAGACATTTTGCTTTCCCACCTTAATGTGATAAAAAAGACGTTTAAGGACATCACTGTTAGTTGGAAGCTGCTTCTCAGAAAAACCCTCTTCCAGCACTTGTCCGACCAACCAGACTTCACACTTGTTTCTGGTTTTTGCCATAATTCTGAGGGAAAAAGTTTTACCACCTGTTAGTCTTAATAATAATATAATATAATCATTAATCACTCACCTAAATTATATTATGACTTGATTACTGTAAGAAAGTTGTAAAGTAACATGAAGTAACCTTTCTAGAACAGTAAACTTGTGAAAATATCAGTAATTATAGATGAAAAAGCAAATAAAACATCATATAATCCATAAAGGGAAAAAATGGAAATTCTAGAATAGCTATCCTGAAGGAAGAATTTTCTAGAATTCTCTCTAAAGAATATAGGGGGGTTACTGGACCATTCCTGAAAATGACCTACTTATCTTCCAATTTTATTTATGAATTTTATATACCAAATTTAAGAGGACATCACAAAATAAATAAATATATTTGCCAGAAAAATGAAAATTTTCTCATGAGGGGTAAAATAGATATGCATTGAGGGGTGGGATAACAATAAGCTCTTGTCTTAATATTTTGCATGGAGTCTTGATCATGACATATTACTTTTTTAGTATGTGTGCGTTGAAGGCCATCATAAATTTCGATTTTTCGAAACGGCCTAATATATATATATATTATATACACACTGTAGCATATATTTATATTTTCTTGTATATTAAATCTACAGCAAGTGCCTCGCATAGTCCTCAATTTGAAGTCTTAAGTTTCCTCATTCGTGTGGTATACAGGACATTTCGTCACATCTTAATAGCAACCAAACGAGAAATTTTGATCCCTAAAATATAGCATTATCCGGCTGATATGAACCTAATATTGAAGACACTATTATTATCACTTTATTTTCACTCAGAAGTACGTAACTTTTGATACTCCTGTAGGCCCCTATTTGTAAAACACATTTATATGGAATGATTTTTTTTTGTGGTTGTGTGCGCCTCTGTTGCAGGCAGATCGAAATATAAAATGCATCAAATGTAAGCAGCGTCCTTCATGGTACAGAATTTACTATTCATATTCTATTCGTGTCAAAATTAATTCTTTGAATTTAAATCGTTGCGGATTCGTCGAGAATTTGGCAACCGCAGCCAAAGCAATTAAAATTTATTTTTTTAAATTATTGATTATTATATATATATGGGCCTTTAACATAAAGATCCTATATACTCTACGTAGGCAAAACTCATCAGAAAAGTAAAACATAGTCTTTTCTCTCTTTTAAAATGAGAGAGAGAGAGAGAGAGAGAGAGAGAGAGAGAGAGAGAGAGAGAGAGAGAGAGAGAATTAACACTATACTATACAAATAAATAATAAATAGTGTATACAGTAAATAGCAGTAAATACTAGAGTATGTATATGAAAGTAATCTTGGGAAGCAAAATGTAATAAAAAATGCCTTAAAACAAAACTGCGTCAACGTGACCATGTAAAAAATCTATTTTTATGCAAGATATTGTAATACTTGCATATACCATATAAAATATACAACTTACCTAATGGAGAATCCGTTTTTTATTTTCTATAATATATCAGAAAACATAAATCTCTTAAAATTGCATGACTCAGCGATATATTTTCAATATTTTAACTATTAAATTCAATTCGGAATAAATTAGCAATATATTAAGGGTGTTATTTTTAGGGAAATAATATTTCTTTGTTTACCTACAGATTGCTGGCTGCCAAAGTTTGTGCGCCACTTTTCGCTATGAATAAGTTTGGAAGAAAAGTTTCGCCTCATACTTTTCAGTCTTTATTGGATTTTTTTTTAAGAATGACTTTGTCAGGGTAAGTGTATATATATATATATATATATATATATATATATATATACTAATTAAGTTTTTAAAGTATTGCCAGATATCTAATTCAGTATCGTCTGTAGGTTTTCTTTCTACGCTTTTATCTCTACTTATGGTCTGCACATACATATTTCGCGAAATGAAACCAGAAGTATGGATGCATTTAGGGAGAGGGAGGTGTGGGGTTAATGGGTGATGGGGGAATATAGAGTATGGAGTAGAGTAATCTAACCTAACTTAACCTAACGTAGCCTAAGCTGAAAAATAAAAAATAAAAATATATATGTAGCAGCCTAACGGAAATTTCCAAACACGTGACCAAGAACAGAACACAAAGGAACGCTTAGTTTATTTCGTTTCTCGAAAGTGCCCGCCAAATTTGTAGCGTCACCCTGGCCCTTTTAATATTACCGAGCCTATAAAAGTGCCAGTCCAATTCAGGTCGATCTCATTCGTTCTCACTTGCTCATTGCTGAGGCCTCCACCCGCTCTCCGGCCTTCGTCACCAAGATCTCATCACGCAGTCTGGCTTGTAGGCCTTCCGTCTTCAGAGTTGTCTTCCTCATCAAAACTCAGGTCTGTAAACCTCACGTAGGCTACCAGCACTTGTCCTACAGTGTTTTATTACGTCGTGATAGGCTATTCGCTTTCAACGCCCATAACTTCAACAAGCTCTGCATTACACAGTAATTCCGAACCTCGGGTCGCGACCCAAATCAAGGTGGCAGGGGTCCTCAAGTAGGGTCGCAAAGGGTCACTATATTCACTATTTCCTAATTCACTTTATATTTATATACATATTTAAATTTTATCATAAGCCTGAGGGTCGGGACTCGGGAGGTCTTGTTGTGGCCAATTTACGGTCGCAGCAAAAAAAGGTTAGGAACCACTGGCCTAACCGAATTAAGCTCTTCAAAGTCTCCTCAATATTGTTGAAGCTACTCACGCATTTACGACCCCAGTTAGGCCTATTCAGTTACTGTACCATTACCGCACTCCATTACCTCGGTTATTATTTGCTTAATTACTTATTATTGTGTGTTCATTACCATAAATCTCATTACCTTAATTAGTGCTGCTTGTCATTATTGTATCACTTAACTCTTATCCTGTATAAAAATCATGTATTATTGCTAATAATCATTCATTGTAATATTTTACAAATACAGTATAAATAATTGCTTATCACTGTGAACAAATAATTCATTTATTTTTCTAATAACTGAACGAAAAACCACAAAGTCATTTCTATCTCCTTATTAAATATTGTTTGTTTGGCTGAAAGGTCAAACTGGTGTCCCAATATCATTCCCATTTTTACTCATATAATATAGTGAGCCTACCGTTGGGCAACTATATATATATATATATATATATATATATGTGTGTGTGTGTGTGTGTGCATGTATGTATGTGTGGATGCCGAATGCTTGTGTGACGACTGCGACCACAAATCAAGCTGCAGCATTTCTTCTTACAGTATTTGTAGGATTTGGTGGAGGAGGGAGTTGTTTCCGTTCTCCTCCTTTCCCCTCGTAACCAGCTACGCACAGATGCTACGCACAGAAAAAAATACATGTCACTAAATGATGCCGAGCGATTCTACTGATATTAATAATAAGAAAAAAGTAATGCCGTTGAAAGATGCCGAGCGCATCTGCGTACCCGTTAACACCAGAACGTGATTTCTTCCACAAACCATCTTATTAAGACGAATACATAGATATAATTTAAAAATGAGAGGAGTAAATAGAAACACATTTTCATACAATATTTATTAACATGTGAAGACATTATTTTCGATTAGTAAAAATAGATAAATAAAAAGTAAAGAAATGGAGGTGCCACAGCCCCAGTGTTACTATGAATAAAGAGTATAATAACTTAACCTAACCTAACCGTATATATATATATATATATATATATATATATATATATATATATATATATATATATATATACACACAGAGTATATGAGACGTCGCGAGTATGAGGGTCCTGAGGGATGAACTCGCCAAACCAATTTTGAGAGACGCGTTTAAACTTTGTGACTATTGTGTACGAAGTGCACATAGCGTAAAAACATGTGTTAACCCTTTCGTCTATGGCCTTGAGCGGTTCGAGGTTGACGGGGGTTCTGGTTAGGTGGCAGCAACGGATTTGTCACTTTGGAGTAGCTGGTACCGTGTAGGGAATCGCAGTAGTTTCTCTTATAATACTCTCCGATTTCCGAGCATGTTCTGCTCCAGTTTTTGTTCCAAAAGCACGCAAGTGCCCGTCTTGTGACGAGTGTTGGAGGCGGTGGTGTCGAAACACATGGCCCTGGCATGACTGCACACACCCCACTCCTCCAAACCCATCTTTACTGCTGAGGCCTGTTCTATCCCCGTTCCAATTATGAATTTGGGCACACCCAGTGGCGGATTAACACTGAGGCTATTGAGGTTGAAGCCTCAGGCTCCCATGCTTGAGGGGCCCCCCAATCAACTGAGTTTCGATGATATAATTCGATATTTCGCAAACTTCTTTGATTAAATATGACAAAGTACACAAACTGACAAATTCCCTGTTTTATTTTGTTTTATAGTCCCTAAAGTAGTTTGTTTAATACTGTTTGATTTTGGCAAACGCCAAATGCACTGTGTTAAGGTTCTTTTAAGTTTGTTTCTCAATTAGTCTGAGTACTGTACATATAATTCATGTAAACGTAGTATGTACTGTACATGTATATGTATTGTTAATAAAACGCTATAAAGAAGGGTCCCCATATTCTTCATTGCCCCGAGGCCCCGAGGTGTCTTAATCCGTCTCTGGGCACACCCAGGAGCTGACTTACCCCTTCTCCAATTGGGAGTCGGTCTACGTATTTCTTCGTACTCAGATCCTCCATAAGTTTCCCATCCCAGTGGACGATGTCAATGAATTGACATCTAGTTGATATTGACCTTAGCCACATTGTGGTCAAGGCTCATAGCTGCCTCCGTGAGGAAGCAAATAGCGTTTCGAGAAGACATTCATGTTCGGTCAAGGGCGGATGCAAGACTAGAAGTGATGATGTTCCTTCTGGCTCGCTTCGGCCGGAAGGGACTTCCTCCTACTGCGCCATTTTGTTTATGATCATGTTTCTTCTTCAGTTGAAGTGGTGCTAGATGATGAGGAACTCAATACAGCCAAGCTTGTCGAGGCCTCCTACTCAGTTTGAGCTTTTTGTTGACGCTTCTGCTCCATTTGAGCCCTCTTTTTCACCCGCATGTCCTTTGCAGCCAAGGCCATGTCAACGGAGCCCATGACATCGAGACGGCCTTTCTCCCTTTGAGCAAGGAAGGCTGTCTTCTGGGATCTTTACCATCTTCAAAGCGTTTGCATGAGCGATGTCGAAAAGGTCATCCAGCTTGTCGACGAACTCGGCCTCCTTCCTCTTGTGACTCTCCGTCATCCACTCCTTTTGCTTTTTCAGCACCTTCCACTCTTCAAACAGCTTCTCTATCTTCTTAATGGAGTGCTATGATGCTGTAACAGGGATAGGAGCCTTCTCCCAGAAAGCCATCACTTCTTGGATTAGTTACGAAGCTGCAGTCCGGATGTCTTCCTTCTCATTGATGTGCCGATGAAGGAAGAGCCCAAACACATGGTGATTTGAAGGCAGTTTCCCTCCACATAGCTGAGACAAACAGGAACCAAGTAGGTAAACCTTAGTTTTGCTTGACGGAATTCTAGTTTCGGATTTAATTTGGTATTTTAATTATGTTTCGAAGGACCAAATTTGTAACTAATAATATCTCCGTCTTCCTCTAGGCTAAGTAACGCCTGGTTCGATCGCGTTAACCTACGGAAATAAATTGGGTAAGGTTGAATGAGACGAAGTTATTTTAGTCCTTGAATAAGTAGTATTTGATGTTAATACTGTACCTAATAACTGAGGAATAACTTACCAGCAATATTAAGTGTGTTCTCGATATAGATAGGCCACTAATAATAACGTAAGGTGAAATTAATCCTGAATTAGTTCCTAACCAATAAACCTGCTAAATGTGTTAGTACTCATCAGTTTGTTAAATACTGAATACGAAATAAACTTGAAAGCGTGTTATTAGCTTTGCTAAAATAAGCTACACTGTTAAGATGGATGACTACGAGGCTTCCTGTAAATCACTAAGAAAGCTCGCTTCAGTTACGTTTAGTCGTAATGTAAATTAATGAGTTCGGGATATAGCAATTTTAAATTGTAATTAATAAGAAATAGTTCTGAATAGAAAAGTAATGTTGAAATTTCAAAATATAAAGGGCAAGTAAAAAAGCGTCTAACTTTGGTCGGTGCAGTAGTATGCCTGCAAAATGTTAGAGTGCAAATCACTTGCACGCAACATGATCAATAATTGCAACATTGCATGCAACAAGGTATGGGTTAGACCCCTCCCCCCAAAAATATGTATATATATATATATATATATGAATTGTATGTGTATATATGTGGGTGTGTATGCATGTATATATGCATAGGAAAAGCAAAACTTCTTATATATATATATATGACTTGTATGTGTATATATGTAGCGGAGGGCCGGGGATGGACCCTCCAAAGGTGGAGTAGGTAACCTAACCTAACCTAACATAAAACACAAGAAGGAGGAGAGAGAGAGCATGAGATCCTTGACGTTCTCGCTGACATAACACTTCGCATAATATCGTCTTCAGCATCACAGCCATCTGGCATAAGATCCTGCCAATCGTATAGCGTAATAGGCTGTCAAACAATTTCTTTAGAGGGTAAGCAGCCAGAGAACACAACCAGTCGCTCTGCCTCAAAAAATAACAAAACACACACGCACATCGTATATGACTTATTCGTACACAGGTGCACGTCAAGGAGAATTAACACAGTTCTATCCCAAAAATAACAAAATACACGCACATACGCGAACAAGCCTTCCTTAGACTACCTCACAATCCCCTTCATACATAGCCCTATCTCAAAAAATAAGAAAATACTCACATATGTATGTAGTGACTACTGAAGTGGTAGAGACGTTTTCAAATACCTTAGCAATGTTCCATCAACACAACTAGCGATATTCCATCAACATAAACACGACCAAGATGACGTCATACAAGCACGACTAAGATGACGTCATAGCGCGGGAATATTTTCAAGACAACAACTCAACTTTGTTACAAGGACTTCAGGACGCGGCTTGAGTTCTCCCTCCGAAAGTTCAATGACAACGAAGCTACCATCATATAAACATCTTTTGTGCAGGTCCCACTTGGGCCTGGTGTCATTCACCTAACTTTATATAAAGACTAATCATTACCTCGCGCGTTATTGATGTCAAGCCATTATTATATTGAAAGCATTATTTCAAATGTACACATTGTTTCAACTGTAAACTATCAACATATTCTGTCTCATTCATAAATCATTTATTTGCTTAATAAAGGAAGAAAACTCATTCTATCAATCAACCTAATTAATAACTTAATTAATAACATTATTTGATCTACAAAGATCTGGTGACCTCAGCCAAAGCATTTATCATTAACAATCAATCTTAACTATCAATTAATCATTATCGTCATCATTCTTATTATAGTACCGATTTACGCATCAAAGTGGTAACTATAAATTGGCTACTACATATACATGCGAGCATGCCTTCCTTAGACTACCTCACAATCCCCTTCATACATAGCCCCTCATGCATAACCCCCCAGCCATTGGCAGTATTACAGCACCACCACCACCCATGAGACCAGTAAGGTCTCAAAAAACGACATAGAAAATACAAAAAACTATTGATTATCTCGTAACAGAATGCCGTTACCAGGCTGAAAAGTGGTAAACAAAATTTAAAGCAAAAACATTTTTTTTTCCTTAATGTACAAATATATCTTTAAATCTTATTATATAAAATATTCATTTAATTTTATAATAAAACTACATTTTATTTTAAGGGTAACTTATTTATTTGTATAAAAATATCCTATTTTTGGGCGGAGCCAATATTTTACGGTATAAAAAGTCCGCAAACACTTTATTTCATAAAACAAAAATAAATACACGGATATTAAATCCAAGAAAAATAGAACAAAAGAAAAATTTGTTCAGAAGACAGATGATGCAGAGCCATTAGATGTAATATATGAAACCTATAAGGACACAGATATATTGACAGAAAGCGTTCCAGGTTCTGTAGAAAATTCAGAAATAATAGAAGCCTCCAGTGCTGCTGAGAATGAAGAAATGAAAATTCCAGCAACTGGAGAGAGTGACTCCCTTTCTGTTGAAGTGAATTTTGAAAGATTGAATGAAGAACTTAATAACTTCAAACCTTTCTTTAAAGCTTGCAAGGAACTTGATCAGTTGAAAGTCAATGAGAAGGAATATATAAGTGAAAAGTATGTACCTGTCATTCCATCTGCTCCTCAATTCATTGAAAGTGATGTTAATTTTACTGAATGTTGTTCTCCTATTTTAAAAAAACTCAACAGAAAGAAAAATAAGTGTAGAACTTGTAAAAATGTTGTAAATGAGAATGACCTTGCAATGCATTGCAACCTGTGTGATCCGTGGTATATCTCATATGAAGATATGAGTAGAGAAACATAAAACTTTCTAACGAAGAACCAGGTAAACAGTATACCTACTGGTACTGCAACAAATGCAACGTGGTGGCTCTAAGAATCGTGCCTCACTTGACTCGACTATCAGAGAGGCAGGATAAGATGGAAGCTAGGGTAGACACACTAGAGGAGGGGTGTAAGAAAAAAATTTGAGGACTTGGAAAGGATATTGTAGATATTAAGGAAAAACTATGTGTGGAGGTGAAGGAGAAGATATGCACTCTGGTTAAGGAAGACATAGGTTTATCCTATAGGGATGTTTTGCAGTCTGAGGCAAAGAAAATCAGTACCACAGTTTCTGCACATGACTCGGTGAAGGAGAATGATCTGGTAATAAGGACAAGTCAAATACAGAGTCGTTTAGAAAGAAGAAATGATCTGGTGCTGTACAGGGTGCCGGAACAGATGAAGGAAGAAATGAATCTGGCTATCAGATCGGAGAAGATAAGACATGATAAAATGGCAATAAAAGAGATGTACATTGAGATTGGTGTAACATGCTACGATGATGATATTGCTGAAATCAATAGAATTGGTAAATATGAGGCTGCAAATAATAATGGAGATGGTACAAAACCTAGACCAATTCTAGTGAAGTTAAATGGTGGAGTGAAGGACAGAAAATAAGGAATTTATACAAATTAAAAGATTCCAAGAATGAAGTGTTGCAGAAGGTTGGTGTGTCTCATGACATGACCAGAGAAGAAAGGCAACGAGACAGGGAGCTCAGAGCTGAGGCAAAGGAGAAGAATGAGAAAGAAAAAAACTCGGGGAACTACTATGTGGTAAGGGGCTACCCTTGGGAGCTGCACATTGTGAGGGTGAAACGGTGGCACGCAACGCCCAAGGATACTCAGGAGGGAAGCAGCATGTAAATCATCAGTCGAGTCATAGTGTAGATAGTGTACAAAATGTAAATAATATCAAAGTTTTATTTTCTAATGTGGATACGTGTACGTCTGATAAGATCAATGAAATGAAGACTAAAATAAGGGATATGGATACACCTCCCGATATAATAGCACTACAAGAGATTAAACCAAAAAACTTCCGATATGAGAGAAGCCTAGTCGAATATAGCATAGGAGGATATGAAGTGTTTGGAAAAAATCTGTCATCAGAGGAGGAAGGTAGAGGTTTACTATTGTATGTAAAAAAGAATATCTCTTATGAGTTTGTAAGTTCTAAGAAAGATTATTGCGAATTCATTTGTGTCAAAATTAAAGGTGTTAGTGATGATATGGTAATAGCGTCAATATATAGAAGTCCTACGAGTGACGCAGAGAATAATAGGAAACTATTAGAACTGATGCAGGAGATAAGTCACCTAGATTCAAGACACAAACTTATTATAGGAGATTTTAATATACGAGGTATAAACTGGGAAAATTATACAGTACCATCAGAGGAAGGTAACTTTGAGTTTGATTTTATTGAAAAAATTCGTGACTGTTATTTCTCACAGCACATAAAGGAGATGACTAGATGTAGGGGAAGCGATCGAGGTATTATACTTGATCTTGTATTCACGGATGATGAATGCACAGTCGAAGATATACAGTTACTAAGTCCAGTTGGTAAGAGCGATCATGCCTGTGTGCAGTTCAAGTGCAGTATAAAACCCCAGGATAAAAGATGTAAAAGCGTTGTATATCTCTATGAAAAAGGTAATTATGAAATGTTGAGAAGAAAGCAACAGATACACTGGAAAGAGTTTTTGGATGTAGAGGATGTGGAGGAAATGTGGAGTAGATTTAGGAACAAATTTCAAAAGGAGATCGATGAGTGTATACCACGAATAGAGTTTAGAGAGAAGGAACGTCTAAGAAAAAGAACCAAGAGTGACCTGCCTATGAATCGAAAATTATGGTCCAAAATTAAGAAGAAACAAAGACTCTGGATGAGAATGAAGAATTTAAAAACAAAATGTAGCAGTGACAAAGAACTTAAAGAAGTACAAGAGGAATATAAAAGAACCAATAATCAGGTAAGAAGAGAAACGAGGAACGAAATAAAAAACCAGGAAAGAAATATTGCTAAGAATGCAAAGACTAACCCGAAATTATTTTGGAAGTATGTCTAATCTAAGACAAAATCAACATCTGTTACTGAGCTGTTTGTCACGAAGAAAAGAAATGCAAAACTAAGGATGAGAGGCAAAAGGCAGAAGTGTTGGCTGAATATTTCAGTAGCGTCTTTACACAGGAGCCTGAAGGGGATATGCCAAGAGCAGAAACCAAGCCAGTACCAGAACTATCTACAATGAGAATAACTAAGTCACAAATCAGGAGAGTCATTAAAAAGCTAAAGAGGACCAAATCACCAGGACCTGATGGTTTCTACCCAAGAGTGATAAAAGAAGTAATGGAAGAATTACTAGAACCCCTATTGATCATATTTGAATACTCATTTAATAGTCAGCAAATTCCGTCAGATTGGAGAAGTGCAAACATTACAGCAATTTTCAGAAATGGAGACAGATGTGAGCCGGGTAACTACAGAACTATTAGCCTGACAAGTGTAATATGCAAAATCATGGAACCAATTATAAGAGAAAAGATCATGCAGCACATGAAAGAGAATAATTTATTCAGTAGTAAGCAATTTCGATTTATTTCGGGAAGGTCAACAGTTCTACAGCTTATTAAAGTCTTAGACAAATGGACCAATTCTTGGATGAGGAAGCCGCAGTCGACATTGCTTATTGCGACTTCATGAAAGCTTTTGATAGGGTGTTACATAGAAGGTTGCTGGAAAAACTAAAAAGTTACAATATCATTGGTAGTTTCATAACATGGATCGAGTCGTTCCTCAATAATAGAAAGCAACGGGTAGTGGTTAATGGTGAAGCCTCTGATTGGAAAGAGGTGGCTAGTGGTGTTCTTCAAGGATCAGTTATTGGACCCCTGTTATTTGTGATATTCATCAACGATCTGCCAGATGTAGTGAAACACAGTGAGATCTTATTTGCGGATGACACCAAGGTATTCCGAAAGATAAGTGAAGACGAGGACTGCAGCAAGTTGCAAGAGGATTTGGAGAAGATGAAGCAGTGGACAGAGAAGTGGATGCTGAAGTATCAACCTAGTAAGTGTAAATATATGAGGATAGGAAGAGCAGTTGCCCAGAATAAGAAATATGAAATGTATGAGGAAATGAGTGAGAGTAATTCAGAGAAGGACCTTGGAGTTATAATTGATAGTAACCTCAGATTCGAAGAACATTTAGCAGAGAAAATAAATAAGGCAAATTGATTAGCAGGAATAATACGCAGAACATTTGTGACCCTAAACGAAGAAATGTTTAAATCATTATACACTGCACTTGTAAGACATCATCTAGAATATGCCAACCAAATATGGTCCCCATACAAGGTAAAGGATATTGAGGCCTTATAAAATGTCCAACGGCGCGCCACTAAGTTAATCCCATCATTGAGAGACCTACCATACCAAGAAAGACTTAAGAAATTAGATTTACCAACGTTGGCATATAGAAGATCTCGAGGGGATATGTTAGAGGTGTTCAAGATTACGTGTAACATCTATGATAAACAAGTATGCGAAGACCTATTTACGATTCAAGACAACACAATGACAAGGGGGCACGCCAAGAAGATCTACAAGGAGAAACCAAGGTTAAATTTGAGGAAATACACCTTTTGCAGTAGGGTCGTAAACACCTGGAATAGTCTACCAGCCTCATTAGTTGACTCGATCCGGTTCTGAGCTTTGAGAAGAAGTTGGATAGAGTATGGGCCCACCAGGAACGCAAATTTGATTACAGAGCCGACATTCTTTGTACTAATCTCGACCGCCACCAGACAGAGCACATAACCGAAGGTGAAAATTCGGGGCTGGAGACACAGGCTTGATGGCCTCTTCCAGAAGACTTCTGTGAGAATCTGTGAGAATATCTAAAACAAATAAATACATTTCTTTAATTTCTTTAGTAGGATCATTCCTTTAGTTTAAAGTCTTTAGTCGGATCATTTCTTTAATTTCTTTAGTCGGATCATTTCTTTACTTTCTTTAGTAGGATCATTTCTTTAATTTCTTTAGTAGGTTGCAACACATTTATGAATGTAAGAACAGAATATTAACTGTCCAATATTTTTACCAGAGAAAGCAGATTACTCCAGGAAAAGCAAACTTCACTGCTATTCCACAACTAGATCGTAACAAGATACCTCTACTCCACATAAACCGTACAATTTTCTCATATGCTCTGTCTAGCTAACACGCTTGTGAGAAAATTGCCAAACACGCCATTGCACAGATCCTATTTAATAATTTTATTTCAGAGTCAATTACAAGAAGAAATGAATATAAATTGAAAGTCAAAAACTTATAGGAGAGATGCTATGAGACAAATCTTTTCATATAAACTTAAATAAACTTATATTTAATCTCTTTAAACTAAATTTGCTGTCCAAAAGATTTTTTAGACTCCTACATAAATTACCCCGAGATGCTCAGCTTCGCAATTGTTTGCTACACACAATGTCCCGAGCTTCCAGGAGTTAACAAGACGTATTCAATACAGTCTAATGCAACGAATTAAAATATTAACCAACCCGATTAGCCAAGTTATTCATCATTCCAGCCGTACGTCTTCTAAGCTGTGGAATTCATAGTGTGAAAACGTCTGTTTGTAGCTCCACTTAACGTCGACATTACTGTATAATTTCCTATTAACTCTATTTCTATCCGTATTATTTAAGTTGTCACTGTATTCTATTGTCTTTGTATTATTAATATTTGTCATATGGACTATGGTCGACCAATAAACATTTTCATTTTCATATAAAACATATTGAGATAAAAATAAAAGTGTCCCTTAAATTTCAAGCTAATACCACACAGTTAAAGAAAATTGTTGGCGAGTTTTACAGGGGATACTCTGGTATTTGTGTTGATACCACGACCAGGATTCTACAAACAAATATACTCTATATGTCCCCTTTATAGCGAAAGGTCGTCCTAGACAGGAACAGTTAAACATTAAAATACGAAACTATATACTAATAAATACAAAGTAAATCAGGCTGCTTACATAAGTTATCAATAACGTAACTTAACCTAAACTTAAACTTACAATATTAAATATTTAAATAGCTGGTGCTTTAATTGTACTAATAGCGGTTTATTTACAGAGAAGTTTGCCAGAAGTTGCGAGGGCTGGCTCCCAACTCTGTGTCCTAAAAATGTGGAAGAAAGAATGGTCGCGTCGCGGAAGAAGTGATTCTTGTATATATATATATATATAATCCGACGTGAATGCAACGAGTTTCTTGCGTATGTTGAGGTTCTGAATATAGTAAGCTAGGTGTAGCTGTAAATCCTAGATCCTGTCCCAAAGCTTTATCCTATCTGCTTTGCAGATAGCTGATGAGGGAAACTATATTTTGGGTTCTTTTGCGAGTGACCCGTTACCCACGTCGGACTAACATCATGAAAAAGAAAAACTATAGTATTTGTCATTTACCATTATTATTCGAACTATAATGGATTTAATTTTTCCAGAAGAGTTCCTTGTTCCATGCACGGTCTGTGTGTATCATATATATATATTAGGGTGGTCCAAGCAATAAAAGTTTTATTTTTGTACTTCCTCAAGGCTGCCCTTGTTTAAAATCATAAAAGGATAATTGCTACATAAAATATATTCATTCCGACCATATTTAGAGGTCGCTACAAATTGAATATTTTCTCTTAAATGAAAAAATAATGAAATTTGACAAAAGAACATGCAAATGGCTTTTAATTCTGTAAAGACGCTTTAGAGGGGGTGGGAAACGTTCGTCGATGGGTCTCAACAATGCGGAGAAAGAATTTTTTGCTGCTCATCCTTGGTAAGCGTTGTATTGTACCGTTGAATAAGAGCAATCACTCTCTGCACAGTCATTGACAATCTTCATCTTCAATGCTCTTTCTTTCAACAACTCGTAGTTGTCGTTACTTGGCCAATTACTTGGTGGCTTCGAAAGAAACTCTTGAGCAATCTTCTTTCCGATTTTATCCAGTACATCGAAGAGTTGAGCCGTCTTCACGCTGACTTAAATTTCCAATGGGTTTGCTGTTTTGAACAGCTTTGAATCGAGGCGCTTCAGACATTTCGCTTTTGCAGAATGAGATAATTTTTTAATCATATTTTCTTTTACTTTGCTGTCCAACCCATCGTCAAAAAGTGACAGTCCAATCAGCAATTCCGAGAAGTACCAGAGATGCCTCTTAAATGCGTTGATGCAATTTCAGCCAAAACCCTGTTTGGATAAGTCTCTATAACTGTTAGAAAAGGTAGGTCGTTTCTAGAGGCTCTCACTGCCAAGGATGCTTCATGCCAATATTTACTATAAACAAGTGCCACAGAGAAACAAAAATCTTTCAGACCCTTTTTTTCATGAGCAGTAAGGTTCATTTGCTCCTGGAAGGGAAAGATCTTCAAAGATGATGATGAAGAGCTCCTGGAGCGCTGATGTTGTACTTCTTAGGCAAACTTCCTCCCAGGAAAATTAAAGAAAGATGGAGGAATTCACTGTTGAGAAGCTGCTGTTCCAAAGAGCGTCGGAGAGGTACTGTTTCATCTCTTGACAAAGTTCCCACAAGTTTCCTTTAAAAAGTTCCATTCTTGCTGATATAAAGTTTTCTTTCTTGAAGTTTTCTTTGTTGGCCATTGTGCCATGAATCGCTTAAACAATGAGACTTGTGGTCCTTTCGAAGGTTCACAAACACTAGAAAATACGTTAGACAAAACGACTTCATACACATGATGACAACATACCATCCACGTCAGAGAGCGACCTACAGCTCTTCCTATCAGGGTACAAGCTCCAGACATCAGCCCAGTATTTGATGCTGCTGTATCAAGTACAATCCCCTGCAAATGGTTTCTCAAGCCTCACTCATCCAACATCCTGAGGCAAATATCAACTTGTGTTTGTCCCGTTCCGTGAGGTATGAGTGGAACACCAAGTAGTTTATCTTCTCCTCCTGAAACAACGATTGCGATGCGGTCCACATTTTCATGTCCCCCTGATATATCAGGAAGCATTTTCCCATCCCAGTGAAGTAGAAGCGGAGTGTTAGGAGAAAAGCTTAATTTTTCAGCAGTTCCGATAGTTTCACGAGCTTTAATTCGAGATCGAAGAATTGTACTTCGTGAAAATGACATTGAGCCCAGATCATGGCCAAGAGACTTAGCTGATGCTGCAATAACAAGAGTTGCATTGCGATCGCTTAGATTAACACGGTCGAGTGCCTGAGCTACCTCATCTGAGATGAATGTTTTCTTGCATTTGGAAGGAGGGTTCGATGATGATGTAGATGGATGATACGATGCATCAGAATCCGTGGACGAGGAGGAAGAATCTACATCAGTTATCACTTTGTCAGATGCCATAAGTTGATATTTCTTTTGTTTTTCATCGTCGCCTCGCTTTTTTCTTTTATATTCAGATTCTTCTCGTTGCCTCTTCCGATCCTCCTTTTTAACCAAGGCTCGATCAATGCCTCCAAAACTGGCGCTGGAACGATCTTCTCTCTGCTTCATAAGGAATCCTTTGTCCTCTTCGTTAGTCATTATCTTTAAGGCATCTGCTCTCGCGACATCGAAAATGTCTTCAATATCAGCATTGAATACTTCCACATCATTTGTATGCTTTCTGAGGATGACTCCCTATTTTTCTTTAGAGCGCAATATTGTTCGAATAGTTTTCTCAGTTTCCTCTCAGCATTGTACGATCTTTGAGTTGGAATCCTTGCTTTGTCCCAGATATAAAGAACAGCAGAGACAGTCTCTTTCAAACTTGCAGTAACTTCGTTTTTCCTCGATGTGATGAAATAAGAACTTGCTTAACACTTCACGCTTTGAAGGTAATCGCGAGGTTAGAAGATGTTTCGTAGGTTTCTCAATGAGCCAGTTACTGGCTGAACTTCGGGTCGGATGTTTGGCGTCCACCATGGCGATGAGTGGCTATAACAAACAGAAAACAAATCAATATTTTAATAACTTACATTAATAACTATATAATAGATAACTTATAATTTATCAGTCTCTTTCCTACAATGAGGTATGTAAATGAAAAGAAAATAACCTCATTTAAAATTGCATATTTTAAACGCGGCTCCGTCCATTCATATGTATATTTATTGTATAATGTACATAATAAGACCATATTATATATGGATATGCTACATATATTTTATACCTATGTAATTAAATGCAAAGAATATTTAATATATACATAAATTTATAGTTTATATGACGCGTTCGGTGGAGAAGGGGCGAACGCAACATTTTCGAATTATGCCACAAAATGCAGTTAAAGTTTGTAAACTTTAAACCTTTGTATTTTTCCGGTTTATTGAAATGTTGTATGAATTTGAATACATATTTGAGTAAAATATTGTTGTGTAATATGTCGATATAATAAAACGCCAAGAAATTTTACAATATTATTTATTGATAGCTTCTGATGTTAACTGGTGTAATCCATTATTTGGTCCTCTTCGTCGAATGTTGTATTACCTGCTTCAACTGTTTCGGTTTCTTCCAGTTCCTTTAACAATCTTGTATAATAGTTCACTGCAGTTGCAGGCATTAGGTCTGATAATTCTTTGAGATCTTTTATTTTTTCCTTAGTTATTGGCAGCAATTGGGAATACTTTGGTTGCAGTGTCTGCTGGGCTAGATTGAATAAACTGACACTGTAGGATTTTTTCCCTTTCTGCAGTCTGACGGGATGGCTATTATCTGGGGTTGTGCGGTATGCAGTAGATACGTAGCCTTCTTTGTGTTGAAAGTCAAATATTAACTTTCTTGCATCTGTAAATTTAGTAGTTGTTGATTTCCTAATGACAATGCACGTTTTTAGGACGTCAAAATCGAGAAAATCAGCCTGTTTCATTTCTACAACTAGGAAGCGCTGCGAAACGGCTGTAGTTATGGCCGTAACATAATCTTTTTGGTGTAAATAATATTGCTGTAATTATTTTTTATATTTTGTTCAATTTGACCAAATTGAGCATCACAGGGCATTGTCGAGTGACCAGAAAGTAGATAGATGTGTTCAATGTGAAGCAATGATGCGGAGTGAATTTCTCTGAGATACATTAAAACCTAAATTTTACCGTGAAAGAGTGCAGACTAACATCTAATTTTTTGCATAGGTAAAGCAAAGGTTTTAAAGGATAATTATACGACAAAAAACTCATTTTTCGAATTTTGTGGCGTTCGCCCCTTCTCCACCGAACGCGTCATATACATTTCAGTATATATGCATGTAGCAGCATAGTCAAAATTTATATATGCATATTATATATTTAATGAAAGTTTTACTTACCAAAAATATACGAAGTTTATTTCTGCTTTATCACGAAATCAATGTCTCACCCACATCATACAGCTGCCTACTACACACTGCATTAAGAGGCCCCACACTTCCAGCCTTTGCTGTTTCAGTCAGAGGCTCCCCAATGACCTTGAAAAACCGTCACATTTTGAGCCTGTCACTCAGTCTTCCTAAAGTGCGTGCAGTGACGAGATGTGTTAAAGTTTAGCTTAGCCTATTAGTATAACTACTTACCGTTTTTGCATCCATCAATATTTATTTCTTGTAATTCTCTGATTTAATTATATTAATTCTATTTTTTCAGAAATATTAAAATGGATAAAAAAGTAAAGACAAAGCAATGTATCATAGTATATACCCAGTTTTTGGCGCTGTTAAAGAATAAATAGCAATAGGCTTCCAACCTATGAAGAAATGTTTAGACATTATTTATGGGTAAGAGCTGACATAAAGTTTATTAATAATAACAAAGATTCTGCAGTCTCTGACGGATCAGAAAGAGTCGCTTTAGATATTGAAAATATTTGGGTAAAGGCTTCAATTCCAACAGTTTCTCACGAAAGAGTTTTGCAGCTTATTCGCTCCTATCATAATAAATATATGGTGTTGATAAAGCCATACAAAGAAGGAAAGGAAAGCCAAATTATCAAAACAAATTACAGATGTTGAGAGAAAAAGCTAAAAATTTATTTGATATTGCTAGCTGCAAATGTGAGTTTGATTCATGTCACTGTGATAAAACTAAAAAGGTTCCTCGCATTTAGCAAAAATTTCTCACTGATCAAAGAGGAGATAGAAAAATGGCAATTGGGAACATAGATAAAATAACAACTGAAAAACTTAAAAAGAATATGAAACGAAAAGAAGTGGAACTTTCTCGAATTAGCAAAAGCATTTCAACTAATGATGATGCTGTAGGCCTAGGCCTTGATTCTTCTGATTCGGAGGGTGACATTTCAGCTTGCTCAGGGAAAGAATCAAACCCTACCCAAACAAGAGCTGTTGATGATGCAAACCGTCTAACTCGCATCAACAAATGAAAGTTAATTTAGGAAACGTTGCACAAGTTTGTGATAGATACTGCACACCTCACCGTGCAGGTGCATCTCTGGCATCTGCTGCCCTGCAAGATGTTGGTCTAATAGGAAATGAGGATACCTCCGTCGTAATTGACAGGAGTAAAATTAGAAGAGAAAGGACGAAAATATGGCTTAAAATGCAACAAGATAATGAGGAACACTTAAAAGCTCTATATTTTGATGGAAGAAAAGATAAAACTAAATGTCATATCAAGCAAGGCAAAAAATATTATTACAAGTCGGTCATTGAAGAACACATAATCTTAGTAAGAGAACGAAGGTCTTGCTATGTTGGTCATATTGCACCTGTCTCTGGTACTGCTCATGGTACTAAAGATTCGTTAATTCAGTTTTTATCAGAAAATGTTCAAAACATTGATGAACTGGTGGCTATTGGATGTGATGGAACTCCTGTAAACACAGGAAGGCATAATGAAATTATTAGCCTCTTAGAATTGGCATTAGGTAGACTTTTGCAGTGGCTAATATGTCAATTGCACGCTAACGAACTTCCACTTCGCCACTTGCTATATCACATTGATGGGAGCACAACAGGACTTGATACCTTCTCTGGTACAATTGGCAAAGCATTGAAAAATTGTGAACAACTTCCAGTTGCATGGTTTGATAAAATTGAAGCTGATATACCATACATAGCAAATGAAGACTTAAGTACGGACCAGAAATATTTGCTTGAAATCTGTAAAGCTGTGTGCTCAGGTAAATGCTCTCAGGTAAAATCCATGAACTTTATCTCATGCAAGGTGAATAACTACAGCAAATCGAATTCTACGCTTATACATTGCTAAAGATAAACCATCAGAGAACCTTCGTGCATTAGCAACATTTGTAATGAAAGTTTATGCTCCAATGTGGTTTACCATTAAGTCAAAATCTTCATGCACAGAAGGAGGAAGACATGTCTGGGAAACCATTTCAAGATCAAGGTACCTTCCACTTCAGCCGAGAAACGTTGTGGATTAGTAGTATAGCTGCAAAACCCATGAGTGCAATGTTGCAAGAGTACCACCCCACCCCCTTTGTTGCAAGAGTGCCAACCCACCCCCCTTTGTTGCTAAGCCCCGCCCCCTCGTTGCCAAGGCACCCGCTTTGTTGCCAGCCCCGAAATGGGACTGCAAGGGGTATGCAACCTGGAGTTATCCCCCAAAGGGGAGTACCGACCTTTGTTGCCAACCCCAAAATAGGGTTGCAAGGGGTATGCAACTTGGAGGCGGAGTTCTCCCCAAAGCTGAACCGCCCAAAGGGATATACATAATCTAAGGGCGCCTCTTTGGGGAGGAAGGGGTTTCCTCACCCCTCAAAGGAGCAGAAAGAGATAGCAAGAGAGGAAGAGAGAAAGGAAGAGGAGGGTCTTTGCTCGGCGGACTGCCGAGCTCATATGGATCCGTCGGCCAACACCCGGCCTCTTATAGTACCACTATTCAGCCAGTTGGCTTAATCAGCCAGTTGGCAGAGTTGCCAGATAGCATTAAATATTTATTTCTTCTATATATTATTGAATCAGTCGGCTGCTGAGTTGCCAGACAACGCCATATATATAATTATTATTCAGCCAGTTGGCTGCTGAGTAGGGTGGATCGATTTTACATTTTTTTCGATTTCCATATTCTAATAGAGACAAAAACTTGCGCATGCATGAGAAAATAGCCTCTGCAAAATCTTAGCTTAATAGGTAATCATCTTCTGCCCCCGGCAGAGCGATGAAAATCATATTTTAGTAGTCAAAAACGTATTTTTCTTATAATTTTTAAAATATCAATAAGCATCAAAATTATTTCTAATAACTATAAAGTCGATGAAAAAGACCTCATATGATCGTTTTTCCAAGCGCGTTGTTCTACGTTAATATCTTTTGCTCCCGGCAACAACGTCAAATGTTGAAAAAATAGGTAATTTATATACATATTTTCAGATCGGCTCTTTGTCTTAAATAATGCATTTATATATTTCCCATAGCATTTATATCGTTGCTTAGGCATGAAATAACACACACGCAAAATTTTATGACTCTAGAGTAATATCTTCTGTCCCCGAGAAAAGTATAAATGTGGATTATAATTACGTTAATGCGATGTTATAAGTACGATAAGTACTAAGTACAACTCGCTTGCTAATTTTATAAAATTAGCAACCCAGAACTCACCACGAGGAGGTGGCTGTACGTCGAGTTCCACCCTATCCAGCCCCAACCACCCTTCCTTTGGCTGCATGTCGATTTACATACGGTAATCTTTCTTAGAATCAAATCGTGGAATTTTTGTTCGGGAGTGAAGACGGGAGCGGATGAATCCGTCCCTCTCTTCTATTCCACTTACACTGGCAGAGGCTTCGGTTACTAATTTGATGAGTCTCTCGACCGCTTGAGTATGACAAGGGAATAGTGGGATCAGTCCATCAGGCTGGTCCCCCGTCTCAACAAACTCTTTTATTCGGGTATCAGGTATTGTTTTTGTAACGGGGGGTTCGGTCACCTCAGCCGTTTGCCAGTTGATCATTTCGTAATAGTTTTGACTATCGTAGAGCAGCTCAGGCATGGCGAAGGCTCGAATTTCCCCCGCTGGTGATTGTTTTGATCGTGCTTTTAATATTCTTCTCCATCCCAATTCTCTTATGTGTTGCTCATCGGCATGTAGCATGGAGATCAAAATATTTTCTGGGTGAGCAAAGAAAGAATTTCTACGGAGGACTTTGTTGGCGATTGTCTTAGATCTTTGAGGCATGGTCTGAGAGAGACGCATCATTTCGAAAAAATGTTTTGCGCCCTCAGTGAAACTGGAGTTTTTCTTTATCTTAAACCAAATTGGTGCGTAAACTGTCATAATGAATCGCACAATTTCGTTGAAGGTGCTGGAGGGTTCACTGGTTGAAACATAGAGGCGCAGAAATCTATTTGCTGTTGTCAGCAACCTGGAATGCGCCATCTTACCTGGATTTCGAGCCGCGAGAGCTGAAGAGCAGCTACCGCTCGACACTGCTCTGTAGATGCCTAACAAATATTTTTGGTCTGCTCAACTCGGCATCATCTATGTCAATGTCGGGAGATGGAATGGCATCGAATTCTGTAATTGGAAGTTTTTCGCAGTCGTTCAGTTGTTTTCCAACTGGTCCAGTAAAGCCCATTGGCCCAGTTGTTTTGCCGTCCAAGTCTTGAATGAGGTGTCGCAGTGATAATTCATTACCGTGTAATAGGCATATGATCCACTGAACTGGCCTTTGTAGTTTCATTTCAATCATACGAATGGCTCCACCCTTTCGACTGGCGCGTCAGTGGCAGCTGCTGCTGGCAGCACTCACCAGAGATGACCTTTAAACCCTAGCCTAGAGTCATAAAATTTTGCGTGTGTGTTATTTCATGCCTAAGCAACGATATAAATGATATGGGAAATATATAAATGCATTATTTAAGACAAAGAGCCGATCTGAAAATATGTATATAAATTACCTATTTTTTCAACATTTGACGTTGTTGCCGGGGGCAAAAGATATTAACGTAGGACAACGCGCTTGGAAAAACGATCATATGAGGTCTTTTTCATCGACTTTATAGTTATTAGGAATAATTTTGCTGCATATTGAAATATTTTAAAAATTATAAGAAAAATACGTTTTTGACTACTAAAATATGATTTTCATCGCTCTGCCGGGGGCAGAAGATGATTACCTATTAAGCTAAGATTTTGCAGAGGCTATTTTCTCATGCATGCGCAAGTTTTTGTCTATTAGAATATGGAGATCGAAAGAAATGTAAAATCGATCCACCCTACTGCTGAGTTACCTGATTCGTTATTTATTTTAAATAAGCTTATGTTACAGTTGGCTGAGCTGTCAGCTCGTTACTTATCTATTCAATTACTCTGTTTTAGAAAATGATATAAACGTGTTCAAGGAATAAATAAAACACCATTACAACGTTATGTTTATTAATTATTGGATATACAATAGGATATATATATATATATATATGATCAAATAATAGAACGGGGAAAATATAATCATGCAAATCATAGTATTAACTAAATATTAGAAAAATATATATTTATATTATATATAGTCGTACAAAACATGGAATATACTGTATATAATCATACAAAGCACAGTATTAATCAAATATTAGAAAAATATAGTTATATTATCAAAAGTTATATTATCAAATATTAGTACAGGAAAAATATAGTTATATTAATTATATATAATTGTACAAAACACAGTAGTAACCAAATATTAGAAAAATATATAGTTATATTATCAAAAGTTATATAATCAAATATTAGTACAGGAAAAATATAGTTATATTAATTATATATAATTGTACAAACACAGTATTAACCAAATATTAGAAAAATATATATATTTATATTAATTATATATAATCGTACAAAACGCAGTATTAGCAAAATATTTCAGTAAAAATATATATATTGTCTTTACGTTCTACGGTACAAAACGGTAAATTCAATGCTGAATGATGCTACATCAACATCGGCATTACTCTGCACGATGAGGGGATTCGGCTCAAGCATCAACTCGCCACTTAACTGATACGGCGGTTTATATTTAGTGTAAAAGGCTTTCATATCATTCAACGCTATTTTTGTACCCACTTTACACTCGGCAGGTAAGTTGTCTTTAAGCGCCACTAGAACGCAATCAAAAGCACGCGCAAAAACGTCATCGTTAACTATGCCATTAAATACAAGCTTATAATGATGCCTTTCCAATCGAAGGATTTTTCTTAACGAACCGAACTTTTCAATCGTGAACTCTTCTTCACCCGGCATAGCAGCAATTGAAATAATCTTCCAAGTCGTAACGGCAGCTATCTACTATATAGCGGTACAGTTCTTCAGGGTGGACAGTGTAGGCGAGCTCAGCTCTGTAACTCTCAAGCGTTTTGTACCAAAGCTCGGGATTTTTCGAAGAGTCTAAGCCTTTTAAATACGCATCCAGATCTAGCCCGTTCTCTCCCTGCACATTCCTACATTCATCAAATCCGTCGAGCAGAGCGGTGTAAGCGTACTCAAGTATGGTGTCAAAGTAAATCATGTCTGAGATACGTGTGTCTAATATAGGCTTCAGCTTACGGAATCCAACGATCTCAAACATTCTGTCGAGGATGAAACGGTTTCGTGTAGGAACAAGAACGCCATTATCAGTCGTGTTCTTCCACATCAATCGTATATCAACGCATGGTTGATTGTTATTTACACTCACTGTACAAACAACGGTATATGAGGAGGCTTCACTATTCACCTCCCTTATTATACCTACGTCAGCTGGTGTTTTATAGCGGTCCAAAGCCCACCTCTCAACTAACGCGAAGGTTTTATGCATCTCCTCAAGATTTAAATAAGTAACGTTGCGCTCACTCGCAGGTCTACTGTTCGTTTCAAGCACACAGTTAATGGTGCCGGTTTCCCGACTGAACAAACGCAACGACTTCGTCACGGAGACGTCGTAGGAGGCGTTGAGAATGCTTCTCAAAGGGAGTTCCATCGTATTCATCGAGAGGACTATGGCACATCCACTCGGCGCAAGCTCTGAGAAGACTATGAGCCGTGTGAGGCATGCAGGTAGGCAGGAACGGTTCGATGGGCTGTTGACTCACCCTGATGATACGTGAATGGGTTTGTTCGAACCCGTATGATCCGTGAGGTGCGAGTCGCACCATAATCTAATGAAACCTGTGCGGCGCTGGCCCAACATGAATTGTTGTACCCCATTATACTGGGTAGGCGTTTTGAGAAATTTTCCGGTACAAGAACTAATTTCGGTTTTAACGTTTTATCACTACCACTCCCCAATACGCACCAGACAGTTTCCTCAGGGTAAATTTCATGAACTGGCACATTTTATAATGTTTTCTCTCCTAAAAATCTTCACACTGCGGGGCGCTGTTAGAGAGAAACATATGTTTATTTAGGCTTTTTATTTAACAGGCGATACTCATCTCTAAAATCTGTTAAAAACTCACATAACCCTTTAGCCACAACCTCACTACAAACCTCATCATGATATATATTAATGTAGTGGTAAAAATACTTAAGATTGTCCATGATAACGAGATTCACATTTTCAGTCGTAGGGTATGAGTAATCGACATGGTGTAGCATGATATAATACCGTTTATCACACCTCATCCACAAGGCTCACTACCCATAACTGTTGTTCAGATTCTGAGCGTGCCGCTTCTTCTACCACGCGGTGCACGTGTGCCTTTATAAAGCTTAGTTCTACAACATACTTCAGTACATCGTCTGTACTGCGAAATCCTACAACCCCCTCGCCAGAATATCCGTAGAGTATTTGAATAGCCTGACCCTTCGCACGATTCAATGCTCCTTAAAAGAGTCAAAGGAGGCTGGGATAGGGAGTTTTTCAGTATCCACACATCTACGCCCTTTACTGAATACCACTTCATAAATGTTGAACACGCGATATTAAAGGTGGCCATTTTCTTCTACGCGGGAGAGAATACACGTCTGAGCTCAAGGGTACAGAGGTCAACTGAGAACGCGGGGACAGAGGTCTGCTCAGGCTACGGGATGAATCACGTCCCCGGTCTTACAGTGGGAGGGGTTTAACTTTACTGTACACACGCACACACGCAAGGTGAAACACAAGTCGATGCATGATTTATTTAATAAACGAAATAAGCAGCATGTATATATTTAGTAATACATGCAATAAATAAGTTAACAATAGGCATATCAAAGATTGTTCTCAATACATATATATTTACAAATATGTGTGATAAATAAGTTAGCAATAGACCCATCAAAGTTTATGGTAACCAAAGGGTACGGTATCATGGGTACCAGGTAACTGGTAACGTTTCCTATAGGTGTTACAACACACCTTTGTACCCCTAAGTTCCTTCACGCCCCCCAGCTTCTGCGCCCGAAAATTGTGGGTGCCTACAACTAGTTGGGGAGGCCGTTCGCACTCATCATCGTCCAAACACACTAGATCCTTCAGCGAATCAAAGTTAACGACCTGTCGATTCGCTTGGTTAAGCGTGATACCCTTTGCCTTCACGATATATTTCGTTTCATTCCCCATCCTCACCCGTACCCCATAGGTTTTAGGTCCTGTTGAGACAAAGGAGTCGGCTTATGCATTATCCCCATACTCATCCTTGATCTCATCAGTGAGCTCGCCAAGGAATTCATCAATAGCAGGCATGTATTCACTCTCCCTCGCTGTGAATATCACGCTATCTGTATTGGCATACGAGATTCTCTGCCCAAGAGAATGCAACAGACCCTTGATGCGGGCGTAGGCTGTTGTGAAGCTGGCTACAGGAATGTTTGTAACCCTTGAGGTATTTGTGGCCAATTCAGTGTTGTTGTACTTTATTATGTAAGTATTACCTACATTCACGATTTCCATGACTTCTTTATCGGGTGCGTTGGCATAATCCCAGACTTCGCTATAACTTTTTGCCAAATGAACGTTTCCCTTGCCAGTATTCTGTGCAAATTTTTCCCCATAGACTGTTTAGACACAACTTTGCACTAAAGCGCTTACCAGGATTCTTTGCAATTTGGGTGCGTTCAAGTTGTATACCTTCGTGGTCGCGGTAACGTTGAATATAGGCAGACTTTTCATCTTCGGTGTCAACTCCTCGCGGATACCCTGATGCCTCAACCTTATCCTTCAAAAATGCGTTTATATACGGTGTGAAAAGGTTGGGTAGCTTCTGAAACCTCCAAACCTCATGTATCTTCAGTATTCTATACCCATGGCGTACGGCTAGGGCCAGCTCAGGACTTGTATATACGCCTCTGATCTTACGCTGGTGGGGTGTATGGTTACAATTACCGTTATTCTCTTCCGCACACTTCACGCACAGGGGAAACATGAGCTTGTGGTCAATGACGACGGGTAAGATCGGCATCCATAATTCGCGAGGGCGAGCACGTCTACGAAAGAGAGCCCAAAGTAGCGATCATTCAAATTTCTTGAAAATTCATTGATGGAGGGCAGGCTAGGACCCACCAATTTCTCAGGAGCACCCACGGGGTACGGGTTGTTCTTCATCACGTATGGGTATAAAGAACAGAAGTCGTAGTAGTGAAGTTTCACACCCTCCGTAGGTGGAAAGTATAGCTTGAAGGGTTTGTACGCCCCCGAACAAGCTATCACCGCATTTGAGAGGATCCAGTACCATTGAACGCTTGATCGTGTTTATTTCCTCACGGTACACCTCGTCTGTCTCCATCCGTGCATCATATTCATGCTCCCACAAGACTTTGTGAGTGAACTGGGACCCTATAAGTTGATCGCGGGTGCGGGTCCATGCAAGACAGTCGGCAGGAGATCTACCGTGGATATCTCCGGCGATTCCGCACTCAGGACGGGGCATCCATGCCACCAGCATCCGTTAAAGGAGTACACAGTCTTCACACCAGTGACACGGTTTTCACTTAGTCCATCAACCCAAAAAACACGACCATTAATCTTAATGGGTACTTCACCCGTGTTGCGGGCGTGCTTTATGTATACACCTGTCTGCTGCTGTAGGTGTATGAGCCAGTAAATAGCCTTGTGGCCGTAACTGCGGGGTTGTTTCTGTGAATAATGGTTAAGGTGGCTTTAGGCATGAAGTTATTCTTGAACACCGTAAAGCATAATGACGCGATGGTGGTTGCGACTTGCAGCGGATCGCATTTGAAACGGCCTATGTACATCCTTCTAAAGGCTTGGAAACATACTCTAAGCACGCGCACATCATTCACGCAATAACGCTCACATTCATCAGCTATATTATAAGGATTACGTTCATTAAAACTGTTGTAGTATCGATCAAAGTCTTCACGTTCATCTGCACTCATACAACCATAGTTAAAATAATGTTTGGGTGGAGGTAGCCCACGTAATTCAAAGTCTCGCTAGTGAGGAAAGTGTAAGGGAAGTAGCCTTTTGATACTTCAGCTGCTACCCCCATCACCTTGGGTAGCTTTGCTAATTTACAAGGCGTGAATAATAAAGTATCTTTAAATTGCACATTACCTCTTATTTGCATCTGTATAAGTTTGTTTCCTCTTTTCAAGGGATCACCTGTAAATATCTCAGAGACTCGTGCTCGAGCAGCTCCTTATAAAGGAACTGTGTGTCAAACTTTGCCCCGTTATGGGCAAGAATATACACAGTCATTTTTTTGAACTTGTCGGCTAACTTGACAATATAGGACACAAATAGTTTCACAGGGCTATCGTGGACATTCGTTTTAAAAACGTTTGTCCGTTTACCACATTTGTGACACTCATCACACTCGATCTCCATACACTCATCGCAGATAGTCTGGCTCACAAGTAAATGTGGAATTACCTCTTTGGTTTCAGCATTCGTATATGTTTCTATATCGTAGTATACAGTTATACAAGGGTTTGTTTTTAGGCTTTGCGTCTTTCATATAACATACATGTTTACGCCATCCGCCTTATATTTCTCATGGCATGTAGACAGTGAATTTCGTCACACTTGTGCTTAAACTTTCCAATTCCATTGTGAAACATGCCACATTCACAGATTCTCATTTTCCTGCACGTGCCAATTGATTTATGGAGCTCAAAACAGTTATTGTTGAAAAATGTGCGTCTACACACATTACAATCTCTCTTCTCAGCTTCAACTACACGGCTTTCACACTTGGGGCTTTTACATTGCTCACACACCATGTGGCAATCTTTACAATGTTTCACTATATCATCTGCAAACTCGAGGCAACTCTTGCACAAATCATGATGTCGCCCATATTTTCGACTTTTATCATAACTCGCGTAAAGCCACCTTATATTACGGATGGGGAGATACGTTGCACCTGACAGACCTAAAATAAGTAGGGGTTTTGTTCGATCTCGCACACTGCTTTTAAAAACATACACAGTCCTACGACGATCATCCTGCTCTACCCTTCTCAGTTCTTCAGGACCCATATTACAGTCAAATTCAAGTTCACAGTCTACAGCTAGATTACGGGCACGCTCCACGATCGTAGGCAGCCAAATTTGTTCGGTTTTCGTATTTTGTACAGTAAACATACGTACAAGGACTACTGCTATAAACCCGCAACCACGATCGACGTTTATATGCCGTCTAAAACTAGCCTGGGAATTGAAGTTAAGAGTATACGGAGTGGCACTATGACCCGCAACACGGAATACACGGTCAATATTTACCGTGAAGTTGTCCATATTGAATGCTATACTACTTTGGGCGGCTTGCTTTATACGCTAATATATAATCTATATCCTCAGCAGCCAAACGTCTAAATGGCACTACCACCCAAAAATCATCTACATCACCATCATCTGAGCCGAAACCGAAGGACAGACTCGTCCTGACTTCACGCTCGTCGCGGTTCTGAAGGGCAAACTCTACAATGCGCTCTACAACGCGACGTAGCCCGCGCTCAATTCCATTGCTATACAGGGATCTAGGGTCAACCCTGACTATATACCGATTTCTAGTCAAGGCTGGGGTCGGGGTTGCGGAGCGCACCAACTCAAACGTTATATCATCCTCAACAGAACGAGTCACCGCTGAGGAGGATGGACGAGTGCCTATATTGGACGATGTGGGATTGCGCCGTAAGACGTTGAGGGCTGGGGTCTATTACAGCAGACTCTACAGAACGGGTGGGGGCTGTGGAGGAAGTACAAGGGGTCGAGGAAGCTGATGTAGGGTTGGTAGCGTAAGACGTTGAGGTGGGGTTGTACCGCGGATTGTCCATCAACCGGCGCGTATTTCGCGCGCTTTATACCTGACGTGGAGGACTCTTCAGCGTGTCGCCGCTTTGAGCGTGCCGCCGTTGAGGGTATGGGCCCTGTAGATGCACGGCCAATGGATTCACCCGTGATGTCGATGATGGTGGGCTGTACATCGTCGTCATTCACGGTTCTGTGGAAGAAGAAAACAAAATATAAGGAGCAGAACTCGTTATTTGTGATATTCTGTAAATGAGTCACTTAGGGGTGTGACGTGTTAGAAATGGATGCTGTAGAAAAATTCAGATTCACGAGCCCATCCACATGTATTATATCTGGACCTACAGGATGTGGTAAAACGGTGTTTATGCTTAAAATTATTAAAGAAAAGGGTGAAATGTTCTCAAAATTTGTGCATAAAGTTATATGGTGCTATTCGACATACCAATCAGTGTTCATCGAGTACCAGGACGATGTTTTGTTCCATAAGGGGGTTTATGACGTTAATTCACTAAAGGGAAATGAACATACAGTCATCGAAATTGACGACCTCATGTTGGAGATGGATAAAACGTTTGCCGAGACATTTACAGTATTCTCCCACCACCTTAACATAAGCGTGTTCTTCATCAATCAGAATCTATTTTTCAAAAATAGATACATGCGCGATGTATCGTTAAATACGCAATATCCAGTCTTATTCGCTCAACGTAGAGATGTGTCACAAATTGGGGTATTAGCCAATCAAATGTTCCCGAACCAGCGAAAGGAGTTTTTGGAGCTTTATAAAGAGGCCACAAACGAGCGTTATGGATATTTGCTTTGTGATCTTCACCCGCGAAACACGTTTAGGGTGCTTCTAAGAATGAATATATTTCCGTACGAGCCTGAAACCGTGTACATTCCAAAATGATGAATAGGCTAAAGAAGTACCGTGAATTAATAAAAATCTATCAACGACTGCCTCGGTCGTTGCAGCAGATGCTTGTTAAAAATATCGTATCGGACTTTTTCAAATGCATCTGCGAAATCTGTCTCAATGTTATAAAATGTAATGTTCCAATGAAACCCTGTCAGAAGGCTCGCTTACGTCGTTACAAGAACATAATACGTACGCTCGCCCATAAAAGTCAGACTGTGGGTATTATTGTACAAAGAGGCGGTTCGTTCGTAGCCATCTTATTTTCAATTTTGGGTCCTTTCCTGACTAGATTAATATAATGAAGAAGGTGGTTGTGATTCCGCACGAGCTGTATGCTTCATTACAAAGGACCCCAGATGCTGCTCTAGAGCTCCGTAAAAGTAGGCTTAAAAGAATGGAGAGTGAGCTACTATCCCTATTAAACAGTGAAAAGACGCCTGATGAGAAAAGGGTTTTGTATCAAGAGGCTTTGCAGAAATTTCTTCACGAGTACGAAGATTATAAACATCCTACAGAGCTCCCCGTGAGGCACAGCTCGAGTAGCGCTGAGCATTATGGTACAGGGCCTGAGCAACCAAAGAGTAGCGGAACAAAGCACATCGAACATGTGCTAAAAAACTGCCTCCCCCATACATTGAGGAATAAAGGGTTAATTCTTTATAATCTATTAAGTGAGGACCCCGTCATACAGTGGGCAGACACAGGTGAGGTCATTGTTGATGGATCAAGGGTGCAAGGGTCCAATATCGTTGATATTGTTCCTGATCTGGTGAGAAAGTGGGACAGGCCATCACCAACAGGATGGAGGCATATTAAGGCAAGACTACAGCAAATAAATGTCCCCAAAACATTGATAGGTAATCTGAATAGGTTAAAAGACTTGGAGCATGCATCGCACGTGTCACAACTGAGTACACCTTCACCCACAACAGCTGCAGTGTCTCTGAAGAGAAGAAAGAAGAGAGTAGAAGGCCAACCTTATCCACGTGCCTCTAAAATACGCAAATGGCTAACGTATTAAGTAAGCACTATTATGACATTTCTAGCCCAGCATCCTATGGTGGCGTTAATAGACTGTACAGAGGTACTTATGGTGTAAGGAAAAAGGATGTTGAGAGATTTTTGCGTGCCCAGGATGCTTACACACTTCATAAACCGGTGAGAAAAAGGTTTAAAACAGCAAAGACAACAGCCGCTTCGATTGACTCTATTTGGCAGGCAGATTTAACAGACATGCAAAGATATTCGGTGTACAACGATGGTTACCGCTACATCCTATTCATAATAGATGTATTCTCTAGATACCTGTGGCTAGTTCCCCTGAAAAATAAATCGCCTGAAACAGTCGCTAAAGCAACCAAAACACTGATGTTGAAAGAAAACAGGATTCCAGGCTATTTTTGTACGGACATGGGGAAAGAATTTATAGGGCGAGCTTTTCAGAACATGTTGTCAGAGTTTAATATCAGCTATTACACTTCCAACTCTATACATAAAGCATCTTTAGCTGAAAGAGTTCAACGTACCATAAAGGAACGCATGCACCGTTATTTTACACATAAAAGCACGCTCAGATATATAAACGTTCTCGATTCACTGGCTTCATCCTACAACCGCTCACACCACCGTACGATCGGTACAACGCCTAACGATGTTTTAGAAGAGGCAGGCGTCCGAGAAGTGATGGACCACCACCACCGCCACCACAATCTGTGCGTTTCAAAATCAATGATTATGTAAGGTTGTCACGTTCGGGAAATAAATTCGCGAAGGGTTTTGAGCAAGGATGGACACGCGAGATTTTTAAAGTTAGGGCTATGAGGCCTAAAGGCGAGATAATGATGTATTACGTTGAAGATTTGAATGGGGAAGAAATCTCGGGTTTTTTTACCGCGAGGAACTTCAGAAAGTGGCATTTAATTTAGGAAAAAATGTGTTTAAAATTGAGAAAATTTTAGCAACCAAAGGTACAGGAAAGAGAAAAATGTACCTGGTGAAGTGGCTAGGTTACCCAGAAAGCTTCAATACCTATATAAAAGCTGATGCAGTCATGAAGCTTAATTAGTATGCAGCATGGCCCCCAACCATTTCTACGTCACGCTCCCGTCCTCATCGTCCCTGTCTGTACACCCTAACAATACACTAGCCAATTTTGTAACAGAACTCCATGGTCCCATTGAATTGGGTCGTGATTCGTATGAGGTGGGGATATGTGAAATTCAGCTGGATACCGTCTTTTTAAATATTGAATATAAAGATGCCGTTTTTACAATTCTTAGAAACTGTGATGAGTGTGCAAAAGCCGGCGGGGTAACTCGGGATGAAACTATACGTATCGCCCGGACTAAGGTCGCACAGTTTTTCAGTACAACTGTGACACTAGGACCGGGGCGCTATGGTTCGGTTGAGGATGTTGTGAGAGACTTAAACATATGTTTAAAAAACTCACACCTTACGAATGATTTAATATACGAATTCGTAAACAGAGGAGGCACTGCACATACTCTAATGCTAAAATCAAAGGTTAACAGAAATCTTAAAGACGGAAGTGTTCAAAATTATAACCGAGGGGCGTTATCGAGCAGCCTTCCAAAGAGACACCTTTCACGAGGCACCGGATGACTTGTCCAACTTAGTGTGTCAGCTGAAGATGGAGAAATTGGATGTAAGCTCTCAGCCTCCAGACATGTGCTATATTTACAGCAATATAGCGGAACACCAGTTTGTTGGGGATACCCAGGTACGACTGCTGCGCGTAGCGCACATTCCCAACCATAGAGGACGGAGCTTGAGTATTACATATGTCTCAACTAATCTAATAACTAATATCTCAATATATATAAGAACTATTGAGGGTAAAAATTTCCCATTCGGCGACGGGAGCTTAACTGTGAAGCTACACTTTCGGCGCACTGAGTTATAATGTCCAGGAAACCATTCACGGTATACCGAGGTGTGAGATATCAGCGTGGTAGTGGACTTGGGTCCATTTTTTCCATCCATACTGCGCACAGCTGTACCACTACTGAAGAGGGGGGGCTAGGTACCTTGGGAGGAAGGCGTTACAAACAGGTTTTAACGCAACAAAGGAAATGCTCGCGGGAACTAAACCTAAAGAAGCTCTAAAAAAACATTTAAAACGTACACGGGATGAAATCATCAAAGATGCTAAGAGAAAAATACGTGGCGGAGGAAAGAAGAGAATTGATAGGAAGAAGGGGGTACCAGAAGGGGGTACCAACACGTGGTGTAAAGAAGAGAACTGTTAGGAAGAAGAAGGGGTCCCGTGGTATTAAACGTAAAAGGGCGCCAAAAAAGAAGTGTTCTAAGCGTATGAGAACTATGACCGATCATTTTTTAACTGATATAAACTGCGGACGCTACTCTCACGAATCATAGATTGACTGATACTCGTCGGGGGAGGTGGCACTGTTTCTAACTCACCATGGCACGTTTCATTCATCCTTGTAGTTCACAGTGCTGTAAATCGGAGCTATCCCTCTTTGAGCTGCCTCCCACTCAAGTTTCTATTGAGCACAGTGACTTTATTACAATTAACCCTTTAAACACGATTAGTTCACCCAGTGCCCCTATAGAGTTCGTGATACCCAGCTCAGGCCCTTACTTTTTTCCCAGTTGTATGGACATGTACACTAAACTACGCATAGCTCATTCTGATGGAACGGATTGCGATGATAATTATGCTGCATACCCCGAAACAAACTTTCTGCACACCATATTCAGCCAGTGTGACGTATATTTAAATCAGACTAACATCTCAGGCACGGGGTACTACCACCTACGATCGTATCTGGAAAATGTCCTCAACTTTTCAAAAGAAGCGAAGGATACCTTTTTATCTGCCGAGGGGTATTACCACACTAAAGATGAGGGTAGTATAAAGGATAAATTTAAAAATTCTAAAAAAAAGATATATGAATGTTTTGGACGCCTGCACACGGACTTTACATTCCAGGAGAAGTTGCTTATGAACGGGGTAGATATGAAATTGAAGCTTACCCGCACGAGCCCTGAGATCTGTATAAATCTGGGCGCTGACCAAGAAGAAGGCGCGAAACCTGTTGTGATCCATATCATGGAGGCATATTTGCGTATACGCCGAGTGAAGCTAAGTTCCGCGAAACATATAGAAATTGAGAAAGAACTGTTACACACCACAGTGAAATACCCAATTAACATGGTACAGATCAAACTGTACACGATCCCCACAGGATTGGCATCGAAACAGATAGAAAACATCGCTCTTGGAGTACTGCCTAAAAGGATTTTAATTGGGATGCAAGACCACGTTTCGACGAATGGAGATTATAAAAAGAGTGCCTTGAAGTTTGAAAATTTTGGGCTTAAAAATATTACTTTATATATCAATGGTGTTGCATTGGGTGGGGCAATGAATGTGGACTACTCGTCAGATGCTGTGTTCCCGCTCTGTGCGAGAGCATACAGCAGTTTAGCCCATAACACAGGGGTGTGTGACGAACTTGGAATCGGCCTAACACAGAAAGAATTTGTGGAACAGTTTAATATTTACTCATTTGACGTAACGCCTGACTTGACTGCTGGCGTAAGTACCCATTTAAACCCGCAGCAGACTGGTGCGATTTCAGTGCGTTTGGATTTCGCCAAGCCTACAGACGCGCCTATTAGTGTACTAATGTATCTAGAAACACAGTCCCTAATAGAACTTGATCGTTTCCGTAACATAAGTACAGATTTTTTTAAATGGATGCAAATACACTCCAGAGAGCGATGAAAAGTGACAGTTTCGCGCGTTCCAAATTTATCGGGGTTTTTCCAAAGAATGAAATAATGAAGCCGCCTAGCACGAGAAACTGGCACGGGGCCATCGTTAACACCGACATTGCGGGTGGCGAGGGAATTCACTGGTTTGCGATTTATTTTAAAACTAAGGAAAGAATGTATTACTTCCATTCACTCGGGCTCCCCCCATGGCATGACTCGACAATCGTAAATTTTATCGCGCAATTACGTGTGCCTGAGATAATTTGGACCCCATATCAATTTCAAAACTTTTACAGTGAAACATGTGGGCTATATTGTTTCTTGTTTCTCATACACATGTCGCGCGGGAAGGGGTTTGTGAATTTTTTAAATTTATTCGATTTGTGTGACACAAATATGAACGATAAATATGTATGCAGACAGATAAAAAAATTCCCACATGTTGCAACCCCCTGTAATTGTGTAAATCTGTATATACATTTGTAACAATAAAGAATTGGGCGCTGCCCCTTTTTGTACATGTTTAATAAATTAAAATAATGTTGTGTTTTGTTAATATCCTAAAAAACACTTATATAATCTCTGCGACGACAGCGCATTCGGATGAGCGGTTGTGTGACAATACCATGACATCTGATTCGCAGCGTGGTGTGGATACCACTTCGTTCGCCACCCTTTCTCCAAAAGTTTTTATAATCTCTTCTAACTCCGTTTCGCTCCTGTAAAATAAAGAGAAAATTATTTTTAAAAACGAATGCACTTCTTAAAAGTGCATTCGTTTCTAAAAACCTAGCTGTACAAGAAATATAAACATACCATATATATATATTATATATAAATATATATATATATATATATATATATATATACGGAAATAGTGATGAGAGATGTAGAGAATAACTGAAAATGCTTTGCAGTCATGGCTTCTTTATAAGATAACACCGATTGAAACGTTATATATATATATATATAGGTCGCCAATAAGGTCAGGTTATATTATAAACGAGAAAAGAGCCGGTTAAATCAATGAGCATAATTTACCTTGTAGAAAAGTCTACCTACTTTTAAAATACTATACGGGGTCAAAACACTCACATTAGCTCGTCTGCAAATTCGGGCTTCGCTAGGCTGACTGTGCTTCATTACTGTAACCTCTGCACCGCTGGGCGGACTGTTCGGCGAGGCACTCGTTCTCCTTTCGCCGAAAGTGTTTATAACACGGTCTAACTCCGTGGCGGTCCTGTAATTAAAATAATTGTCATGGATTTGAGGCGATTAAAAGTGTTGGCTAAAATTATTTTTAAAAACGAATGCACTTCTTAAAAGTTTAATATTTCTAAAAACCTAGCTGTACAAGAAATATAAACATACCATATATATAGATCGTGAATAAGGCATAAACTATTTTCAAAACGTGTTTGTAATGGGCCTTATAAATCTAATTAATAGTGAGTAACTACCAGGTTATAATTATAAACGAGAAAAGAGCAGGTTAAATCAATGAGTATAATTTATATGCACAATAGAGCCGTATATCTCGACACTACCCAAACAATACACACACAAACACACACACACACACATATCTATATATATATATATATATACATACATTTAAATGTGGGAATATGCATTAAATAAAGGCCTGCGACAAGTTAACTGAACTTGGGTACAGAAACGAGACATGAAAGCTGCAAAAACTAATACGTAACTAATTGAATAAATTCTAAAAAATATGGATTTCAAAACCGTCGAGTTTCTCGATATCTCATTACTGTTTACGCTATATATATATATATATATATATATATATATATATAAAGGTAAATATAAATGGAAGGCCGCACAAATTAATTTTCAAAGCCTTTAATATGACACCTTATCAGTGTTTACAAGATATTATATATATATATATATAAGCTACTTACATTTCAGCGGTTTCTTGAATGAGGGGTTGCTCCACTGTCGCAAATTTCCGCGACATTCTGAGATGAGAATAATTCATTCTGACCTAAGGTGTTGAATAGAAAAAGTGTTATTTGCCCGTAAATATCGCTTTCTTCAATGAGGGCTGCGGAGTTATAGATTTCAGACATGATTCGTGTGTAGCAGCAAGTTGTACGAAAAACTGGTTCTGAATAACGAAACACCCCATTTATAGGGGGCTAAGCGCCCAACCCACAAACGTGATTTAACTGCTTATTGGTTTACGAGTAATGCTTTTTCGACCAATCCGAGACCAACGCTCCCTTTTCACGAGCAATGAATGGGAGGAGCCACGAAGGGTAGGAGGGGTTTAGCTATATACATATTCAAAAACGAGACCATTCAGGTATCCCTGGACGGTGATTGGAAGACCGTCATCAAATCTGGGTGGAGCATCAGACCCATATGTTGGTAAAACCAGTTCATTCAAGTATGCCGAAATTTCGCAAAGTTTTTTTTATTTAGATTTGCTCTCAGAGACACCTGCATATTTCTATTGTGGGACAATGGGGCTTTGTCTGTTATTACTACAATCATATTCGGCGAAAGGTGGGCACTCCTTACGGTCATATTTAGGTCATATGATCACTTTACAGAATAGGAAAGGAACGTGAAGGCTTAATGTCTTTCTATAAATATTAACAAATCAATTCAATTCAGCTTTTCGGAAAACCATTGTTATGCTTTGTTCGAATGGTTAAAATTCATATATATATATATATATATATATATATATATATATATATATATATATTATATATAATTTTATATATATATATATATATATACATTCGATGCCATGTCACACACAGGCCGTAGAAAGATGTGTTAAGCTTGTAACAGAAGCAGCAGCTACAATTTGTGGAAAAGAACGAAGGGATGGATTTATTCGAGTGAGATTGGAATCAAGAAACATAATGCCATTTTTCAATACTAAATCACAGCATAGTTCGGTAAGCAGGAAAAGGAATAAGATTTAGACAAAAGTCCATAATAAGGTTAGGTGGTTGGGATGGGCTAGGCTGGAACTCGATGAGCAGCTACCTCCGCGTGGCGAGTTCTGTGTACTTTGTTTATACACACACACACACACATATATACACACTTTTATAAAATCATACGCATCATTCGAAAGAGGATAGTTACAAGTTTGTAGAGGATTGTATAGGTTTTGACAATACAAGACAAGATAAGATACAAAACAAAATAAGTGTTAGTTAAAACTAACCCTTCAAGATGACTGCATGGACTGTGGAACAGCTGCGTTTCATAACTGAGCAATATTATGAGCATGGAAGAAGTGTAGTTTCAGCTCTTAGAAGGTGATTTTGACATCTGAAAATTTGTCTTGAAAGATCTTTGAGCTGAAACTACACTTCTTCCATGCTCATAATATTGCTCAGTTATGAAACGCAGCTGTTCCACAGTCCATGCAGTCATCTTGAAGGGTTAGTTTTAACTAACACTTTTATTTTGTTTTGTATCTTGTCTTGTATTGTCAAAACCTATACAATCCTGTACAAACTTGTAACTATCCTCTTTCGAATGATGCGTATGATTTTATAAAAGGACTTATACTTTAAGAGTTACAGGGGTTTCTTTTGGGTCCCATTTCTCTGGATCACCCTTTATATATAACTAGCAGGTTACTCGGCGTTGCCCGGGTAACCTAAAATATTTCCAAAATATCCCAGCTGAAGCTCAAATATTTTCTCTTTAACCAAACTATTACGACTTAACCTAACCAATCGTCAAGGGCGTACAATTAACCTAAAAAAATAAATAAAAAATAAAAAAATTTTATTTATTTATTTTTATTAAGAGAAGAGGATTCTTTATACTGTACGGCATTGACGATTGGTTAGGTTAAGTCGTGCTATTTTCATTAAATTTTATTTATAAAATAAATAAATAATAGCTAGCAGGTTAAGTTAGGTTAGGTTAAGTTAGGTTAGGTTAAGCTTTAACGAAAATATCACGACTCAACCCAACCTAACCAACCTAACCTAACCAACCTAACCTAACCAACCTAACCTAACCAACCTAACCTAACCAACCTAACCTAACCACCTAACCAACCTAACCTAACCAACCTAACCTAACCACCTAACCAACCTAACCTAACCACCTAACCTAACCAACCTAACCTAACCAACCTAACCAACCTAACCTAACCAACCTAACCAACCTAACCTAACCAACCTAACCTAACCTAACCAACCTAACCTAACCAACCTAACCTAACTAACCTAACCTAACCAACCTAACCTAACCAACCTAACCAACCTAACCTAACCAACCTAACCTAACCAACCTAACCTAACTAACCTAACCAACCTAACCAACCTAACCAACCTAACCTAAATTGAATGGAAAACAATAAAAAAAATTTATTTATTTATTTTAGGTTAATTGTACGGCATCGACGATTGGTTAGGTTAAGTCGTGCTATTTTCGTTAAATTTTAAATAAATAAATAAATTTTAAATAAATAAATAAATAAATAGCACCATTAGATTCCTTGTAAAAAACTGGTTATTATGAAGTTATTTTAAAATTTGTAAGTTCAACCGTTTGGTTTTCTATAGCGAACAACTAAACCAATAAACAAACTTCCTCTTTTATATATATAGAGAAGACTAGCAGGTTACCCGGCGTTGCCCGGGTAACCTAAAATATTTCCAAAATATCCCAGCTGAAGCTCAAATATTTTCTCTTTAACCAAACTATTACGACTTAACCTAACCAATCGTCAAGGGCGTACAATTAACCTAAAAAAATAAATAAAAAAATAAAATTTTTTTATTTATTTATTTTTATTAAGAGAAGAGGATTCTTTATACTGTACGGCATTGACGATTGGTTAGGTTAAGTCGTGCTATTTTCATTAAATTTTATTTATAAAATAAATAAATAAATAGCTAGCAGGTTAAGTTAGGTTAGGTTAAGTTAGGTTAGGTTAAGCTTTAACGAAAATATCACGACTCAACCCAACCTAACCAACCTAACCTAACCAACCTAACCTAACCAACCTAACCTAACCAACCTAACCTAACCAACCTAACCAACCTAACCTAACCAACCTAACCTAACCAACCTAACCTAACCAACCTAACCAACCTAACCTAACCAACCTAACCTAACCAACCTAACCTAACCAACCTAACCAACCTAACCTAACCAACCTAACCAACCTAACCTAACCAACCTAACCTAACCTAACCAACCTAACCTAACCAACCTAACCTAACTAACCTAACCTAACCAACCTAACCTAACCAACCTAACCAACCTAACCTAACCAACCTAACCTAACCAACCTAACCTAACTAACCTAACCAACCTAACCAACCTAACCAACCTAACCTAAATTGAATGGAAAACAATAAATTTTTTTTTATTTATTTATTTTAGGTTAATTGTACGGCATCGACGATTGGTTAGGTTAAGTCGTGCTATTTTCGTTAAATTTTAAATAAATAAATAAATTTTAAATAAATAAATAAATAGCACCATTAGATTCCTTGTAAAAAACTGGTTATTATGAAGTTATTTTAAAATTTGTAAGTTCAACCGTTTGGTTTTCTATAGCGAACAACTAAACCAATAAACAAACTTCCTCTTTTATATATATAAGAGAAGAGAAGAAGAAGAAAGATACATACATAAAGTAGAGGAATGCTGCCAGAAATGTTCAAATTAGGAAGCGATTTTTTGCCCTCGCTGGGGACCCTGAACAATTAATTCAAGGGACATCAAATTTTGAGTGAACAGTGACAGTAGCCCGTTGACAACGTTTGCAGGTATTCCAATTCGACATTTGAAAAAAAAATGTTTGGGCCATTTTCAATCCACCCTAATATATATATATATATATATATATATATAAATCGGGTGGGCAAAAAAACTATTACCCAACTTTTGAAAAAATATTGTGGCTTACCCTCTATATTGATCTTACTGCTGAGGCCATATGTTGTACCCATACTTTTACTCTTTCAAACACTGGCTTTGAATCTAGATTCAACGCTCCAGGAGTAGAGGTACTGGCTCACAACTGGAAGGAGGTATCAGAATATGATGCTGAATTGAAAGGCGGTCAAAGTCAGCAACTAATACTTTCAGATGACAGTCAGTTTCTCCATAAATAATTAATTTTCCTAATTTTTGCACAAAATAATTAATTTATTTCCTTTTTCATTTCAGACCATCATTCTGCTATAGTTGATGAAAAAGTTATAACATAATGGAATACGCTCTGGAAGATGAAGCAGTGATATTGAACCTGCGTAAAGAGAAACACTGGGGTGCAAAACGAATGAAGAGAGAGTTTCCATATAAACGATGGACGATACCTGGACTTCAATGTCTCATAAAGAAAATCGATATCACAGGGTCGACCAAACGAAAAGAAGGCAGTGGAAGGCCAAAAACATCACGTATTGAGGAAAATACTGGCACGGTTTCATCCATCACATGCAGTCAAGAAGAACGGCCCAACATCCACAAGTCTGTTAGAGAAATTTAAAAACTACTGGTATTTCTCGCTTTAGTGTTCGTCGTATAGTAAAAGATGATCTGGGTCTTAAATATTTTAAAAGAGTCGAAGTTCATAAGTTCTCTGCATCAAATAAGCAAGCAAGAGTTGAAAAATGTCGTGCTCTGTTAAATCGATTCCCAGACAGAAAAGTTTTGAAAATATGGTTCAGCGACGAGACCTTTATGGTTGCTTCAACAATAAACACACAAAATGACCGAGTTTATGGAAGACAGGACAAAAAATCTATCAGTCTAGATCGACTCTGCAGGGAACGTCCGCATTTTTCTCAAAAAGTCATGGTTTCCATCTTTATTTCAAAGTTATGAAAGTCAGAGATTGTTTTTGTTGATCAAAATGCCAAAATCACTGCTGCTTATTACAAAGAAGAACTCCTTGATGCGGTACTGCCATTGATAAGGGAGAAGTCAAGGTTGCAAGCGTGCATTGATAATGGAGGAGGGCACAGTCCGCATAATTTTGGACTCAATTAGGTAACTACAAGTGGTAGCTCGATATCGCTCGCTATCGCCCTCCGGGCAGGTAGCAGTATATGTCACAGTATATGTAGCAGTATATGTCACAGCTAGCTGTATATGTATATTGTATATATGTATATGTATATTGGTACTTACGTATTATCGGGACTACCAAACTGTTTATTATGTATTTTTGCTCTCGTCATTTTCGTTTTTGAAGTACTTACATTCACTTTTATAGAAAAGAATGCAGCAATGGAAATCTTAAGCTTCATGTCCGAACCCATTGTATCAAGATTTGTGAAGCTTAAGGTTTTCATGACTGCGTTCTTTTGACCGAAAACTATTGATTCCTCAGTAATTGGGGGGGCGGGCTTGAAAATATCTCGTGCTCGGCCGCGGAGTGACCTAGGACTGGGAAACTTGACAGACCACATCAGCAGCTCATGGGCTATCAGTTGGTTGTGGTTGCAGAATTTTCCGATGTGCCGTTTAGTCTGTGCACGGTTCCGAAGAAAGCGGATAGACACACAAACACATTTTAGCTCAATAGTATATAGGATATCGAAACAGAAAGTTTTTCTACCAGTGTCTGTATAACAGCGAATTACAAAATAATGGTTACAGTTAGCAAAAATCCAACTTCACCACGAGATAACACCCAAATAACACCCAAAATAACACCCAAATGAGAAGGAATAATCTACTTGGAGGTTTATTCTGTTTGCACCCGAAAGTGTATAAAGTATCAGTGAATTCGTGCATATAAATTATAAAGTGAAATTCATTAAAATTAAGAAAGTGCAATACAGTTTACATAATTTATCACCAATTTTAACGTATATATTCAAAACGAAATACGGTTGGCATTCGAGAAAGTTTGAAACAAAGCAGGAAAAAGGTCATAAAACTCAAAGGTCAGAAAACCTTCGAAATACCCTCGACCATCGAAAGGAAAAAAACAGGAATAAAAATAAAAATAAATAAATAAAGAATTTGTGTGGGTATTTCTTCTTACGCTAATTAAGGAATAGCATGGATATGGGTCGAAATTCTCACTTAATCTGTAATTTGTGCAATTTAGTAACAACGGAAAACCTAGCGATTAGATGTGATTTCTACCAACGATTAAACGACTTTAACTGCATGAATTGGAATGATAGGAAAATAACTCTTGTCTCGAACGCGAAACACGTCTTGGGGATCAAATTTCTATGTGGTGCATGTACACAGACCGTAAATTCTTTCGCTGTCTTTAAAGAAATGGAGATAGCAGACTCGAAAGTTACAAAAAAGAATGAAATAATGGGGACACATGGGTCCGGAATGGGCCAACGAAAAACAGGGTGGATGAGAGAGAAGACGAAATAACGAATAACAGCATAATAACGAACAACAATTTAATAACAAATAACGATATAAACAATATAATACGGAAGGAAGACATAGATGAAAGGAAAGAAATAAGTAAAAGTTGCGAAGTAGACAAACGGTCCAACGAGCGAAATGATAAAAAGAATAACTAAAAACGTAGAAAATAAACAGCCAAAGAAAAATAAGATAAGGCCAAAACTAAGAACTTGGAAATTAATAAGGAAGAAAGGAGAAGCATAGAAAATATCGTATGCAAATACTACGCGAAAGGAAACTGCAGATATTGGGATGGGCAATGCATATATGCACATCCCACATTATGCAAAATGCATTACACAAGTGGATACTGCGAGTTTGATAAGAAATGCATGTTCCACCATCTTACGGTCTGCAACACTTACGAAAGATATGGGAGTTGCAAATACGAAAAAAAATGCCGATACCACCACCCTCAAAGGAACGCAACGAGGGAACAGAAAAAAAGAACATCAAAGAAGAGTGGCAATTTTTTAGACGCAGCCAACACATTTCAGCTGCTAAATACTCTCCAGCAATTACAAAACCAGCTGACAAATATAAATATAGAAATCCGAGAGCCGGACAGAAGGTACGAACAAAGGCACTTCATGTGTTATCGGGACAACAGGTTCGACAAAGATAAAAAGAGGTAAATTCTCGAAGGAGCACAAGGCAACGAAACCCGCACCCCCATTGGAAAACAAATCGGAACCACCTGTATGCGAAAAAGAAAGAGAAAAAATAAAAATAATCCTAGCCAACATACAGGGCCTTAAATCAAACCATTCCACGAACAAAGTAGTATACCTGAAAGGACTCATTCAAGAAGCCGGAGAAGACTTTGCATGCCTCACGGAAACTCATCTAAAGGACTGCCAGGCGAACTGTGAAAATTGTGAGTCCTGTAATGACAAAAAAGAAATACAAATTGACAACTATAACATCCTCCGAGCCGACAGAACAGTGAGACGTAAAGGAGGATGTGCTATTTACACACGCGAAAGGCACATAGCAGAAATGGATATAAGTACCTCAAACAACTACGTAGAATGTGTAGCAGCAAAAATTGAAAAATTAAATATAGTACTAATTGTAATGTACAGACCGCCAAACACGCCAACCTCAAAATTTTCAGATTCCATTACGGAGGTAAGAAACTTAGTAAAAGATCTACACTCTCCAACCCCAAATATTTTTCTCTGTGGTGATTTTAATTTCCCATTCATGAAATATAAAAGGATAGGAAAAAATATATGTATACACCAGGACAAGATGGGCACACGAGAAGACTTGGAGCAGGTAAAAATGCTACTAGCTTCAGCTGATGAATTTATGTTAACGCAAGAAATAACAGAAAACACAAGAAAAAACAACTGCCTAGATTTGGTATTCACAAGCAACAGTAATCTAATTGATAATGTAGAAATATCCCCAACTATGATATCAGACCACAACATCATTGAAATAACAACGAATATAAAGGCAACAGGAAAGAAACGAACACGCATAACAGGAAGAAGCAAATTCGAAATTTTTAATTTTCACTCCAAAGCTGTAAACTGGGAAAATGTGACATCCAGCATGGATTTAATAGATTGAAAACCATTTTCGAGGCCAAGACAACGGAAGAAATGCTAATGACGTTAGAGGAGAAGACGTTAGAAATTGTGGAAGAACATGTCCCAAAGATACAACAAAGAGGAAAGAGAAGCAGGTTCGAAAGACAAAAGAGGGCATTGTTCCGAAAGAGAGAAAGAGTGACTGTAAAATTAAGTAACTGTAAAGATAACAACATCAGAAAAATATTAAATAATAAACTACAAAGAATCGATGTCGTCATACAGGAACTAATCGAGAAGCATACAGAAAAAGAAGAAGATGACGCTATTGAAGCGATAAAGGCTAACTCAAAGTACTTCTATAATTTCGCAAAAAGAAAGTCGAAAAACCATGCGACTATCGGACCTTTAAAATATGAGAACAGTGATTTATGTGATGATCTAACAGAAGTATCTGAAATATTAAAAGCTCAGTATGAATCAACTTTCAGTATTCCAAAAACTGACAAACTGAAATGCGATAGAAACGCGTTCTTTGAAGAAGAACCACAAGGGGAAAGTATAACGGATTTCGACTTTACGACGGATGATATTACACAAGCCATAGGTAAACTAAAAACACATTCAGCGGCAGGACCAGATAAATGGAATGTCACACTGATGAAAAACTGCAAGAATGCAATTACTGAGCCCTATACTGGATATGGAGACGATCATTAGACACGGGAGAAATACCGGGCATCCTGAAGAGCGTGAACATAGTCCCAATATATAAAGGAGGAGATCGATCCGAGGCCAAAAAGTATAGGCCAGTGTCGCTTACATCTCATCTCACTAAAATATTTGAAAGAATAGTTAGACAGAAAATCTATGACTTTTTGGAAATTCAGAAAAAATTCTATGACAACCAACACGGGTTTCGGTCAGGCAGATCATGCCTATCACAACTAATGGAACACTACACCAACATTGTTGATTCACTTGAAAGTAATGAAAACTACTGTATGATGTACTATACACAGACTTTGTTAAAGCGTTCGACAAGTGTGACCATGGAATCATAATACATAAACTGAAATATATGGGAATAACAGGAAAAGTAGGGAAATGGATATATAATTTCCTTAGTGAGCGGAGGCAAGTCGTTACAGTACAAGGAGTATCTTCATCAGAATCAGAGGTCCTCAGCTCGGTACCACAAGGAACAGTATTAGCTCCACTACTCTTCATAATCATGCTAACTGACATAGATGAGGACGTTACCAGAGACAGCACAGTAACATCCATTGCGGATGACACAAAGATCAGTAGAAAAATAAGAAACCCAGAAGACATAGGATCTCTACAAACCGACATAAACAAAATCTACAAGTGGACGGAAGACAACAATATGAAGTTTAACACCGAGAAATTTCAGCTATTACGGTACGGAAAATGAGGAGACCTAAAATCCATGGAATATTATACCCAAACGAAGGGAGAGGAATGTAATGATTCCTCTACTGAAAACCCTGATAATACCCAAGTTGGAATACTGCTCGGTCCTAACATCCCCATATAAAAAAGAAGACATTAGACAGCTGGAAGGGATCCAAAGAAGCTTCACAGCCAAGATCAATGGGTGCAAAGAACTAAATTACTGGGAAAGGTTACGAGAACTAGACCTATATTCACTGGAAAGGAGAAAACAGAGATACACCATTATTTACACTTGGAAAATAATAGAGAAACTAGTCTCTAATCTTACTCTGAATCCCATAACTCCCCAAACAACGGTGGAAAGTAGAAGCGGTAGACTGTGTCGTATTCCCAAATTGAAGGCGAGAGAGAGAACATCCTTAACCCTGAAAGCAAATAGTTTTGTAGTGAGAGAACCAAAACTGTTTAATCAGTTGCCCAAAGACCGAAGAAAAACGAAGGGAGTTGCAGTAGAAATCTTCAAAAGGAGACTAGAAGCCTGGCTCAGAACAATCCCCGATGAGCCGGGTGTACCTGGCTATGTGAGGTGGAGAGCGCAAGAATCCAACTCACTACTTCACCAGGCCAACTCGAGAGGAGAGGCGACAAGCTTGACCTTGGCAAAATGAGAAATCATTGCGCGGAACCTCTGTAAGGTTGTAAGGTAAGGTGTATATATATATATATATATATACACATATATATACATATATATATATATGTGTGTGTGTATGTGTGTTAACCCCCCGCTTCTTTGGCATTGGTTGGTTCGAAGTCGACGGGGGTTCTGGTTAGGAGGCAGTAACGGATTTGTTACTGGCAGTAGTTTCGTCTATACTACTCTCCGAGTTCTTCTATAGTGGTTCGGAAGATTCTGGGAAAACTTACTAAATTATCTGACGGTTCACCGATTCTTCTTATAACGTATCGGGAAATTATTTTTCTCTACTTTATTGACTGAGTTCTCTGAAGAGACTAAGGCTCGAAGGAGAAGATAAAAAACTTTCGTTTACCGTAATTTACTGCTAAAATGTACAGCTAATGCTCAGCCTCTAAGTTAGATTAGACTTTTACAGGGGGAGAGGTTCGACCTCTTTCGACCATGGCTCAGGCCGGAATTTAAAAGTGAGGAGGCGAGGGCCTCCTCATGGAGGACTCCTCCTCGCTGAAAGGCTGCTAACAAGGGAGTGTCCCTTATTTTACAAATACAAGCATCATATAAGTCTAAATGTAGGGGGAGTGCAGTTGAAGATTAAGTTTCCCCCAGTTGAATGGAGATCTACGTTAAGCCTAATTTTAAACACGATCAGAAATTTGAAAGATTCCAAAATAAAACGAAAAAAATAAATAACAAAAAAAATAATAATCGTAATATCGCCGAGTATGCATTCCTAAATAGCGACAATTTCGAAGTAGTACATTGAGTACAATCTAAGTACATTATTAAGTACATTGTAATTTTGGTTTACTACAACTATGATTATAATTACCAATTAATTCACATTCGCTTATTATCGTTGATTACAGTTTCATTAAAGTACATTAATAACATTATATTAAATTATTATCGTTAATTATAGTTTCATTAAAGTACATTAATTACATTATATGAAATTATTATCGTTAATTATAGTTTCATTAAAGTACATTAATCACATTACATTAAAGCATAGCAGTTAATTACAATTAAACAGTTAACTATAGTTTTTTATATTGTTTCATATTTACAGACAATTAGGATGTTAGGAGTATAACATAAAGTACAAGGGCACATACGGTATATGTATTATATATATATATAACATAACACACATAATAATGTTTTATAAATTAGAAGCAAGCGAGAGAGATTTTCGCCTCAGAAACTCTCGCTTTCGCTGCTGTCAGCGGAATTCGAACACTTGTATAAGCATTTATGAGTATTGCGAGAAATTAATTAATTTAAAGAAAAGAAATAAAAAGAATACATGTGAACGTATGTACATGTACGTAACTATGTACGTAGTCATGATCATCAGGGGACATGTACGAATGCAAAAAGTATTGTACACATATTGGTAGTCGCAGAATAGGTTGACAATAGATAGACAATAGGTTGGTTGATCAATGAATAATTAATACAATTAATAAAAATTAACGATCAAGATAAGATATGGATGTATGAATGAACAACATATACATAATGACGTATAGAGTGTAAAGTTTTTATTATTATGTTAAAGAATTTACCATACATTGAATACGAAAGATATCCACATACTAAGCACATGATCAGTATACAAGGTATGGAAAACGTGAAGAGAATTAAGTTACTTTATGACGTCATACTTATTCAAATTATGCCATACGTCAATTCATAATTAATACGCCATAGTTATTTAGTTCGTACGTACAGTACAAGTCATTATTGGGAGAATTTAGAAGAGATGAATTAGAGCAATATAGTAATGAAAGGTTTATAGCCATTATTCAGGAATTGCGTACATTGGAGGAAGAATTAAGTAAATGAATGAAGAAGTACAAACAAGGGTTACATGAAATGTGTAGGGATGAGGGTTAGATGCAAGACAACAATAATTAATCATCATAAAGTCTATAATAGATGGAAAATGGAGATATGGGTATCATTGCGATGGAAATGTTAAACGATCTAAACCGTCGAGTGTCTTGTTTGTACTTTAAGGGAATGAAATTAAAGGACATTCGCTTCTCACAACGAACCTCCAATGATACAAACATGGATACGACTTAACCATAGAAATGGTAGATAGCATGGTTGTGACACTGCAAAAATAAAAGGCAACAAATAAAAATTTTACCCGAACTCGCATTAGGCGATTTTGGTTCTTATGTAAAAATGAATATTTGATTATATAGGAATTATTCATTGTTCATTTTTACAGGGCTAGCCTCTCTAAAATGATATTAATACAATACAATTAATACAATACAATAATACCGTGTGACCACAAAAATTGTCCCTGTTTTTAATCGCTTATTACTCAGTCATTATTGCAGCTTCACAAATTAAATAAAAAGCATTCGAAAGAGAACATTTTAAAGTTTTAATTTATTCTACATGTGTTCAAAGTGACGTCCCTGGACATTCTTACATTTCACACAACGGGAAAGGAAGTTATTTATTACATTTTCCAAAACGCTGCATTCAATGGACTGTACACTCTCTACCACCGCTTGCTTTAATTCTTCGATAGAGGATGGCTCTTGCCTGAATACTTTGTCCTTGACAAATCCCCAGAGAAAAAAGTCCAAAGGTGATAGGACCTCGTGTGCAGAACACTCCTCTATACTTACGTCGTTTCTATACATTAATATACTGCGTGTTCATTGCAGTTAAATGTACATATTCACGATTTGCGAGGGTGCCCTCTCAAGGCATTGGTTTCTGCCCTTTGTAGGAGAATTGCGACTTCTGACTGATCGAGGTCCGTGGTGTAGTGGTAGCATATCTGACCGGCAATCGGAAGATCTTGGGTTCGATTCCCGGGCGGTCACCTCATTTTTCATTTGTTCGTTATTTCTCTTCCTCGTGTGCAGAACACTCCTCTATACTTACGTCGTTTCTACACATTAATATACTGCGTGGTCATTGCAGTTAAATGTACATATTCACGGTTTGCGAGGGTGCCCTCTCAAGGCATTGGTTTCTGCCCTATGTAGGAGAATTGCGACTTCTGACTGATCGAGGTCCGTGGTGTAGTGGAGCATATCTGACCGGCAATCGGAAGATCCTGGGTTCGATTCCCGGGCGGTCACCTCATTTTTCATTTGTTCGTTATTTCTTTTCCTCGTGTGCAGAACACTCCTCTATACTTACGTCGTTTCTATACATTAATATACTGCGTGGTCATTGCAGTTAAATGTATATATATATATATATATATATATATATATATATATATATATATATATACTGTATATACTTTAAGGACAGATTAGCTTAGAGGTTGGTTAAAATAACTTAATAAATGCATGAGCAAGAGTGTATATAGTAAGCAACACTTATTACGATTAAATAGATTTAAATAATCTAAAGTAAATATCATAGTTAGCACTTACACGCAATTGAATAGTTTATTTTGATATCCATAATTTTAGCAAATTTAAACATGGAGTTAAATTCGACTAGTAACAGTCATAGCCATATATTAACAGTATATCACCATTAATATTAACAAGAAGTATCAGTATAAGAATTGAATTAAGAAAATTAAGAATACAAATTAAAAATAGAAATCAATTATAAATTATAATGGACTGAACATGGAGTTATAGGTTCCATATAATACTCTTAAAAATAAAAATAAATAAAAAAAAACACAACTTAACCTAAATTTAGGGAATGTGTGGCATACGGGTAAATTTCACGAACATACAGAGAGGGATAAACTAGGTGCATGGTTAGGTGGGCATACGATAGGGCATGCGGGTCATACGGTTACAGAGGATTCGCAACATGCCTGAAAAGAGTGGACTGACCATTCGAGCCTAGTTCACTCAAAAAAGAGGTGGCTTCTCGATTAAGAAGAATAACTTTTATCGGTTTCTGAAGGGGGTCCAAGAAAAGCCAAAGGGAAAAATCAGCAAAGTAGGAGGGAAGAAAGATGAGAATGATCGTTGGAACGATCACGTTATGATACTGAGGAATGTTCCGCAGTACCAAAAGAGGCTCCTGGTTGGCTTCTGGACCAACCTGGGTGAAAGGAAACAGATGGTTAAACTGTGGTTTGACTGGAGCCAAAGTAGAGTCAATCATAGTTGAACGATTTCCTTGGTTGACACTGGGTTCAACTGGGGTTGGTGTATTGGGAAAAAAATAAAATTTGGAATACTGCATTCGGGGGAATTGAGAGTGACCAATCGGGGAGATATGATGTCTGAAATTAACAATACGTCTTTTCGTGAGCACTTTGCTCATTAGAAAAACATTGCTTGTCACACTGCTCAGAACACAAATTAAAGGAGTTCAAACAAAACGGAGGGACGACATGTTCCTTCCCATAGTAATTTAAAAAGTCATTGGGACATGATCGATTAGTTACTACACTATTAATGTCATCATATACATCACAATAATTATCAAAATCGTTACAAACATTTGTAAAAACTGTTTTGGTTACAAATAATAAAATATATAATTTCACCTATATATTTATATACGCAAATACTGCATGCAAATTGAGACACAGAAGGTTGAATTAAAGACAACCCTGTCAATTCAGGTTGAATTAAATTCTCTTAAAATTAAATTCTCTTAAATTAAATTCTCTTAAATTAAATTCTCTTCAATTAAATTCTCTTAAATTAAATTCTCTTAAATTAAGGTTGAATGAAATTGACTACACTGAAACTGACTTAAACTTGAAGCTGACTTAAACTTCAAAATGACTTAAACTTCAAAATGACTTAAACTTCAAAATGACTGAAAACTGACTGAAAACTGTCTTGAGACTGACTTGCAACTGACTTGCAACTGAAACTGACTTCAACTGAAACTGACTCGAACTTGAACTGCTATCAGGTGAAGTCTATTATTCTCTGGGGCGGTTGTCCCTCTGGATGCAACCAACTGACTGGAAGCTAACTGACTGAAAACTGACTGAAACTGGCTGAAACTGAAATTGACTGCACTCGAACTGCTATCAAGTGCAGTCTATTATTCGCTGGGGCGGTCGTCCCTCTTGGATGCAACCGACTGACTTGAACTACTATCAAGTATCTCTCTATTCTAGTATTCTCTGTGGCGGTCGTCCCTCTGGATACAACCGGCTGACTTGAACTGCTATTAAGTATTTCTATAAATATATGGGGCAGTTTACCCTCTGGATGCAACTTACTGACTAGAACTGCTATCAAGTATTTTTATAAATCTCTGGGGCGGTTGTCCCTCTGGATGCAACCTACTGACTTGAACTGCTGTCAAGTGTCTCTATAAACTATAAATTCTCTCTTTCTCTATTATAATAATGCACAATAAATGCACAATAATTTCACATTAATTCAATTCAATAATTTGAAAAAACTGTAAACAAAAATAAAAAATATAAACATTTCACTCAAATGTACGCGAAGGTACGGTAATAATATGTTTGGAACATAAAAATAAAATTATTCTATACGAAGTATAATAGTGAAAATAACTGTTTCAATACAAAGAAATGTGTCACTGGTGTAGTGAATGTTCACTGTGTCTTCCTGGCCACTTGTTCTTGGATGAAAACTAGGCGTGGAGAACTTGGAGTCGTGACACACCGGTTCAAGGGTGGATGTGACGAACTGGAAGTCGTGACACGCCGGTCAACTGGATGTTGGTTCTAGTTCCAGGGTCTGAAAGACTGGAAGAATCCTGGATGCAGAGGTCACCAGTTGTTATCCTGGGGCAGGGTCACTACGTTTGTTATCCTGGCAAGGTTCGACAATTTTGTTAATTCTTCTCTTTCTATAGTCTTGGGTTGTTTCGAAGTCGACGGGGGTTCTGGTCAGGAGGCAGCAATGGATTTGTTACTCGCAGTACTTTCGTCTATACTACTCTCCGAGTTCTTCTATAGTGGTTCGGAGGGTTCTGGGAAAACTTACTAAATTATCTGACGGTTCACCGATTCTTCTTATAACGTATCGGGAAATTATTTTTCTCTACTTTATTGACTGAGTTCTCTGAAGAGACTAAGGCTCGAAGGAGAAGATAAAAAACTTTCGTTTACCGTAATTTACTGCTAAAATGTACGGGTAATGCTCAGCCTCTAAGTTAGATTAGACTTTTACAGGGGGAGAGGTTCGACCTCTTTCGACCATGGCTCAGGCCGGAATTTAAAAGTGAGGAGGCGAGGGCCTCCTCAAGGAGGGCTCCTCCTCGCTGAAAGGCTGCTAACAAGGGAGTGTCCCTTATTTTACAAATACAAGCATCATATAAGTCTAAATGTTGGGGGAGTGCAGTTGAAGGTTAAGTTCCTACCCGTTTAATGGAGATCTACGTTAAGCCTAATTTTAAACACGATCAGAATTTTGAAAGATTCCAAAATAAAACGAAAAAAATAAATAACAAAAAAAATAATAATCGAAATAGCGCCGAGTATGCATTCCTAAATAGCGACAATTTCGAAGTAGTACATTGAGTACAATCTAAGTACATTATTAAGTACATTGTAATTTTGGTTTACTACAACTATGATTATAATTAGCAATTAATTCACATTCGCTTATTATCGTTGATTACAGTTTCATTAAAGTACATTAATAACATTATATTAAATTATTATGGTTAATTATAGTTTCATTAAAGTACATTAATTACATTATTTGAAATTATTATCGTCAATTATAGTTTCATTAAAGTACATTAATTACATTACATTAAAGCATAGCAGTTAATTACAATTAAACAGTTAACTAGTTTTTTATAGTGTTTCATATTTATAGACAATTAGGATGTTAGGAGTATAACATAAAGTACATGGGCACATACGGTATATATAACATAACACACATAATAATGTTTTATAAATTAGAAGCAAGCGAGAGGAGATTTTCACCTCAGAAACTCTCGCTTTCGCTGCTGTCAGCGGAATTCGAACACTTGTATAAGCATTTATGAGTATTGCGAGAAGTTAATTAATTTAAAGAAAAGAAATAAAAAGAATACGTGTGAACGTATGTACATGTACGTAACTATGTACGTAGTCATGATCATCAGGGGACATGTACGAGTGCAAAAAGTATTTTACACCTATTGGTAGTCGCACAATAGGTTGACAATAGATAGACAATAGGTAGGTCGATGAATGAATAATTAATACAATTAATAAAAATTAATGGTCAAGATAAGATATGGATGTATGAACGAACAACATATACATAATGACATATAGGGTGTAAAGTTTTTATTTTTATGATAAAGAATTTACCATACATTGAATACAAAAGATATCCACATACTAAACACGTGATCAGTATTCAAGGTATGGAAACGTGAAGAGAATTAAGTTACTTTATGACGTCATAGTTATTCAAATTATGCCATACGTCAATTCATAATTAATACGCCATAGTTATTTAATTCGTACGTACAGTACAAGTCATTATTGGGAGAATTTAGAAGAGATGAATTAGAGCAATATACAATAGCAATGAAAGGTTTATAGCCATTATTAAGGAATTGGGCACATTAGAGGAGGAATTAAATAAATGAATGCAGAAGTACAAACAAGGGTTACATGAAATGTGTAGGGATGAGGGTTAGATGCAAGACAACAATAATTACTTATCATAAAGTCTATAATAGGTGGAAAATGGAGATATGGGTAATATTGTGATGGAAATGTTAACGATCTAAACCGTCGAGTGTCTTGTTTGTACTTTAAGGGAATGAAATTAAGGGACATTCGCTTCTCACAACGAACCTCCAATGACAGAAACATGGATACGACTTAACCATAGAAATGGTAGATAACATGGTTGTGACACTGCAAAATTAGAAAACAACAAATAAAAATTTTATCCAACTCGCATTAGGCGATTTTGGTTCTTATGTAAAAATGAATATTTGATTATATAGGAATTATTCTTTGTTCATTTTTTACATATATATGGGATTGAACTCAGAATGGACGCATGAGGTTTTTTCATGATACACACAGACCGTGCATGGAACAAGGAACTCTTCTGGGAAAATTAAATCCACTATAGTCCGAATAAGTTATGGTAAATGACAAACACTACAATTTTTTATTTAACATGATGTTAGCACGAAGTTGGCAAAGGGTCACTCGCAAAGAGACTCCCAAAATATAGCTTCCCTCACCAGCCATCTGCAAAGCAGATAGGATCCAGTTTTGGGACAGGATCTAGGGGCTATAGCTACACCTAGCCTACTATATCCAGAACCTCAATATAAGCAAAAGACTCGTTGCATTCGTGGTGGATTGAATATATCAAAGAAAAATGGATAACTATTGTATTTTTAGCCAAAAACCAAAACTTAAACCTCAAGAAGAGTTCCTTGTTCCATGCACGGTCTATGTGTATCATATATATACAGTATATATATATGTGTGTATATAGACATTACACACACATACTAGCACATTTGCAGATATACACACATACACAAGGAATTACCCAAACTATTATAATTCTAGTATGAAAAATGTTCAATTTGTAGTGACTTCTAAATCTGCTCCAATTTGCTCAAAATTTGTTTGAGTGTTACTACTGCATAGTGTAACAAGAGCAGCCTTGAGGAGATTGACATTTTAAAGTTTGAAGTTTTACCATACAATCTTGGACCACCCTAATATATATATATATATATATATATATATATATATATATATATATACACAGGGCGTCCCAAAAAAATGTATACACACTTTAAATAATTATAAAGGCAGTGTTTATTAAAATACATTTCATTTTCAAAATGTAATAGAATCTACAGACATTATTTAATTGTTTTGTCAACGCCTGTTTTCAAACTGACGTCCGTCCTGGTCCAGGCACTGCTGATAACGCGAAGCAATGGAATCGCAAACATCACGAAACATTTCGTTTGGTATTTGTGTGCATTCTCGTTCAATGGCTGCTCTCAATTCAGCGACTGTTGCAGGTTTTATAGCGTAGACTTTGTCTTTTAAGTATCCCCATAAAAAAAAGTCTAGTGGTGTGAGGTCTGGTGAACGCGGAGGGTATTCTACGAAACCCCTTCGTCCAATCCACATCCACATCGTGCCAAGTACCACTCGCAATACTCCACTCTTCGGTCCGGATCATCTTCATTAATAGCATGGACTAATCTTGGAATGTAACTTTTCCATTGACAGCGCTTCAAAATGCGTTGGACAGACGATTCTGAGATTCCTACCTCACGACTCGCTTGCCGCACAGATTTTCTTGGACTTTGGTGATACGTTTCCAGTACTCTTTCTTGCTTTGTGGGGCTTGTCGATGTCCGTGGTCTTCCGGAACGCTTCTTGTGGACATTCTGAACAGTTCCATCGGCTTCAAACTTATCTCTAATTCGAGTGATGGTAAGTCGCGTTGGTGGATCTGTTTGAAACTCCCTCCTAAACTGTCTTTGCACTTCAACTGCGTTTTCACACTTCCAGTAGCATTTTAGAATGAATTTCCTTTGTTCAAAGCTTAGTCTGACTGCCATTATTAATTCTAATGGGTTTAACTTGGAAAGAAAGAAACATCAATTGAGCTATCAGCTGTTAAAGTGTGTATACATTTTTTTGGGACGCCCTGTATATATATATATATATATATATATATATATATATATATATATCACTTACGAAGAAAACTTTCCTAAACGTTTTCGCAATAGCCTCTTACAATTAAAAACAGAAGGTGAGCTCCATATTACTAAAGCAAACAAGGCTAACACCATAGTTATTATGGACAAAGCGAAATACATTAGAAAGATGAACGAGCTTCTCCAGGACCCGGCCAAATACAGAAAGCTAAGTAACCACCCTCAGGATGACATCATCAACTCATTCAATAGTGGCTTCAAACGCATTCTCAAAAATTATAAGGACTTAATTCCGTTTTTCACGTACACTTCGCCTTCTCTTCCCTACTTTTACTTTCTTATTAAAACCCAAAATCTAGCAACCTTATACGCACTATTATTAGCTCTGTGGGTTCTATTACCTATAAACTCTCCAAATGGCTTGTCAAAGTCTTGTCCCACATTCTCGGAACTATCTCTGATTCACATGTAAAAAATTCCATGGACCTTACTGAAAAACTTAATAATATACGTACTGAAACCAACGATAGATTTGTCTGTTTCGACGTTTGTTCATTGTTTACAAAAGTGCCGACTGGACTGACGATAAGCTTGACTTTCTCTCCCGAGAATTACATAAGTATGACCTGCCACTACCTGCACACATCGTTTTTGAACTCATTAAACTTTGCATCAAAGAGTGTAAATTCACTTTCAATAGCAAATATTATTAATAGATTTTTGGGATGTCGCCCCTTCTCTCCAATATCTACAGTATATGGAGTTTTTCGAAATCACTTACATTCCGAGAATCCTGGGGGTTGGCTTCCCATTGTTTGCGTAAGTCGACGATATTTTGTGTAACTGGCCCATGAAGCGTGACCTAGATGACTTCCTCCTTCAGTTAAATAATCAAGTCCCCTCCATTAAGTTTACTTTAGAAGTGGAACAAAGCAACTCAATCCCGTTTTTGGATGTGCGTGTACATAGGGAAAGCCCAGGTTTTAAGTTTAGTATTTATCGAAAAAAAAAACAATTTGTCCGTCGTACACTTTTATTCCGGACATGAAACTCCAATCAAGAAAGCCATATTTTCTTCAGTGTTTCGCCGCGCTCTCAGGATCGCCATTCCAGAATACATGGATGCTGAATTACAAAAATTCAACAGTATTGGAAGGGATTTGTGTTACCCACCTGCTTTTCTGGAATCTTGTCTTAACAAGACAAAACGAACTTTCTATCGTGTGAAAAATAACCCTCGCACTTTGTCGAAGAATATTTTAGTACTTCCATTTTTCCCAGGCTTTTTAGGCATTGCTAATGTACTTAAACTTTTGAATATTAATGTAGTATTTTCATATGACAATATTGTGAAAAATATCATAGTAAAAATAACCCTACCAATAATTCAGGCATTATCTACAAAATTGGTTGTAAACAATGTGATTCCTTTTCCATTGGACAGACGGGAAAGGATTTGCACACACGTGTAAAACAGCATCAATATTCCGTTAGAACGGGGCAGTCGTCCAGTGCCATTTTTGTCCATTTGTCAGACTTATCCCACTCTACTGATTGGAATAATGCTTCAATTTTGTTTCACTCAAGCAACATTGTTAATAGAAATATTCTTGAGTCTGCAATTATTAAACTTACAAATAATTTCAACATTAGCCAGAACCTTGTTTCGCTTGATCCTGTTGTTTTGAATTCGTTCAGAACGGATTTAGACAAGAGGGGCAAAGTGTTAAAACTCTGGTAGCTTTTCCTTATAAATTTGTATGCTCCTCCTAAAAATGTTATTTTTCTATTTTTTTTGTGACCTATACAGTATATACAGGTAGTCTGGAAATTGTTATTTATTTCAGTGTTCCTGAGGATGTCATTAGACGAAGTCGCTTGAGCCGGACACCGGAAGTGATATTTTGACCAAGAATCTCAATAAAGGGTCCAGCTTATAAGTACCTTCGCAAAAACTAAAATTATTTTCTTGTCAAGAAGATAATTTTAATTTGTGCAAAGGTACTTATAAGGTGGACCCTTTAAGGGGATTCTTGGTCAAAAAAATCCCTTCCGGTGTCGGGTGAACGGGATCTAACCTACGTGTGAATTTCTTAATGGTCTCTGGGCTTCTAGAATGTTCCTTACCTTTCCTGGAATGTTTCCTTGCTCACTTTTGTCCACTCGATTTTCTGTATTCACCCGAAGAGGATACCAGTGGGCATCTAAACTGTTGTGGAAATAAACTCCGTCTATTAGTGTGGGTTTTATTGTCACATTTCGACCACCACGTAAAAAAGTGAAGTTTTGCACTTACTCTGGAATGTTACTCTATTCTCCTTGGTATTTTTCCGAATGTTTATCCTTTGGAATGTTCCTCTAATCTCGTTGTATTTCCTCTCCTCTCCTGAAATCCGTGGGAATGACCAGACTTCAACTCAAGTGTTAATCCTTTGGAATATTACTCTATTCTCCTTGGTATTTCTCCAAATGTTTATCCTTTGGAATGTTCCTCTAATCTCCTTGCCTTTCCTCTCCTGAAAGAGGACATAGTGTATATAAATGAAGCGTTTATTACTTCTCTTTCATTCATTGGAAAAATTTCACAGGTAGCAGTCTAACTTAAAATTTTATTCCTTTTCCAACAATGGGACGTTATAAAACTAACGTGGTATATTCTTACTTCACGCTCCATGGTTCTTGTGAGCTTTTAATCTAAAGAAGCATCTGGAAAGACACCATCAGGCAGAGTATAATGTTTTAGAAAGAAGAAAGGAAGCTTTTAATTCAAAGATGAAAAGATGCTTGCCACAAGATGAGCAGACACTAGATCACACCAACACTAAGAGTATGGAAACTATTCAAGAGATGCTTCGTCCAACAATAAGTATTCCAATGGATATAAAAACGTTTAACGATGCTATGGTTGAACTGGTAACTCTAAATGGAAGACCATTTTCTGCACTAGAAGACAGTGGTTTATGCGAGATCATAGATCCAATTTTGGAACGCACTCAACACATCACTGGACAGGAAGAAAATCTCGAATTTAGTTGATAAGAAAGCTGCAGACATTGTGAATCAAATAAGTGAAGAACTGCAAAACAGAATGTTTACACTGAAAACAGATGTCGCCTCTCGTCTGGATAGATCTGTTCTAGCCATTAATGCCCAGTTTATTAATGGAGATTCTCTTCAGATACGAACATTATCTGTTGCAGACTTCTCTCATGCTCATTCGGGTGAAAACATCAAGGAACTGGTTTTAAGTGTGCTATTGAACTATAACTTAAGCGTTCGTCAAGTGTATTCTATTACTACGGATAATACTAGAAATATGGTGAAAGCTGTAGAACTGATCTCGAGTGAAGGAAATGACATTGTAAACGATGAAAGTGATATCAGTGAACTAGATGAGTTGGAATAGGAAATGTTCTTTCTGTTAAATGTGCTGTACACACTTTGCCACTTGCAATAAAACACTTTTTAAATGCAGGATTGTTTGTAAATACAGGGTGTACATAAAGTCAGGATCTATTTTTGTGAAGCACTTGGAAATTATATGGAATTCAATCATAAAATGATAAAGTGGTAACATTTATTAAATAATTAAGAGTAGGATTCGACGTGACGCCCATCAGTATCCCTGCACAGCTCAAATCGTTCCGCAGCATTTCTAAACACATTCTGGAGCATTTGCGGGGTTATGTTATCTGCAGCAGTTCGTATACGTGTACGTAAGTTTTCAAGACTCGTAATCTTCGTCTGATAGACGTGCGATTTGATAAAGCCCCATGCAAAGAAATCTAAAGGGGTTAAATCTGGTGATCTCGCTGGCCAAGGTCTGTTGCTTCCGCGTCTGATCCAGCGATTTGGAAAACGTCCATTTAGATAATCCTGAACAATTTTGACATAGTGACAAGGAGCACCATCATGTTGATAGACGACGGGGATAGGATTGTTAGTACTGTCATCTATCAACATGATGGTGCTCCTTGTCACTATGCCAAAATTGTTCAGGATTATCTAAATGGACGTTTTCCAAATCGCTGGATCGGACGCGGAAGCAACAGACCTTGGCCAGCGAGATCACCAGATTTAACCCCTTTAGATTTCTTTGCATGGGGCTTTATCATATCGCACGTCTATCAGACGAAGATTACGAGTCTTGAAAACTTACGTACACGTATACGAACTGCTGCAGATAACATAACCCCGCAAATGCTCCAGAATGTGTTTAGAAATGCTGCGGAACGATTTGAGCTGTGCAGGGATACTGATGGGCGTCACGTCGAATCCTACTCTTAATTATTTAATAAATGTTATCACTTTATCATTTTATTGTTGAATTCCATGTAATTTCCAAGTGCTTCACAAAAATAGATCCTGACTTTATGTACACCCTGTACTATAGCTCATTCGCGGAAACTTGCTAAGAAGCTGCGAACTCTAGTTATTATTAATATTTTAAAAACAAAGAAGTATCATGTGCCTATCGTAGACGTCGTGACGAGGTGGTGTTTAACATATGACATGATCTTCCGTTTAGTTCCTATGAGTTCAATAAATTCATCACTGAGATAAATTTATTGAACTCATAGGAATCAATTATAAACGTTCTCCTCAAGCTTCGGAAAAACTGCGAGAAATTTTGCAAGTATTAGAGCCAGCTAAAAAAGCTACAGTATGACTGCAAGAAGAAAATTTGACTCCAGGAGACTTCTACAAATTGTGGTTTCTGTGTAAAAGTGATATCTCAAAAATTAATGCGTGCTGACTCAAAACCTTTTAGAAGCAATGAATGCAAAAAGAATTAGTGATATCATCGTTATATCTGGATCCTAGGTTCAATGTTATGCTATCCGAAGTAGAACAGGAGCGTGCGTGCGATTACTCATTTGACCCAACTTCACACAAAAATGGAATCGACATCTTCGGCAAGCTTGGCATCGACATCTTCAGCAAGCTTGGCATCCAGTACATTAGAGGATGAGTTGGAAAACATGCTTAGAGCTGCTGCAAAAATAAAAAAAAATCAACCAGTGCTACGAATGAAAGCAGACAGTAGCCTAATTGCGTGGTGGAACGCAATGAAGATAAAGCATGAGGAGCTGTACAAATTGTCTTTAGTTGTGCATGCTGTTCCAATCACACAAGTTAGTGTGGAACGGTTTTTTCCCCTTTTTAGATTGATTTTAAGTCCTCAAAGAAACAATGTTGCCCGAAAACATTGACAGTATTTTAATTGTTCGCTCTAATTTTAACATGTGAGTTTACAAGGTATTTGTATGTTGTATATAATAAACAGGGGTGCATTTAATTGTTTTATTCCGATTCGTAAAACTATTATTTATATATTTTATACATGTCGTGTGCTTTAAAATTGAAAATTTGTACGAATTAATAAAACATTTAAAATTGAAAGATTTTTGGTAAATAAAAACTTATGTGAAAGAAATGAAGGGAATAAGTAAAAAAAAAAAAAAAATGAGTGTTTCGTGCTGCTTCAGTTGGCTCTCGATGCTTATATGTTTAATCATACAAAAGTAAAGATAGATACTAAAGCAAATTTTCTCTTTGAAAAACAGTAATCGAATTCAAATACAAATATAAAATTAAATCTGGATTTGTCTATAGGGTACCACCTAAAAAATAATATAAATTGTACAAAGAAATTCGTAAAGAAATCTGAAAAAAAACTGGAATCGAAATTTAAGTTGAATCGAACCGAAAAATATAAAACTTCAATCGAAAAATAAACTCAAATCGAAAAAAAATAAAAACTTAAATTGAAACTGAAATCGATATTTTTGCAAACTTAAACTGAAATTGAAAACTGGACTTAAAAATTTATCAGTTTCCCATCCCTGCTTTGTAGTCCTAGTCCCTCGACGAATACAGAACTAAGAAGACAGACATCTGAACATGAATTTAACAGGATCCGCCTGTCCATTTGCTCTACCTGTCCCCTGATGATGGGTATGACTAAGTGTCGAGGGATCGCAGGTTTCCTATTGACCTCACTTACAGAGGCATTTTTTTCGATTTGTTTCTCAATTTGCACTTCCATTGTTTCTCCATTTGGCCTGACTTATTCCCTTTCACTCCCATTCTCGTATGTAACAAATTTAACACTGAGCTTCCCACCTGGCTACTCACTTCATTTACCGGTGCATCCACCGCCTCACTTATAAACTATATTATTTCGTCAAATTTACTTTCCAACACGGACCTATTCTCACAATCCACTTTGTCCTCACACTTTTTCTCACACAACTACATATCTACGGTCGTTACTGTTATCGCTGGTTCACCCATTATTAGGTTACAACCTTTGACGTCATCTTTTCCGCTGGGAACACACAAGCTTATTTCATTCTCCTCTTGTCTCACTTCATTCGTTTCTTTCATTCCCTTTTCCATATATTCTGCCTCATACACAAACGTATTCTTTTCCAAAATTTCCTTTACTCGATCTTGGTTTATTTTAAAGCTTTGTACCGAAACCTGTTCATTTACCAGCCTTAGTTCATACAGTATGACTGGTGACATTTGGGCGAGTCACGACTCGGACTACTATAATAACTATATTTAGGGTACGGGCGATATCTCTTTTGACTAATACGACACTGCGTAGAGGTACGCCACTCACGGTAACAGGACCTGGACTGTGCCTTCCTAGACAGAGTACGTAAGTCCTGTCGGGTTGGGTCGAAAGAATGTGCTGAACCATTTTTATTAGACACCTTTCTATTATCGTAACAATCATAATAATAGTCATAATAATAATCATAATAATAATCATCATGAAACTCCTCTCTATACTCCTCTCTCTTCGCCGCACCATTAGTATTTGATTCTTTTCTGCCTAGTAAAGGGCATCTGTTGGCCAATTGTCCGAACTTGCGGCACAAGAGACATGTCAGGGCGGTACAACAATCAAAATAATATTCCTTCTTATATTGGGAAGGGCATAGGTTGACCAAGTGTCCGTCCTCGCCGCACCATAAACATATCGGCCCGGTTTTACCTTGCCTATATACCGGAAGGGGCATATAGTATTCATAGCTTCTGAGACTTTTTATGTACCTTTTATATCTCCTCATCTTAGCTACTATACCCAAGCCATGATGTGGCGTTTAAAATCATGAGACATGATAACTGGGTTGTATCCCTACTACCTGCTAGAGGTGTTGCTAAGATAGCTCTCCTCGCAGCTATTTGAACTCTGGTGACCTTTCTCACCACTCATGTAGGTTTGCTCTGACCTTAACTATGGATTATTTAATGAGGCTAAAAAGGACGGGTCAACGGATCCAAGAGTAGGATCGAGTTGTGAATCTGACAAGGCGAAATTGTGGGCACAGGATGTACAAAGGGGGGTAAAGGGAACTTTTAGGTCATGATAATATTGTGAGGGTAGGAGCACGTGGGTAGGAGCACGTACCGTCTGCTAGTCCTTCCACTGAAGTCCTTGGTAAATGTGAACAGAAACTCATTGGTAAGAGGTACACTCCCCTGGGGGGCCAATGGAATCACTTGCTGACACCAATATTATATCGCTGTGTCGTGGCGTCAATGCTGACACGAAAGCTATATAGTTGAAGTTTTCCGTGGGTTCTTTTTCTCCCGTTGGCTGAAGTGGGTAACCTCAATTGCCCTTTAACGTCACTAGGGCATCAGGATGGCTTCGATGCTTTGGGGTAGTGAGCTTTAAGAGGGTGAATAATGAATGAGGGCTTAAATTATACTTTATTCTATGATTAATGGGAGTAGATGAACAGGCCTACGGCACGGGTTTATGCCTGACGGCAAAGGGATTATGCGTATAACATGGGTAAGTTCAACTAGTAAAATCGTCCCGGGTGTGGTCAGTCTTAGACTTTTATAGTCTCGGGTCTCACGCATGCGCATTGGACTCGTGTCTATAAGATTGAGCGTCCACTGCAACATATATAACATATATATATATATATATATATACACACACACACAGTTATTCTCATTTTATATAATACGCGTGTTTCCTTCATTTACAAGGTTAAAATTATACTGCCACGGTCCATATTTGGTACAATTTAAAATAATTATTTGCTGAAAATATTTGTCGTTACAATTATATATATACATAAAACATCATACATTACACAGCTTTTTTATCTGGCTGCATACTTCCAAATCATTGCTCGAATGGTCACACAAATCAAATAATTGTAGAAATTCCTAAATCTCCCTCCACGAGTCATATGCATGAGAAAGCACAAGCAGTACTGCCCACAGACATTGCTGTACAAACTCTGGAAACGATAAAGATTCCCTACTATTTATCGAATTTGCAACTGTTCGAGAAATTTTACAATAATAGCATCATTCCATGGATGTCTGCCCAGTGAATTAAAGTAGTACATTCATCCCCTATTTTTAAAATACACCGCTATCCAATGGCTCCCTTCTCCATTGCTAACATCCGTATTCATGATAAGTGCGTCGCAGTCTCTCGTGATTGGAAGTTTTAACGTTTCATCCTTCAAAAACACGCCAATAAATTTGTCGCGCGTGAATCGGTCACTCTTCATCACTCTATGGAGTGAAACCGTGTCCATTTTTAAAAGTCTGTCCTAATACCCCTAAACCTGTCAACTTCTATTAAAGCCTGCGACTCGAGGTAAACTAATAGGCTGATAGGCCACTCTGGTGGGAGCTTATGTGTGTGGTTATACTCCCACAGAAATCGGGTGAGAGGTCAAACGGGTACAGATTCGAACTCTGGACGAATTCATTCTGTGTTATACCGGTTCCTAATCCGTCGCAACCACTGACGCTATGTGCAAGAATGCTATACGTTCTCCAGCAAAGTGAAAATTCGTCATCTGTAGAATAACGCGTTTCCAATGTCCCACCTGAAGCTACCCCGTTGACATGCAAAGTTACATTTTTAAGGCCGAAATTTTCGAATTTAAATACAGATTTTTGGTATTTTCAATTCACAGAAGCGTGCTCCTGCATTCTAATTATTATCCTTTTAGTCAGAGGCCCAAGAGCAACATTTTCTATCTGCTTGGATGTTAAACCTGAAGGGACTGTAAAAACATTAAGGTGAACTCTATTAATTGATATTTCACTGTGGCATGTAGTAAATTTTCTTCAATTTCCATCTGTTTAGCAGAGCTTAATTTCACACGACGTACGGGGAGACATGTCTCCATAATATGAATTAACACAGGCTTAGCACCTTCTTCTTGATCAGCAGCCAAATTTAAACAAATCTCAGGGCTCATACGGGTGATTTAATTTCATATCGACCCCATTCACAAGCAACTTCTCATGGAACGTGAAATCTGTGTGGAGGCGTCCATAGCAGTCGTAAATCTTCTTTTTAAATTTGTAAAACTTATTCTTTATACTACTTTAATCTTTAGCTTGATAATAACCTTCAGCAGTTAAAAAGGTGTCCTTCGCTTCTTTTGAAAAGTTGAGGACATTTTCCAAATAGGATCGTAGGTTGTAGTAGCCAGACCCTGCCGAGATGTTGACCTGATTTAAATACACTTCACACTGGCTGAATATGGTGTGTAGAAAGTTTGTCTTTGGGTACACGACGTAGTCGTTTTCGCAATTCGATCCGTCTGAATGTGCTATTTGTAGTACATATGCACACAGCTTGGGTCAAAAAAGTAAGGGTCTGAGCTCGGAATCACGAATTCTATAGGAGCACTCGGTGAGCTAATAGTGTTTAGCGGGTTAACTCTAATAAAGTCACTATGTTTTATACATGTTTGTGTAAAGGCATATCAAAGAGTGCTAGTTCCGATTTACAATATTGTGAAGTACTCGATCGGATGAAACGTACCATGGCGCGTCAGAAATAGTGACACCTCTCTCGGCAAGTAGCAATCAATCTATGACCCACGAGCGCAACGTCCTCAGCTTATATCATTTAAAAATGTGGTCAACCATAGGTTTCATGCGCTTAGAACATTTCTTTTTTTTTCCTTTTACGTTTAACACCACGAGTTGGTAACTCCTTCTTCTTCTTCTTCCTCCGTGCAGTGCGGTTCGTCCCGTGTACGTTTTAAATGTTTTTTGAGAGCTTCTTTAGGCTTAGTCCCTGCCATTAAGTTTTCTACCGTGTTAAGACCAGACTGTAACGCTTTCCTGCCGAGATATCTGGCACCAGTCTTCAGCAAGGGGACATCCGTAGGAGGTGTAGTTGAAAAAAATGTACCAATCCCGCTCCTGCGCTGATATCTCACCCCTCGGTAGACTGAGAACGGCCTTTGGGTCATTCTATCGCAGTACAACGGAAGTGAAGCTTCACTGTTGAGCTCCCGTCGACGAATGGAAACTTCCTCCCCTCAATCGTTTTTATATATATTGAGATACTGGTTAGTAGGGTAGTTGCGTCTTTGACATAATGAGGCTTATCGTAGGTAATGCTCAAGCTCTTTCCTCTATGATTGGGAATGTGGGCGATGATGCGCAGCAGGCGCACCTGAGTATCCCCAACAAACTGATGCTGCACAATAATGCTGTAAATATAGCACATGTCCGGGGAAAGGTCGCCATCGGTCAATTTCTCCAAATTTAGCTAATACAATACGCTACACAAATCATGCTATTACTTGTAAAAAGTATCTCTTTGGAAGGCTAGACCATATCTGCCCTTGGTTATAATTTTGAACAGTGCTCTGTCTTAAATATTTCTGTTAGCCTTCGATTTTAGCGTCAAAGTATGAGCTGGCTGAGCTTTGTTTACGACTAAGCATAATAAATCAGACGTAAGATTTGAACATTAAAGAATCCCATTTAAGTCTCTCACAATATCGTCGGTCGTGTCATAATGACCCGGTCCTAGCGTTACTTCTGTAGTGTAGTACTGGGCCTCTCGACTCCGGGCGGAACGTATAGTACCGTCCTGAGTTACTCCAGCCTTTTCACACTTATCACGGTTTCTAAGAATCAAAAAACGGGCTCTTTCTTTTCAATATTTAAAAACTTGGTGGCCAGTTCAATTCGCATATTCCAACCTTATATGACTCACGAGCCAATTCAATGGGCCCATGCATTTCTGTTATAAAGTTGGCCAGGGTATTGTTAGGATGTACAGACAGAGAACCGGACGACGGGATGTGACGTAGAAGTGGTTAGGCGCCATGTTGTATACTATTTAAGGTTCATTATTGCATCAACTTTTATATAGGTGTTGAAGCTTTTCGGTACCCTAACTATTTTACCAGGTACATTTCTCTCTATCTTGAACCTGTGCTTCCTAAAATTCTTTCAATTTTAAACACTTTTTTCCTAAATCAAGTGGTATATTTTGCAACTCCTCGCCATAAAATCCCCCTGCAATTTCCTTCCCATTCAAATCTTCAACGTAATACAACATCACTTCGTCTTTAGGTCTCATAGCCCTAACTTTAAAAATCTCAAGTGTACAGCCTTGCTCAAATCCATTCGCGAATTTATTCCCCGATCGCGACAGCCTTACTTAATCATTGATTTTGAAACGCACGGAGCTTGGTGGCATTCTACGAATATCTTTTCTCATCTCACGTTCTGTATGCGTACCTCTTTCTAAAATTTCGCTAATTGTTGTACCAATCTCTCGGTGGTGTGAACGGTTGTAGGGTGAAGTCAGCGAATCCAGAATGTCTATATATCTGTATGTATTTTTATGTGTGAAATAGCGATGCATGCGATCCTTTATGGTACGTTGAACTCTTTCGGCTAAAGATGCCTTATGTATAAAATTGATAGTGTAATAACTGATATTGAACTCTGGCCATATGTTCTGAAAAGCTCGGCCTATAAATTTTTTCCCCATGTCCATACAAAAATAGCCAGGAATCCTGTTTCTTTGAACATCAGCGCTTTGGGGGCTTTAGCAACTGTTTCAGGCGACTTATTTTTTCAGTAGATTCAGCCACAAATATCTAGAGAATACATTTATTATAAATAGAATGTATCTATAGCCGCCATTATACACCGAATGCCTCTGCATGTCTGTTAAATCCGCCTGCTAAATAGAATCAACCGAGGCTGCTAATGTCTTAGCAGTTTTAAACCTTTTTCTCACTGGTTATAAAGTGTATAAGCGTTCTGCTCACGCAAAAACCTCTCAACATCCTTTTTCTCTATTCCCTCATTATAAACGCCTCTGTACAGTCTATTAGCACCCCCGTAAGAGGTTGGATTAGAAATGTCGTAATAACTTTTTCTTAATATGTTAACCATTTGCGTATTTTAAAGGCGCGCTGGTAGTGTTGTGCGTTGCTGCTTCATCTCTTCTTCTTCCTCTTCAGAGATATTACCACTGTGGGAGGTGTGTTCATTTGTGGTAGATGCGTTGCTTATCCCAAGTCTTTTAACTTGTTCAGGTTGCCTATCAGAGTTTTTCGGATGTTTATTTGCTGTAGTCTAGCTTTTATATGCTCCCATCCTGCTGGTGAAGGTTTATCCCACTTTCTCACTAAATCATGTACAATAGCAATGATGTTCGAATCCTCTACCTTTGACCCTTCAACAACAACATCGCCTGTATCGGACCATTGTACGAGGGGCGGTCAGAAAATAAGTTTACACGGCGTATAATTTCGTAACTAAGGGACCTACATTGACTATGTTTGTATCAGCTGAATTCGTTAATCATTGTTGGCAACACTGCACGTCGATTCGGCTGCCATCTACCGTACATTGGTTATATGAGTCAGTTGAACATAGCGGCTCGACTGGAACAGTGCCCTGTCATTTCTGCAACGATATTCCGAGTCTGTCAGTGGTCAAGAATTTCTCGAGCGCATTTTCACAGGAGATGAGACATGAGTTCATCACCGTACTCCGGAAACAAAACGTGCCAGCATGGAATGGAAACACCCTGGGTCCCCGCGACCAAAGAAGTTCAAGATTGTGAGGTCCGCTGGCAAAGTGATGGTTACCGTGTTTTGGGACCAAAAAAGCGTTTGGCTTGCAGACCTCATGCACAAAAGGCACAACAATCAATGCAGCTGCATATTGTTCAACACTGGAACGTTTACGAGCGCCCATTAAACATAAACGTCCTGGACTGCTCCGTAGGACAGGGCACTGTTCCAGTCGAGCCGCCATGTTCAACTGACTCGTATAACCAATGTACGGTAGATGGCAGCCGAATCGACGTGCAGTGTTGCCAACAATGATTAACGAATTCACCTGATACAAACATAAACAATATAGGTCCTTTAGTTACGAAATTATATGCCGTGTAAACTTATTTTCTGACCGCCCCTCGTATAATAGGATCCTCACTCAATAGATTATAAAGACATAATCCTTTATTCCTCAATGTATGTGGGAGACTATTTTTTAATACATGCTCAGGATATTGCTGACTCGCACCGTTGTTCTATACTTGTTCAGGCTCGCTATGGTCAGTATCGCCCTTATGTTTGACAATTACGGGGAAGTCCACGGGTTTCTTATAATTCATATAATTTTCACTGTTTAATAGGTCTACCAATTCGCTTTCCATTCTTTTAAGCCTGATTTTGCGGGGTTCTAGTACCGTATCTGGACTCTGTATTTTGTAGTGAAGGTACACCACGTGTAGAATCACTACTACTTTCTTCATTATATTAAACTAGACAATAAAGGGCCCAAAAGTGAAAATAAGATGGGTAGGAATGAGCCCCTCTTTGTACAATAATTCGCTTTTTCTTCCCCACAGTCCACAGTTTGACTTTTACGAGCGAGTGCATGTATTATGTTCTTGTAACGACGTAAGCGAGACTTCTGAGAGGGTTTCATTGATATATTGCATTTTATAACGTTAAGACAGATTTCACAGATGTATTTTAAAAAGTTGGAATCAATAATTTTAACAAACAGGTGTTGGAGTACCCGTGGCAGCCGATGATAGATTTTTATTAATTCACGGTATTTCTTCAACCTCTTTGTCATTTGGGATATACACCATTTCAGCCTCGTTTGGGAATATATTCAGTCTTAGAAGCATCCTAAACGTGTTTCGCTGGTGAAGGTCACAAACCAAATATCCGTAACGTTGGCTTGTAGCTTCTTTATAAACTTCCAAAAAATTCCTAACGCTGATTCTGGAACATTGGATAGGCTAATACCCCAATTTGTGCCACATCTCTACGTTGTGCGAATAAGACTAGATATTGTGTATTTAGCGATACATCCAGCATGTGTCTATTTTTGAAAAATAGATTCTGATTGATGAAGAATACGCTTATGTTAAGATGTGGGAGAACACTGTAAATGTCTCGGCAAACGTTTTAGTCAGGTTCACTATGTATTTTTGTTCAAATTTTATGGAGATTAGCAAACCAGTACATTTTTGAGAAGCTTATGGCATCAGGAATATGAAAAGTAATGTTTACATTTGCGCAGATGCCTGCTTGACGGCCATTTTGGCGGCAGTTGCAACAGTGTTTATAAATCCTGATGCTTCAATAATTTTGCAGTATTTTTGCAGTAGTGTTGCAATATTGAATTTTATACTGTAAAAATTTGTTAACACAACTAGTACAAAATTATCTTGGTGTTGGTTAATATAGTGGTGGCTCTCTTTCTTTTCAGTGCCTGAGTCATCATGAGTGAAGACCCGGGAACCAGCAAGTTGAGTTCAGTTAAGTCGTCCATGGACACAGTAGACTGGAAGCAGTGCATTCTTTGTCAGGAGTCCACTGCCAGCAAAGGAACACTTGTTCAATATCCCAGAACAGAATCATACCAGAAACTACTCGATGTAGTGGAAGAAAGAGCCAGCTTACAGGATGGAAAATATGTTGACATCCAAAGACGCCTCAAAGACTTTACCAAAGAAATATTGATTGAAAGGAAACCCATGTGGCATCGCAGTTGTTATTCTGATACCACAAATCAAATATCCATACAGCGAGCGAGAGACCTATGCTGTGAAAAAACGTGGGCATAAAAGAACAAGCTCTGAAATGGAGCAATCAGCAACCCCAGGCACCTCAGCACCTTTCGTTAGATCTGCGACAGAACCGTTGACAAGGGATCACTGTTTCTTATGTCAAGAAGATGATGACCAGCGTCTCTTCACCGTACGAACTGAAAACGCGGGGAAGGCACTTAGACGAGCTGTGGATATTTCCCAAGATCCAGTGTTGATGGCAAGACTAAGCAATGTACTCTCACCAAGTGATGCCCATGCGATAGATGTAAGATACCACAAACCATGCTGGACACGATATGTGTTCCATGTCCTGAGGGACGATGCCAGCAACCGGGCCAAGTCTACAAAGACAGACCTACCAATGCAAATACCATGCTTGATTGAGCTGATGAATCTCATTGAATATCAAACCCAAAATAAGGCTCATCTACCCATGGATGCCATCGAAAAAACCTACATATCTATGCTTGGTGGTAGTGATGAGGCACAGAAGCACACTCCGACACTGACACGACAGTGGCTAAAGGACAAAATTCTTGCAGAGTTACCAAGTGTGAAGTCAGTGAGGCAGAAAGATAGAAGAAAACCATCTGTTCTTCACTGTCCTGAAGCCTGCGAAGAAGATATGGTCTACATTTCCTTGATGCAAGATGCCACAAGTGAAATGGACAAGACAATGATGATATACAAGAAAGCTAAGCTAATACGCAACAGCATTGCCAACTTCGCTGAGAAGGAAACACACAATTACAGTATCCAGCACAAGAGAGGATGTCCCGACCGAGCTGTACAACCTTATACGGTGGATTTTGGTGGGATCTGAGGAGGAGCTGCAAACGGAGATGAGGAGCAGGACAGTTGACAGGTCAGCATTGACCATAAGTCAGAATATCATTAGGGGGGAACAGAAATGGTGACCCCCAGTTTTCTGGTCTTTAAAAGTTGCTACCATACAAAAGAAGTAAAATGAACCATGTTTCACAAATATCTGATGTCATTAACCCCCCTGTACATGCCCTCTGAAGTTTTGCTGATATTAACAATGAAAATTATTAGCCACTTTATCTGGTTTTGTTAAAAAAATTCTATTAAATTGCTATGACATCAATATTCACATCATAAATTTAGTTAACTGAATTGTTTGCTGATTCTAAATAACAATATTAGCCACAAAAATTGATTATTTGCCATTGATTATTATTTTATGATTACACTGGCCAACAAAATGAAACTTGTTTTTCTCATCACAAACATGATCACACTTTTCTTAATGCATTTTTCGCGCTGATTCCGAATCTGGTTTTATTTTGTTTCTAGCACGTATAGTTATATAGATACACTGGTTTTGATATTTTTAAGTTTTTGATATTGCTATAAGAAAATTTATGGATGTATAGATCACACTTAGGAATGCTAAACAACAAATACATCATATACCTTATTCAATGTACTTATAAATAAAGAATATATACATTATTTTATTAAAAGCGCTGTGAGTGTGATTTCCTTTTGTAAATTTGGCCTGGATTGTCACGATACAGCATCCAACAATGGTCCGCCATCATGCTTTCATTCCAATATCCTTGGTAGCGCTTCTCCATCATCTGAATATCTTGATGGAAGCGCTCTCCTTGCTGGTCACTCACTGCACCAAGGTTTTCAGGAAAGAAATCTAAGTGGGAATGCAGGAAGTGAATTTTTAACGACATTCGACACTCCATTTCTTTGAAGGCATCAAGGAGGTTCTTGACTCCATCCTTATACGCAGGTGACTTGTTGCTTCCAAGAAAGTTTTCACATATCCGTTTGAACGCCAGCCAAGCCTTCAATCCCAGCGGACTTAGAACTTTTTCAAATTCAGTGTCATTCAAAACCTCCCTTATTTGTGGCCCAACAAAAATTCCTTCCTTCAATTTTGCTGCAGTAACCTTCGGAAATTTCCTTGAAAGGTATTGGAACCCTTCAGAATTGACTTTACCCATTGCTTTAACAAAATTCTTCATTAAACCAAGTAATGTGAAGAGGTGGCAGATAGATCTTTTGGGGATCCACTAAAGGGACAGACTGGACATTGCTTATCCCTGGGACATATGTATATCTAAGTGGCCAGTCACTTTTGGTGTAATGTTCTATAGTGGCGCGACTGTCCCACAGGCAAAGGAAACAACAAAATTTTGTGAATCCTGACTGCATACCCATAAGCATTCCTATAACTTTTAGATCTCCACAAACATTCCATTGATGACTGTCGTATTTGATTGCCTTAAGTAGTATATCCATATTGTCATATGTCTCTTTTAGATGGACGGAATGGGCAATGGGGATGGATGGCATTATGTTACCATTATGCAAAAGAACTGCTTTCAGGCTTCTCTGCGACGAATCAATAAAGAGGCGCCACTCAGATGCCACATACGTCTGAGATATGGCTGTAAATAGTCCATTGATGTCATTGCAATAACAGAGAGGACCGTCTACTGAAAAGAATGCTGTTAATTCAAAATTCCGCTTTCGGTAGTAACTAATACGAACATTGTTCTCAAGTAAATTGTTCTCCTTTAGTCTTGAGGCGAGAAGCTCTGATTTCTCTTTAGACAGCGATAAGTCTCTAACAAGATTATTCAACTGTCATTGGGTTAACTTGTTAGGCTCTAAATGTCTACCTTCAAAAGTGTACTCTGGTTCTGTAGATGGTCCGGAAACGCCAGTTGCACCTTCATCACTTTCCATGTCATCTATGATAGAATCTAGCCTATCACTTGGGGGAATTGGAATGGGCAATGTTTCATCATGTTTTACTGGTCTACGTGCTGAATCCAAGTTTGGATATACAATCTGGTGTTTGTTCTTGGCAGAAAACCCCATTAAGTTCACACTACAAAAATAACAGTCTTCATGATGATCTCTCGGCTCCCTCCATATCATGGGTATGGCAAATGGCATTGAAGCTTTCTTTTTGTTAAGCCAATCACGTAATCCATTTGAACAGCCAGAACAGATTTGATGTGGCGCCCATGGTTTATCTTGGTCACCTAGATGGCAACCAAAGTATAGCTTGTATATTTTCTTAATGTCGGTTGTAATACTTCGTCGCTGTGTTTTAGTTGTCAACTGGCCGCATACGAAACAGAACTTGTCGGGGTCATTCTTACATTGTCGAGGCATGTTGACTGACCTGAGCAAACTATAAATTAAAAAAAAATGTACACCAACTTGACACAACAAGTTCTTGGACTGGACTGATCTTTTGACACACAAAGCACGGTGGCGTTGCCTGAATCACAATGCTGCTAGACGTAAAAGCTCACACCTGAAATACATAAGATGTATAATTAAGATAATTGAAATAAATAAGATGAATAAACTAAAAAAACACAATAAAATAAACACAATCAAATGTTGAAATATTAGTATTTTGCCTATTTAAAATGGTTAAATCTGTGTAGTTATATATATGCCTTCATCTTGAAAACTATACGTGCTAGAAAAAATCTGAATGCAGTTTTGGAATCAGCGTGAAAAATGCTATCCAGCCACCACAAATTTTACTCTGATGAAAAATCTTTGTTGACCAGTGTTATTATTTACATATAATCATAAATATTAATATATTATTATATATAATATTATATATATATATATATATATATATATACAAGTTATATTATATATTATATATATATACATATAATATTATATTACATGATTATTTTAGTTGTAACTTTTTTATGCTTGTTTAATAATTTTTTCTCATTTACAGGAGCTAAAGAAATCTTAAAATAGACTTACAGTAATTAACAGGATCAAAATGAGAGAGTTACGTTCTGCTTCCACACGCCGGTGTGGAGATGTGGAATATATTGAGCTATATCAGTTTAAGGCAGGTGTACTGCCACTCCAGCAAGATGTTATTCGAGTGATGATGTTCATGCTGAGGCCAGCCAGAGCTGGTAAGAATCAACTTTCTGTTTGTGATGCTGCATGGAAAGTTGCCTACAACTTGCAGAACCTTTGGACCTGGTGCAACCTATACACAAAGTCGATCAGTAACATTGTCAACCAGATAACAAAATTGTATGAAGAGTTCAAAAAACACTGTCAGGTTCGGTCACAGAGAATGACTGAAGCAAAACAAGCAGAAATTTCAGAATTCAACAACCGTGTCGCAGCCACTTTGTTTGATATCTCCTGTACAGATATGAAATCACGAAGACGCCAAGAGAAGATCTCTGGTGTTAAAGTTACTGAGCTAGAGTGGAAGTTCCTGGAGGATCACCGAGGACCAAGAAAAATGTTTTGTGATAATTCAGTGGACATGGCATGGCAAAGAACAGCTGAGAGGCAAAAGAGGATGCAAGCTGCAATGGACAAGATGCTCCTAAAGGAACAAGAAGACACAAAGAAAAATCAGTTTGTATCACAGCTTTACCAAGAATTTGATGGCTCGATAACAGATGAGGACACATGCACTGAAGATGAATATATCCCTGAAGAAAATATACCATCAACATCAAAACAACGAAAATTTGTGTATGCAAACTTGAATGAGGATAGAGACAAGTTGCCTCATCAATACAGGCATATCCGTGAAAGTCCGACAAAAATAAATGAAGCATTCTACAGAGTGGCTGACAAACTGATATCCAAATATCATTTATCATACAACCAAGCAACAGCAGCTATTATTGAAGTGGGAAACTACATGTTCGATCGCAGCTGGAAGTACTTTGACGAAAATGCACATTACATTGATTTAGACACAGCTCCAGCCCATTCAGCATGCCGAAAAATAGGAAAAGCTATTGAAGCCTTTGTACTGGCAGAAATAGTACAAGAGATCATGAATTCGGATGAGTCAGTCACAATTACTTATCATGATGATGGATCTAGAAAACAGGGTGCAGGGTCATTTTCTGTTCAAGGTATCACAATTAATGGAAAATATCGTTCCTTCCCAACGCTGCAGCTAGTATCAAAATCACGAGAAAATCTAGCAGCACTGAGAGTTACTATCCTGAACATTTTATCGGTAGTCAGCGGTTTCGATCCTAAGACTCTGTATGAGGAAATAGATTTTGTGATGACTGATGCAACAAGCCACAACATTGGGGACGAAAACATTGTATCTGACATGCTTGACACCGATCACACACCTGAACATCTCTTATGTCAAGTTCATCCTACATTAATGTTTAATCGCAAAATTGTTGAAGTTTTTAAAGAGACTGATAACATTATTGGACCAGCCAAGATATTTGCAAATTTCCTTGTCAGTTGTGTTACATCCCATGATTCAATCACAGAACAGTTCATGGACTGTTTAGTGAGATTGGTTTCACACGATTATGACCATAAACAGTGGAACAAAGCAGGTGACTTTGATCAATACATCATGCCAAAGAAGAATGCTGCTGTTCGCCTACAAAAAGAGAGGTTCAATAGGCTTACTTTCTTGTGCGCTATCACCAATTTAGGGTGTACCATTTTTGGGTCATTTTCAAAAAGTCAAGGTCCAGGAGTCTAATGTTGTGTCAAATGATGTCCTAAACACGAATTTTACAGGCATTTTCTAATCCGACAAATTTTGAATCCCCCCACCCCCCCTTGAAATTTTGCGCATCCCCTTTTCCTAAAAACCCCATATATCTCAAACACTATCAACTTTATCGAAAAATGTTATAGAATAAAAATTATTTAGAATCAAAAGTTCTATTAGAAACGTTCATCAAAATAGAAATCTACTTAATTTTGAAAATTATTTTCATTTATTTTCAAAAATTTAAATTAAACATTTTTTTTGCTTGCAGTGCCTTCTTCTTAAATAAGGTGTTACCGCCACCTTTGAAGCATCACCCCAATGCAGCTTCGCGGCGATGGGCTTTGTATTTGCTAGTTATAATGCAAATCATAATTAGTTTTTATTATAACTAGCCTATACAAAGTGAGGACAACCTCAAAACTATATATATATAAAATAAAGCTAAAAATTAACACTTTATCTATAGTTGTGAGGTCCCATCGTTTTTTTTTCCTTTATTCAACACTTTCCTCAAAAAAATAAAAAGAAACAAGTTTCCTAATTAGAAATCATTGATATAAGAGCTTTTTAAACATAAAAATAAGAAAAGACAATTTATGGTATATTTAATAACAAAAAAAAATCAGCCTCTTCTAAATTATAACAATCTCTGCAAATAAAAATACCTAATCTATCTGTTAATGAACTATTCTTTACTGAGTTTCATTCTTTTAAGAGTCTCTTTACTAGGATCAGGAATTAGTCTTCTATTCTCTTCTACAATTTGCAAAAGACCTTGAAATTCTTCTTCATTTTGACATTTGTCATGAAAGTCTTGAACTAGCTTGATTCCTCTTTCAGCGGTATCATTGACTACTCTAATAGATGAAAGAATGTTTTTAGTTTGTTGTAGTCATCGACCTCTTCCTATGTTGATGCTGGTTTCTTTATCCATGAGTCTGGTTTTGACCCACAGCATTGAAATAAATGCCATGAAATTGGACCTACTAGCTGATGAAGCTTTGTGTCTTCCTTTAAAATGGGGAAAACAGGTTGCCCACATACATAATTTTCTGGAACTGGATATTTGTTTAAGGATTTTGCGATCTTATCTTTTTCATCATTACTTAGCGATCCAAAGAAACTCAAAGGGACCACTTCCTCCGTCAAATACCAGTAATGATTGGCAAAAGATTTCAAAGCAGCATTTGCAACTTCCCTATCTTCCTTCTTGTAATTCACCAAATCATGATAAAACTTCAGATCATTAGCTGGACTATCTAGTGAATTAGAACATAAAAGCCAGTATTTTCCATAAATTAATGCATTAAATAGACACATTCTCTTTAATTTCTTAATCAATGATTCATCATATGATGCTTGGTGGGCAAAAGCATACATTTTATTTGTATACAAAATCATTGCCATCCACCTGGCACGGTGCATTGCACCAGGTTTCCGCCAACGACTGTTTTCTCTGGAAACCTCTCCTAAAAGCATTAAAGTTGTTTCAGCAACTTCCTTATAGTCATCACGTGGAAAGCAGTCAGATTTTCTTAAACATTGGGTCATAAATTCTACACATTCTTCCTTTAGGCCTCTTTGATACCTTGATTTAACATCAAGAACATTGTATGTAGATTTCGTATTAATTTTCTTCCATTTAGACTCGCGAAATTCTTTGAATAACTCAAACTCAGGAGATTTACTTGGGCCAAAAATGGTTTCATACACAGCACACAAAACTCTTTCAGCCACATGATGGCGGCATGCTAACCAAATCAATTTCTTTTGCAAAAGTTCTTCAAGTAACTTACAGGAACCTTTCATCCATCCTGAATTGGATGCAGTGGTATCAAATGATACTCCAAAGACATTTTGCTTCAAGTTCCATTTTTCAATACTTTGAAATACAGAAGTGGCTTGAGACAATCCAGTGGAATCATCTATTATAGAAACTGATAAAAGTTTTTCTACATTTGGGTATCCAGTAACAAGTATTGCAAGGCGGTCTTCTTGTTCTGAACATGATTTAGTAAGCAGCTTGCTATCCCAATGTACTAGGCAGTGATCAGGAGGAGTAAAATCCTTGATGCAAGTTTCATATTTTCGTTTTCTTGTCTTTCGAGCGGCTCTTGCAGATGTGGTCCTGGAGAGAGACAGTTTTTCAATATCCTTGCCACACCTAATGGCTACTGCAGCAGCAAAAACAGTCCGTTGTCCAATAGAGAGATTAAGTCTGTCTGCAGTGGAGGAAACCAATGGCGAGGCAAGAATATTTTTGGGGCTGGAAGCATTTGAAGGTCCTGCTGTAGGTTCTGTCGGAAACTCTTCATAGCTGTCTGTCTCAGAACTGGTCGTGCTAGAAAGAAGGGTCTCTGATGTTCTGGCTGTAGCACTCACTTGCTTCACTGATTTATGTTTCTCTTTGCGTTTCTTCTCTTTCTCTAATCTAATGTACTTGCGCTGTACTTTTGATGCATAATCTGCATCTAGCAAACCTAAACATGTTTCTCGTTTTGTTCTTTGATCTTCTAAGAATGAAATATCATATGCTTTCTGAGGCTCAGTTCTCATGCGGTCTTTTTGGATTAATTCAACGGCATTTTGAGAAGAGATGTCAAAAAGGGAATCCATAATTTTCATGAAATTAGAGAGTTCATTTTCAAAGCTTGCTCTTTTTTTGTGCTTGATTAAATTATTATGCATTTCTTCTAGATTTAACAGAATCTTCCTGCCTTTAGGGTTTTTACTAATATCTATAGTAGGAATGCATGCTTTTTGCCATATTATTAGTAGCTTCTGTAGAACTTCATTAACAGTAGAATCTTTTGTAACTTTTGGACCCTTATACTGCATTCTCCGTAAATAAATAAAATGGCTTAGAACATCTTTATTGGATGGTAAAACAATTTTAGATGAACTCATAATATCAGCCTGCAAGCGACCAAGAATAAAGTCATGCTGTTTTGTAGCTGTTTGACTCATTTTTTATTTATTTTTCAAATAAAGCAGTCTGAAAAGAAACAATAAGAGTAAAAACAATGCTTGTTTATTAAAATTCAATGTAAAAAAGGATTTTTAAATTTGGATTATACTCACAATATACTCATAAATAATGTAACTTAAGCACCTTATTTTATATTAATACAATAAGGTGCTCTTGGACAAAAGAAAATGAAAATTTTCAAAATTACGTAAATTTCTATCTTAATGAACTTTTCTAATAGAACGTTTGATTCTAAATCATTTTTATTCTATAACATTTTTCGATAAAGTTGATAGTTTTTTAGATATATGGGGTTTTAGGAAAAGGGGATGGGCAAAATTTCAAGGGGGGTGGGGGGGATTCAAAATTTGTTGGATTAGAAAATGCTTGTTAAATTCGTGTTTAGGACATCATTTGGCACAACATTAGACCCCTGGACCTTGACTTTTTGAAAATGACCCAAAAATGGTACACCCTAATCACCATCCACTTGGATGAAGATGTTTCTAATTTTCTCAACAAGTATGAACACATCACTAACCAACTTGCATGCATTCTGCGCTCATTCAGTAACCTTGAATATATTCGCATCCTTTGTCTAGCTGGTGCACTAATTGGAATACATTTGATTGAAACATTCATCAGTCTGACATCGGCTAGCACAACAGATTATGCTAAGATCATGATTGCATTTCCAACGCTGTACGATGATTTATGCAAAACGGATCCATCTGATCTTCTGAACATTGACGAGCCTGCATTCAACTTCATATCACCTGATAGGTTTAAAACGGTTCTGTGGAATGAAGACATCCGTAATTCAATCACGAAAGCCGTTAACTGCTACAAACCAAGAGTCACAAATGTTCTCAGCATCATGATGAAGAAATTAGCAGCTGGATTGCAGAAACAACGTGGAGACATATTCCAGTTTGGTGACTGTGATGCGGAAGCCCCTCGACAGGTAAGTGCAATACATAATTTTATAATGTCCTATTGTTGTTGAATTGATGCTGTTTTTGTATCCTCATGGTACAGTACTATTTTATTCCTTTTCAGGTAGCTTCGATAGATGAGGAGAAACTACAGAAAACACCAATTAACAACTTGCATCCAGAACGGTCAGTGGGCAGCATCAACTATGAGCTCAGTCAACGTGGTGCAAAACAGCTACCTATGGCCAGCCGTGCACACGTAAAAGGAAGAAGCACTGACTTGATTGAAGGCAAGTCTATGGCCAAAGTATATGTAAAACTAGTACAGCTAGTACGTGTTGGTGGAATGGAGCAGAAAGCAACAAGAACTTAAGAGGCAAGGATTAAGTGACAAGGAGGTAGCAAACATAGCAGCTGACAAGAGAAAGAACAAAGATCTAGACACCCTGAAGAAACTTAGTGGACCTTTCACCAAAGCTAGTGAAGTAGATGATTTTGTGAATGATACAAGGTTGTCACTCAAAGAGAAAAATGACAGAATATACATCGAAGTGAGATATGCAAGAGATACATCGACATCTCTTCCCAATCCGTCAGATATCTTCAAACTGAAAAAGTACTACAAGAATCTTCCAATAGAGACTTATGCAATTAACTTGAATATCTATCTAGACAGAGTTGCATCAAATATGACAATGACTATGAAAGATTTTGATAATGCTATAAAAATACTTATGTGCTAAATAATGTGTGGTAATTAGAGGCATTTATATTATGCTATGTCTGAATTTATGATTTTTTGTTTTGTCTAGGTGATGTAAAAATATATACATATATTATTTTTCAAGCAAATATATTCTGTAATGAATTAATCAATTACAGGCCTATTTGTAACTTCTTCAATGATATTTCATGTTTTTTAACAAGATTTGTTTAAATAAACTGGAATTTACTCTTAGAATAAACATTATGATATTCAATAAACTTTCAAACCACATGTACAGGGGGGTTATCGAGTAAAATACATGATTTTTTTTCTATTTCTAAGCTGTTCGTAAGTGATAGCATATTTTAAGACCCAGAAAAAATAAATAATCCCGAAAAAATACAAATTTATTCCCCCCAAATATCATGTATGCTTTCAAGACCAGGAGACACACTATGACAAGCTCTGCAAAACGACATCTATTTTGATGGTATCAGGTACAGTCGAAATAGAGCCAATCTGGAGAACTTTGGGGCAAAGAAAAGGCGCAAGCTTTACTTGTATTCCACGCATTCACTGGAGCAGACAATGTTGGAAAGTTCTCAGGAATAGGCAAAACAAAATGGTTTCAGCAGTATATGAAAGCTGACATGCACTTAATCAGAGCACTGATGAAACTACCAGAGAAAGGTGACCTAACACAGGAGGTGAAAGACGTATTGGCCAAATTTGTGTGCTCAAGCTACTGTCCCAAGGGTATTCACATTGCAAGTATCCCTGCTCTAAGATGGTATCTGTTTTGTAAACACCTAGCTGAAAGCAACAACTTACCTCCTACACTCGGTGCACTTGAGGAACACATCCAGCGTGTGCGGTTACAAAGCCGAGTATGGTGCCAAGCCAATGTTATGCAGCAACAGCCTTTTGACCCCCTGAAATTTGGTTACTATCAGGACAAAAGTGGCCAAATACTGCCAGTCACCACAAAGGTTCCTCCTGCCCCGCAAGCCATCATCGAGTTGGTCAGATGCCACTGCAAAACCAACTGTTCTCCACAGAGATGTTCAAGCAGAAGGAATAACTTGCCTTGCACAGAACTATGCTTGTGCGGCTCAGAATGCGAAAACGATGCTGACTGTAATGTTGAATATGACACTGAGAGTGATGATGATGTGTAATGATGTGTCAAGCTGAGATAGGAAATACGTCTATACGTATGCTGTTGTCACTACCAACAATTTGAGTGTGCATTTTTTCATGAAAATACAAACATAATTTCACAAACTTCTTTTCTTGGTTTTCAGTGTTCATAATCACTAATTTGAAATAAGCTTTGGATTCCTTGGGCCTGGAAACATAGGATTAGCATTTAGAATGAAGTTTCTATGTCAATTACAAGCCGAGATATTCGGAAATTCTTATTTTATGGCGGCCATTTTGAAAATCCAAAATGGCGGCTATGCAGGCATCTGCGCAAATGTAAACATTGATTTTCAGATTCCTGATGCCATAAGCTTTCCAAAAATGCACTGGTTTGCTAATCTCCATAAATTTTGAACGAAAGTGTTTTTATTGACATAGTGAACCGGACTATTTTATCCATTTCTAATATGAGATCGTCAATTACAGTAACCGTGTACTCATTACCCTTTATCGAACTAACATCATAATCACCTTTGTGGAACAAAATATCATCTTAGTACTCGTTGAATATGGGCTGGTATGTCGAATAGCACCATATGACTTTATGCACAAAATTTGAGAACAGCTTCCCCTTATCTTTAATGATTTTAACCATAAACACGGGTTTCCAAAGCTTGTACGGCCGGATATAATGCAAGTAGAAGGGCTCGTGAACCTGAATTTTTCTACACAATTCATCTCTAACACGTCACACTCTTAAGTGGAACATTTACAAAATATAATAAAATTTTAAGTGATGCTCCTTATATTCTAGTCTTGGTTTTCTTCTTCCCCAGAACCGTGAATGATGACACGAATGATGTATTGTACCAGCAACATGTTCCCATCGTAGATATTGCAGATGAGGTTGATGACACCAATGATAGTGTAGTTGTTGTTGAGGCTACAGACTGCATCACCCCCGCTAGCGTTCCGGAATCCTCAACAACGACAACTGTAGCACCCCTACTCAACAATTCGAATGCATATCAACGTCTCCGGTGTTGAGACACCTTTCACGTCAGGTGTAAAACGAGTAAAAGGCGGCACGAGTGCGTCGACCGTTAGACCCATAATAGAACCCCAGCCATAATAGAACTCCATAATAGAACACTAGCCCTCTACGTCTTACGGCACAACCTCTACAATAGCGCTTTCTACAAATAAAACAGTACCCCTTTATTCCTATTCAATACCACCTCCCGCTGTTCCCCCCACCTCATCAGCAACATCTCATTCTGTAAAGAGTAGCATATTATTCGAGCTCGTGCGCAGCTTCACCCCCACCCCAGCCCTGACTAGAAACCGGTACGTATTCAGGGTCGACCCACAAACCATGCATAACAGCGGTCTTGAGCACGATTGATCGTATTGCAGAGTTTGCCCTTCAGAGCAGTGAGGGACGTGATGCCAGGACGCGACTGTCCCTCGTGTTCGGATCAGATGATGGGGATTGAGATGATTTTTGGGTGGTAATATCACACAGGTGTTTGGCTGCCGTAGATGTGGAGTACATTTTCGGTCATGTAATGCAGGCCTCTCAAAGCAGTACAAAATTTAATATGGAGAACTTCACGATAGATATACATTAGACCACGTTTTCCGTGTTGCGGGGCATACGGCCAAAATTTATACACTTAATTTCAATTCTCAGGCTATTTACAGACGGCATGTAAACTCCCAGCGTGGTTGGGGATTTATAGCAATAGTCTTGGCTTATATGTTTACTGTGCTAAATACGATTGCCTATAATATCTGGCTGCCGACAATTGTGAAGCGTGCCCGTAACCTGGCCACAGACTGCAGGCTCGAATTTGACTGTGATATGGGGTCTGAAGGGTTGAGAAGGTAGAGCAGGAAATGGATGTGCGCATGTTATGATAAAAGTTATGATAAAAGCCGAAAATTTGGCAGGCATCACGAATTGTGGAAGGGTTGTCTCGAGTTTGCAGATGATGTAATGAAACATTGTAAGGATTGCCATATGGTATTAGGGTGAGTCGAATTTTTCAACTTTCAAATTCCAAATATGAGGGGTGCTAAAAAGTTGCAGCATGACTTAGGAATTCTAAAGATATTTTTGTTAATTTAATATAATTTAGTTTTGCTTGGTAAGAAGCTACATAAAAATAGTGACTTTTTTTACTTTTTTGTGGAATTATATAATAATTATTATATTAATAATTATATATGCTGTATATATAATGCACTGCTGTTTTTGCTTATTTCACAGGTTGAAACATATTCATCAGTGTGATGAAGATTACTTGTCCGTCAGTGCTACCATCCTAATCAGTGGGAATTGACCTACAATGGCTTCTAAAAGGAGGACAAGACTGGGGACATTCACACATATGAGCAACCTAATTGGAACTGGTAGAGAGTTGTTGCCCTCTGAACTCCCAACTCTGCGAGACGTTCTGAAATATGGGCTACTGCTAAGAGAACAAAGTGGTGAGGATGTGAGAAACTACCCAGCAGCCAGTCTTGCAAAGGACATTTACCCTAAAGTGCTTGAAAAGTGGGAACGAGCAAACAGTTCTTTTGTAGCCCCCGGTGTAAATTCACGAGTCACAATCTTAAACAAGATCCAAGAGAGCTGTGAGCAGGCCAAAAACATATCTCTTGGGAGAGGAAAGCTACATGTCAAAGAGGCTTTCATTGCAAAACTTGACAAGCTTTTTGACATCCTCAGTTGCAAGTGTAAAATTGTTCTCTGCTCTGAATTTGGCTGCCTTGCAGATGCTGGTTGCAAAAACGAAACTCACATTAACTGTACATGCCCTAGGGAGATGAAAATCCCTGTGAAGGAACTTGCTTTCATTAAAGGTCAGAGAGACAAGTCTGGTTCTATTGGACCACATCAGATTGGCTTGCCAGATCAACCTGAGCACAACAGAGAAGTCAAAAAGCAGAAGCGGCAAGAAGACGAAAGAAGAAGGCTTGCTGAATATAAGCAGACGAGTAAGCAGGATGTTTCAATGCCATCAAATGAAATAATTTTCTCTGATGATGAAAATGAAGAACAAATAGCTGATGCTCAAGATGGAAAGGATGGAAGTTATGAAGTGACATTAGAAATACCAAGCACGTATTCAACTTCCAATAAAAAGCCAGAGTACAACACATTAGAAATACCTAATGTTGCTATGCATAGCATCAGATATGGTGTTGGCCTGCGTGCCACAGCTGCCATCACCACTGCTGCCTTTATGGATGCTGGCTTGATCACTGAAGAAGACAAGAGACTTGTAGTTGATCACAATAAAGTCAAGAGGGCCCAAGAAAAAGTTATGAGATCCCTGGATCAGGAATTTGATGATCTTTGTAAGAAGGGTGAAATTGACTGCATCTTCTTTGACGGCCGTCAAGATACAACTAAAGTTATGCTGAAAGCAGAAAATTCAGATCGTCAGTTCCCCAGCATCATCAAAGAAGAGCATTATTCTGTGTGCAGTGAGCTAGTAGGGTGTGTCAATTTGGGAGGTGAAAATTAATTTTTGCCAATTCCTTCACTGAGGGGTTTTAAAAATGTTTTTGGATGTGAAGAATTCAAATCTGCTATTATTTTTGTGATTGCTCAACACTTAGCTTGGTAAATCTACGTTTGATTAAAAAGCACATAAATTGCTCTCGGAAAACAACATTTATTAATTTTAGCTTCTCAAAATGTCAGGTAATGCTATAAAAATTTTAGTTTCTCTGCATAAAACATATCCTAGTAATCATAAAACATATCCTTGTAATCATAAAACAACATTAGAAAGTAATGACTTCAGTAAAAAAAAATATTTAAACAACAAGTTTCATCAAGTCTTGCTTTGATTCGTTCTTGGACATCAGCCGCCGACTTGCTTCTTGGCCTCTGATATAGCCCTTACGTTTCTCATGTGTATACACCCTGCCTGCTGCCTCTGTGACTTGTTTCACACACCTCTCTATTGACTGAGCATGACAGGGCCACTCTGGAACTTGCATAGGCTTGTCAAAGAACTTCTTTACTTCCGTTGTAGTCAGTTTACATGTCAAAGGAGGTTCAAATACCCCGTCAGACCAGTCTGTCAGCTCCAACACGGAAGAAGCACTGGGGTTGATGGAAGGTGTCTTCCTGGGACGTACAGAAAGATCTCCAAGTGTGTCATCATCTCCACCCCTCATGTCAACAATCTTTTGGACACCAGGTCTCCTCTCCTCACTGTCATCTGAGCACAAGAGTGTCTGGATTATCATTTCGCTGAATGCATACCATGCTGAGCGCTTGATGTTGGCAAAACAGCATCCACTACAGCCTTCTTTTGCAGCCTAAACTAGCGCCAGCGCTGAAACAAGATGTGGCGTGGGCCTTCCACCCAAGAGTGTTTTACTTGATGTTGAACCAACAGGGGTAGTACACCACAACAATGTATCCACTATCAGTCTTAAGTTGTGAGGATTTTGCCTTTAAGGCCATGTTTTGAAACCCATATGCGACAAAGCCTGTTTGCTGTTGTCAACCACCTTGAATGGCTCACTGGACCAATTTCAAGAAGGGCCAGATCTGTGGGAAGTTCTCCTGTCCTTATGGCCTGTGTGATCCTATACGTAGGCTTGATCAGTAGAGAGATCCTTTACGACATTGTCACTCAGTGAAGTAAGAGGCTCTCCAATTGAGAGTTTGGTGAATGAAGGATCAATTTCAAGTTCGGTTGCAGTGTCTAGCATCTTGCCAATGTTACCTGTCCACTTGTTGTTAGACAAGGTCTTCCATCCAGTGCTGTGATCAAGTGTCGCAGGGGTAACTCATTAGTGTGGACGGGCACAAACCAACCAGATCAGCTTACGGCAAAGCTTGACCTCTACCCAATGCATGGAACCACCCTCCCAGCCAGTGTTAACATTTGTAGAATCACCTCCAATGGCCTGCAGGCTTTTATCAATGCCCTTCTTCTTCATGAAATCTACAAGATTATCAGCAATAACTTCAGCAGGTTTTTTTCTCGTTGGGCCTTTCTCAGGAGTGAAGTGGTAGAGATATCTTCCACCTGGCTCTGGTATGTGAGCAGTGTAAAAGTTCCAAATGTGAAAGTCGAGTAGGTGAGATTCAGAAGAGGGACTTTAATGTGTGTAGAGACACATTTTTCAATAATAACTGTTTTGAATTCCATAAATCAAATGGTACGTGTAGGAAAACGAGAATTTGCGAGTGCGGCATGTTTCATATGATGGACAGTTTGGGAAAATTCGAGCATAAATGTGATGAAATTTGTGTACTACATGTTATGAGAAATATAAGACAGATGGTATAAAACATGTTTGTTTTATGAAAGACGCCAAACCTAAAAATAAACCTTGTATAACTGTATACTACGAAATAGAGACTTACACGAACGCTGAAACCAAAGAGGTTATCCCACATTTACTTCAAGTCAGACAATGTGTGGCGAGTGCATGAACGTCGAGTGTGATGAATGTCACAAATGTAGTAAACGAACAAACATGTTTAAGACGACTGCACACGACACCCATGTGAAGCTCTTTTTGTCCTATATTGTCAAGCTGGCGGACCAGTTTAAAAAAATGACTATATTCTTGTCCATAAAGCCGCAAAATTTGACACACAATTCATTTATAAGGAACTGCTGGAACACGAGTCCTTCCAGATATTTACAGGTGATCCCTTGAAAAGAGGAAATAAGCTTATACAGATGCAGATAAGAGGTAATGTTCAGTTTAAAAACACTTTGTTATTCACACCTTGTAAATTAGCTAAGCTACCCAAGGTGATGGGCGTAAATGCCGAAGTTTCAAAAGGGTATTTTCCTTACACTTTCCTCACTCGCGACACTTCAAATTATGTAGGGCTACAACCCCTAAACATTACTTTAACTATGGGAACATGAGTGAAAGTGAGCATGAAGACTTTGATCGCTATTACAACACATTTAATGAAGATAATCCTTATAATATTGCGGATGAATGTGAACGTTATTGTGTGAATGACGAACGCGTACTTCGAGTATGCTTTCAAGCCTTTAGAAGGATGTACATATAATAAATAAGCCTACATAACCCGTTTGAACGGTGATCCGGTACAAACCGCAACCATGATCACATCATTATGTTTTACTGTATTCAAAAATAACTTCATGCCTAAAGACACGCTAGACGTCATTCCCCGAAACGTCCCGCGCAGTTATCGTATAAGGCTATTTACTGGCTATTTACTTGCTCGCACACATACAACAACAAACAGGTGTATACATAAAACATGCTCGCAAACGGGGGAAGTGGCCATTAAGATCAATGGTTGTGTTTTTGGGGTAGATGGTCTAAGCAAAGACCCCGCCACTGGTGAGGAGACGGCGTACTCCTTTAACGGATGCTGGTGACATGGATGCCCACGTCCTGAGTGTGGTATCATTGGAGACATCCATGGCAGACGTCGTGCCGACAGTCTCGCATGGACCTGTACACACGATCAACGTACAGTATAAGCTCCCAGTTCACTCACAAGGTTTTTTGTGGGAACACGAATATGATGCCTGGATGGAAGCCGATGAGCAGTATCGCGAAGAAATAAGGTCTTTCAAAGGTACAGTGGTGTTGGACCCCTTCAAATGCGGAGATAGTATACGCTTTGTATAGGAGAATTATCCGCGCAAAATGAGAGCGAAAGAACGAAACAAATGAAAAAATGAGGTAACCACCCGGGAATCGAACCCGGGATCTTCCGATTGCCTGTCAGATATGATAACCATTACACCACGGGCCTCACTCAATCAAATGTCGTAATTCCTCTACATGCGCGCAGAAACCAATGCCCCAAAGGGGTACCTCCCGCATGCCGTAACATTATATACATTATAACTGCAAACACGCAGTATAATTAACGTAAAGAACGACGCTTTGTATAGGAGAATTATCCGCGCAAGATGAGAGCGAAAGAACGAAACAAATGAAAAAATGAGGTAACCACCCGGGAATCGAACCCGGGATCTTCCGATTGCCGGTCAGATATGATAACCATTACACCACGGGCCTCACTCAATCAAATGTCGTAATTCCTCTACATGCGCGCAGAAACCAATGCCCCAAAGGGGCACCTCCCGCATGCCATAACATTATATACATTATAACTGCAAACACGCAGTATAATTAACGTAAAGAACGACGCTACGTTAATTATACTGCGTGTTTGCAGTTATAATGTATATAATGTTACGGCATGCGAGGGGTGCCCCTTTGTGGCATTGGTTTCTGCGCGCATGTAGAGGAATTACGACATTTGATTGAGTGAGGCCCGTGGTGTAATGGTTATCATCGAATCAGGCGAGTTTGTCTAAAACAATTCGTCTAAAATACAATTTGTCTAAATCAATTTGTCTAAAACAATTTGTCTAAAATAGTTTGTCTAAAATCAATTTGTCTAATAACAATTTGTCTAAAATACAATTTGTCTAAAAATAATTTGTCTAAAATACAATTTGTCTAAACAAACAATTTAATATAATATGGCATACAAATTGTTGCCTGATGTACAATGCTATTTATTACTTGCCACGCCCCATCTTAAAAGGTTACCTCTTGTGCGGAATAGTACATCGAAATCAGTTATCCCGGAACCCATAACCCGGTTAGGTTAGGTTAGGTTAGGTTAGGTATATTATGAAATAAAATCAACCCATTTTCAATCTTTTCATCCTCACTCCAAATTTATCAAGCAGACAAATGCATTTCTAGTTATCTTCAGTTATTAGTCAAATTGTATTTTAGACAAATTATTTTTAGACAAACTATTTAAGACAAACTATTTCGATGTACTATTCCGCACAAGAGGTAACCTTTTAAGATGGGGCGTGGCAAGTAATAAATAGCATTGTACATCAGGCAACAATTTGTATGCCATATTATATTAAATTGTTTGTTTAGACAAATTGTATTTTAGACAAATTATTTTTAGACAAATTGTATTTTAGACAAATTGTTATTAGACAAATTGATTTTAGACAAACTATTTTAGACAAATTGTTTTAGACAAATTGATTTAGACAAATTGTATTTTAGACGAATTGTTTTAGACAAATTCTCCTAGACGCGGTTATCATACCTGACCGGCAATCGGAAGATCCCGGGTTCGATTCCCGGGTGGTTACCTCATTTTTTCATTTGTTTCGTTCTTTCGCTCTCATCTTGCGCGGATAATTCTCCTATACAAAGCGTCGTTCTTTACGTTAATTATACTGCGTGTTTGCAGTTATAATATATATATATATATATGTTTTTTTGTTTGTTTGTACCTTGTGGTGAATGGACGTGCTGTGTCTCTCTCTGTATTAACACCCAAATAAGAAGGGAATAAACAACTCGGCGGTTTATTCTGTTTACACCCGAAAGTGTATAAAGTATCAGTGAATCCGTGTTTATAATATATAAAGTAAAATTCATTAAAATTAAGAAGGTGCAATACAGTTTACATAAATTATTACCAGTTTTAACGTATATATTTAAAACGAAATACTGTTGGCATTCGAGAAATTTTGAAACAAGGCAGAAAAAATGTCATAAAACGCAAAGGTCTGAAAACCCTCGACCATCGAAAGGAAAGAAATAAAAATAAATAAAGAAAGAAAGAATTTGTGTGGGTATTTCTTTTTACGCTAATTAATGAATAGCATGGCCATGGGTCGAAATTCTCAATTAATCTGCAATTTGTGTAATCTGGAAACAACTGAAAACGCTGCGATTCGGTACAATTTCTGTCAAAGACTGCAAGACTTTATCTGCATGAACTGGGATGATAGGGAAATAACTCTTGTCTCGAATGCGAAACACGTCGTGGGGATCAAATTTCTATGTGGCGCATGTACACAAACGGGAAATTCATTCGCTGTATTTAAAGAAATGGAGATAGCAGACCCGAATGTTACAAAAAAGAATGAAATAATGGGGACACAAGGGTCCGGAAATATCCCAAATAAAAATCGGGTGAATGAGAGAGAGGACGAAATAACGAATAACAGCATAATAACGAACAAGAATTTAATAACGAATAACACTATAAACAATATAATACGGAAGGAAGGCACAGATGAAAGAACAGAAATAAGTAAAAGGTGTGAGGTAGAGAAACTGTCCAACGAGCGAAATGATAAAAAGATAATAACTGAAAACATAGAAAATAAACAGCCACAGAAAAATAATGATAATACTAAAATTAAGAACTTTGAAAATAATAAGAAAACAAGAAGTAGAAGCGTAGAAAATATCGTATGTAAATACTAAGCGAAAGGGAACTGCAGATATCGGGATGGGAGCAATGCATATATGCACATCCCACATTATGCAACACGGATTACACAAGTGGATAATACAAATTTGATAAGAAATGCAACTTCCACCATCTTACGGTCTGCAACACCTATGTAAGATATGGGACTTGCAAATACGGAAAAAATGCCGTTACCACCACCCTCAAAGGAACGCAACGGGTGAACGGGAAAAAGGAACATCAAAGAAGGTTACCAATTTTTTAGACGTAGCCAACACAATCCAGCTGCTAAATACTATCTAGCAATTACAAAGTCAGCTGACAAATATAGGAATCCGAGAGCCGGACAGAAGACAAGCACAAAGACACTTCATGCGTTATCGGGACAACAGGTACGACAAAGATAAAAAGAGGTAAATTCTCGGAGGACCACAAGGCAACGAAACCGGCACCACCATTGGAAAACGACTCGGACCACCTGTATGCGAAAACGATAGAGAAAAAATAAAAATAATCCTAACGAACCTTCAGGGCCTTAAATCAAATCATTCTCCGGACAAAGTTTTATACCTGAAAGGACTCATGCAAGAAGCCGGATCAGACTTTGCATGCCTCAAGGAAACTCATCTAAAGGACTGCCAGGCGAACTGTGAAAATTTTGAGTCCTCTGTTGACAAAAAAGGAATACAAAGTGGCAAATATAACATCCTCCGAGCCGACAGAACAGTGAGACGTAAAGGAGGATGTGCTATTTACACACACGAAAGACGTATGGCAGAAATGACTATAAGTATCTCAAACAGCTACGTAGAATGTGTAGCAGCAAAAGTGAAAAATTAAATATGGTACTAATTGTAATGTACAGACCCCCAAACACGCCAACCTCAAAATTTTCAGATTCCATTACAGAGGTAAGAAACTACGTAAAAGATATACACTCTCCAACCCCAAATATTTTTCTGTGTGGTGATTTTAATTTCGCATTCATGAAATAAAAAAGGATAGGAAAAAATATATGTATACATCAGGACAAGGGGGTCACACGAAAAGACCAGGGGCAGGTAAAAATGCTACTCGCTCAAGCTGATGAATTTATGTTAACGCAAGAAATAACAGAAAACACAAGAAAAAACACTTGCCTAGATTTGGTATTCACAAACAACAGCAACCTAATTGATAATGTAGAAATATCCTCAACTATAATATCGGACCACAACATCATTGAAATAACAACTAATATAAAGGCAACAGGAAAGGAAAGAACACGCACAACAGAAAGAAGCAAATTCGAAACTTTTAATTTTCACTCCAAAGCTATAAACTGGGAAGATGTTACATCCAGAATGGAAATAATAGATTGGAAAACCATTTTCGAGGCCAAGACAACGGAAGAGATGCTAATGACTTTACAGGAAAAGAGGTTAGAAATTGTTGAAAAACATGTCCCAAAGATACAACAAAGAGGAAAGAGAAGCAGGTTCGAGAGACAAAAGAGGGCATTGTTTCGAAAGAGAAAAAGAGTGACTGCAAAATTAAATAACTGTAAAGATAACATCAGAAAAATATTAAATGGTAAACTGCAAAGTATCGATGTCGCTATACAGGAACTAATCGAGAAGCACACAGAAAAAGAAGACGACGCTATAGAATCGATAAAGGGAAACTCAAAGACTTCTATAATTTCGCAAAAAGAAAGTCGAAAAACCATGCGACTATCGGACCTTTAAAAAATGAGAACAGTGATTTATCTGATGATCTAACAGAAGTATCTCAAATATTAAGAGCTCATTACGAATCATCTTTCAGTATCCCAAAAACTGACAAACTGATATGCGATAGAAACGCGTTCTTTGAAGAACTAAAAGGGGAAAGTATAACGGACTTCGACTTTATGACGGATGATATTACACAAGCCAGAAAGAAACTAAAAACAAACTCAGCGGCAGGACCAGATAAATGGAATGTCACACTGATGAAAAACTGCAAGAATGCAATTACTGAGCCCCTATACTGGATATGGAGACGATCACTGGACACTAGGGTGGATCGATTTTACATTGTTTTCGATTTCCATATTCTAATAGAGACAAAACCTTGCGCATGCATGAGAAAATAGCCTCTGCAAAATCTTAGCTTAATAGGTAATCATCTTCTGCCCCCGGCAGAGCGATGAAAATCATATTTTAGTAGTCAAAAACGTATTTTTCTTATAATTTTTAAAATATTTCAATATGCATCAAAATTATTCCTAATAACTATAAAGTCGATGAAAAAGACCTCATATGATCGTTTTTCCAAGTGCGTTGTCCTACGTTAATATCTTTTGCCCCCGGCAACAACGTCAAATGTTGAAAAAATAGGTAATTTATATACATATTTTCAGATCGGCTCTTTGTCTTAAATAATGCATTTATATATTTCCCATAGCATTTATATCGTTGCTTAGGCATGAAATAACACACACGCAAAATTTTATGACTCTAGGCTAGGGTTTAAAGGTCATCTCTGGTGAGTGCTGCCAGCAGCAGCTGCCACTGACGCGCCAGTACGCACTGCGCAGTTCCCTCAGTTGCCTTTTGACAGCGTCGAAGGAAGGTGTGTATTTTGCAGCTGGCTCCTCGAGTCCTCAGTGTGTGTGTGTGTGTGTGTGGCTCCTCACTCAGAGTCCTCAGTGTGCTCAATCTCTCTGTTCATATCCTTGTTTGTTTTTCTCATAACTCTGTTTTTTTCGATTTTATTGCGTAACAGAACAATACATTATTCTTTAATCTTTACAGGATGGCTACCGCTACAACTAGAAGATCGGTTACGTGTCCAATATTTGGTGCTGGGAAAGATTTGAATTTGCGATGTTTTCCCACATGTGAAGATGTGATGCAATACGACCATCATGTGAGAACTGAGTTGAGATCGTCAAAGAAGGAACCTCCATTCAAAGACATCGCCGCTGTGGTCACGGAGAGACTGGAATACTTGTGGAAATTAGCTTCCATTCCAACAGTTTCGACAGCACGGATAAATCAAATGTTGAAAAGTTATCGTGATAAAATGGCTAACATCATCAAATCACTGAACGCGAAAAAGAAGAACGAATCGTTACAGAAAAATCTTGAGGCCTTCAAGAAATCATCTAAGACCACCTTATTTGACATATCGGCTTGTAAATGCCCTGATTTGACAAAATGCAGCTGCCCTCGTGAACGACGAGTACCACTGAAAGAGCAACAGTTTTTACTCGACCAAAGAAGTGATCGCAAAATGGCAATATGAACTTTGGATGTTGAAACAACAAATAAAAACGAGATGACTCTTGCAAGAAGATTGGCGATATTGAAACAAGAAGGAATAGCAGAACATCAAGAGCCGTCGACTAGTAAACGACAAGAAACTTCTCAAGAACAACCTTCTTCATCAGCCTCTAATGAAACCGAGGATACATCTATAGAATCATCGTCATCGTATGAACTAACACCGAGAGATAAACATGACATGAAGGAAAAAACACGAATGAAACTCCAGGTACTTGCTGAAGCTTGTGATCGTACGGACGTCTCAGACAGAGCTGCTTCATTTATTGCTTCTTCGTTGTTAGAGGATGTTGGCTGGATACGAGAAGATGATGTCAGTTCAGTGATTGATCGAAATAAGATAAGAAGAGCCAGAAAAAGAGTTCGTTCTGAGCATCAGCAAGATGACAAGATCACGCTACCATTACAGGGCATTTTCTTTGACGGACGTAAAGATAAAACAATGACACAAGAAGAAATAGACAATGTGAAGCATAGAAGGACTGTGGTAGAAGAGCATATAGTTTTAGTTCAAGAACCAGAATCCCAGTACATGGGGCATTTCACTCCTGCATCAGGTTCTGCCACTGATGGACTGATCCCACTATTCCCTTGTCATACTCATTACTCAAGCGGTCGAGAGACTCATCAAATTAGTAACCGAAGCCTCTGCCAGTGTAAGTGGAATAGAAGAGAGGGACGGATTCATCCGCTCCCGTCTTCACTCCCGAACAAAAATTCCACGATCTGATTCTAAGAAAGATTACCGTATGTAAATCGACATGCAGCCAAAGGAAGGGTGGTTGGGGCTGGATAGGGTGGAACTCGACGTACAGCCACCTCCTCTTGGTGAGTTCTTGGTTGCTAATTTTATAAAATTAGCAAGCGAGGAGCTGTACTTAGTACTTATCGTACTTATAACATCGCATTAACGTAATTATAATCCACATTTAGACTTTTCTCGGGGACAGAAGATATTACTCTAGAGTCATAAAATTTTGCGTGTGTGTTATTTCGTGCCTAAGCAACGATATAAATGCTATGGGAAATATATAAATGCATTATTTAAGACAAAGAGCCGATCTGAAAATATGTATATAAATTACCTATTTTTTCAACATTTGACGTTGTTGCCGGGGGCAAAAGATATTAACGTAGGACAACGCGCTTGGAAAAACGATCATATGAGGTCTTTTTCATCGACTTTATAGTTATTAGGAATAATTTTGATGCATATTGAAATATTTTAAAAATTATAAGAAAAATACGTTTTTGACTACTAAAATATGATTTTCATCGCTCTGCCGGGGGCAGAAGATGATTACCTATTAAGCTAAGATTTTGCAGAGGCTATTTTCTCATGCATGCGCAAGGTTTTGTCTCTATTAGAATATGGAAATCGAAAAAAATGTAAAATCGATCCACCCTACTGGACACGGGAGAAATACCGGGCATCCTGAAGAGCGCGAACATAGTCCCAATATATAAAGGAGGAGAGCGATCCGAGGCCAAAAACTATAGGTCAGTGTCGCTTACATCTCATCTCACTAAAATATTTGAAAGAATAGTAAGACAGAAAATCTATGACTTTTTGGAAACTCAGAAAAAATTCAATGATAACCAACATAGATTTCAGTCAGACAGATCATGCCTATCACAACTAAGAGAACAGTACAACATTATTGATGCACTTCAAAGTAATGAAAACGATGATGTACTATACACAGACTTTGTCAAAGCGTTCGACAAGTGTGACCATGGAATCATAGGCTGACCATACGTACCGTTTTGAACGGGACAGTACCGTTTTGTATGGGTTTTTGTATGGGTTCTGTCACTGAAGAATAATTGTAAGCTCAATATGTTTATGTACTTACTTTTTCATGAATACAGAATATTACATAACCCCCGTCCCTTTTTTGCCATCCCAATGTCCCGTTTTTGTCTCAAGGAAATATGGTCAGCCTATGGAATCATAATACATAAACTGAAATATATGGGAATAATAGGAAAAGTAGGGAAATGGATATATAATTTGCTTAGTGAGCGGCGGCAAGTCGTTACAGTACAAGGAGTATCTTCATCAGAATCAGAGGTCCTCAGCTCATTACCATAAGGAACAGTATTAGCTCCACTACTCTTCGTTACCAGAGACAGCATAGTAACATCCTTTGCGGATGACACAAAGATCAGTAGAAAAATAAGAAACCCAGAAGATATTGGATCTCTACAAACCGACATGAACAGAATCTACAAGTGGACGGAAGACAACAATATGAAGTTTAACACTGAGAAATTTCAGCTGTTACCGTACGGAAAAAGAGAAGACCTAAAATCCATGCAAAATTATACCCCAAACGGACAGAAAATTCAGAGAAATTCGAGCAAAAGATTTAGGGGTTGTAATGACTGATGATACGAAATTTGAAACACAAAATAGGATTACAGTAAACAGAGAAAAGAAAATAACTGGGCAGATATTGAGAACCTTTAAACGAAGGGATAAAAATAAAATGATTACTCTACTGAAAACCCTGATCATACCCAAATTGGAATACTGCTCGGTCCTAACATCCCCATGTAGTGAATACTCTTATTTTAGTTTAAAGATAAATGTTAATTTTACCGTCTTGAATTTCGGAATAGCTATAAATTCATTTTTTATTAGTTACCCATCATAATTCAATTGTAAACCACATTAATACTAATTTTATGTATATTGTATTATTTTATTGTATGTAAACATAATTAATTATATATCACAATTGTCAGTTAATTATTTATATTCAAATATTTATTTTAATCTAATACCATGTCCATTTTACAAATAAATAATAGAAAACCAAGGGTTATATTTTCCACCTTTGGTACTGTCGCAGTTTCGCCTAACGGACTCAATACGGCTAGTGAGATAATCACTGGTTGGCACTTAACTAGCGGCAGTGCTTATGGCTACATCATCCAGGTTAACCTATACCGGATAGATGCGCTACGGTCCCAAGCCGTAGCTTGCCTAGGCCGACGACGACGACGTAAACCAACAATTGGTGACTCCGGAGTTGGATTCCCCCCTTTTACCCGAACGACTAGGATTAGACTGTAACGTCGTTCGTGCCCATCACCCCCTTCACCCGAGCGACTAGGACCAGACTGTAACGTCGTTCGTGCCCATCACCCCCTTCACCCGAGCGACTAGGACCAGACTGTAATGTCGCTCGTGCCCTCTGCCCCTCACCCCTGCCCGTGCGCTCTGTGCCTGCGCTCGTCTCAACCTCCACTCCTTCGTTGGGAACTTGTCTTGCTTGTACGTCAGCAAGCATAGGAGAAGATGCCTGACGACGCTGGTGCCATCTCCCACTTGAGCGTAAAGCTCCCCGTCTTCTGGCCGGGTGATCCATTTATTTGGTTCCACCAAGTGGAATCACAATTCAACTTGGGAAGGATCACCGCTAGCAGGACAAAATACGATCATGTTTTGTCCTCTATACCAGCGAGCATCATCTCTGAAGTCCGTGACGTCATCGTATCTACTTCCACGAGTGAGGACCCGTACAACGATCTGAAGTCTGCCATCCTGTGCCGCACCACTGTCTCCGAGCGTGAGAAACTACATCAGTTAATCTCAAAAGAAGAACTTGGAGACCGTAAGCCCACTCAAATGCTGAGGGCTATGCAGTGCGCTCTAGGCGAACGCGCACAAACCTTCGATAAGGACATCTTTAGACAGTTGTTCTTGCAGAAACTTCCTCCATCAGCTCAGCGTGTCTTGGCCACTATGGATCCTGCTACTCCAGTTGATAAACTAGCAGAAACTGCCGACAAAGTAGTGGAGATTGACACAGCTCCGGTCAACAACGTGAACACACAATCGGAACTGGAGTTGAAAGTGAAAGAGTTAAGTCAACAACTCAACCACGTTTGTTCTCTGCTACAAAATCAACGGCAAAGAAGCCATTCTCGGTCAAGATTTACGAAGAGGCATCGTTCGAGTTCCGGGAAGATCTGCTTCTACCACGCGAAATTTGGAAAGAAGGCTAGGAAGTGCATCTCCCCTTGCAATTTTTCGTCGGAAAACCCCAGCAGCGAGTCCTAATGGCGTCTAGTACTCGCACTGCCAACCTGTTATTCATAAAGGACAGGAACTCTGGTGTCAATTTCTTGGTCGATACCGGAGCATCAGTCAGTGTATTCCCTCAAAAATCTGGTCATACGCACTCGGAATCTCCGCCTCTATACGCTGCTAACGGTTCACGCATACCCACGTACGGTACTCAGTCGCGTGAACTAAACTTGGGCCTTCACCGATCCTTCAAGTGATTTTCATCTGTGCTCAAGTGCAGCATCCCATAATCGACGCTGACTTCCTCCAGCATTTCAAACTCCTGGTGGATCTTGACAAGCGACGCTTATGCGACCAGGCCACACTGCTTTCTGTTCTTGCCAAACAGGTTGCCCTTCCGGACGCCTCGAACTCTGCACTTTCCCTCGTTCCCCCTAATTCCATGTACCAGTGCCTTTTCCAGCGATATCCAGGAATTCTTCAACCGATGCAGATGGGTGATACCATTAAGCACACCATTACCCATCACATTACAACAAAAGGTCCCCCTGTGTTTGCAAAACCCAGACGTCTTGCCCCGGACAAACTGAAAGCTGCCAAATCGGAATTCCAGCTTATGATAGATCTTGGGATAATAAGACCTTCCAAAAGCAGTTGGTCCTCTCCCCTACACCTGGTCCAGAAGAAGTCAGGAGACTGAGACCATGTGGGGATTACCGTTTTTGAAATTCGACAACCATCCCGGACCGATATCCGTACAATGTCCAAGACTTTACTTCTCTTCTCACGGCAAATCTATCTTCAGTAAATAGATCTCGTTAGGCTTTCCACCACATTCCCGTAGAGCCTTCGGATATTCCCAAGACTGCAGTTTGTACACCATTTGGGTTATTCGAATTTGTGAAGATGCCGTTCGGGCTACGGAATGCTGCGCAAACCTTCAGAGGTTTATAGATGAGGTCACCAGAGCTTAGACTTTGTTTATGCCTACATCGATGATTTGCTTGTGGCCAGCTCAACGGAAGAGAACATAAGGAACATCTTTCACTCCTTTTTCAACGCTTAGAACAATACGGTGTTACTATTAATGCATCTAAGTGTGTGTTTGCACAGCCAACCTTGAATTTCTTGTCACACGATTTCGCAGCACGGAATTACCCCCCTTCAGGACAAGTGTGAAGTGATAAAAAATTACCCAATGCCAAATAATCAGCGTGAGTTACGTCGGTTTCTAGGTTTGGTAAATTATTACCACAAGTTCATTAAAAACTGTGCCAGTTTTCTTGCTCCTCTACACGCTATGATCACACACAAACGCAGTAACGAAATTGGTATGGTGTAGCGATAGTTTACAGGCGTTCGACAATGCCAAAAATGCTATCAATAGTGCATTGTCTTTGTCATTTCCTATCAGTGATGCCCCCCTAACTCTGACGGTCGATGCATCAGATGTTGCGATCGGTGGAGTGTTGGAACAAACCATTAACGGTCAACAAGCACCCATCGCGTTTTACTCGAAAAAAGCTGCAGCCAGCCCAACGCGTTATAGTGCTTTCGGACGTGAACTTCTTGCTATTTACTTAAACGTGAAGCATTTTCAACATTTCCTTGAAGGCCGAGAGTTTTGTGTTTTTACCGACCACAAACCTTTGGTCACTGTCTTCAATAAAAACAGCTGTAACCACTCTCCCAGAGTCATCAGGCAACTCGATTATATCTCGCATTTACCACAGATATCCGCCACATCAAAGTGTCTTGAACACTCCAGCGGATGCACTTTCAAGAATAGAGATTACTTCTGTTACCCTCAGCTCTACACTGTGGAATGCTATTGCACAGGATCAAGATAAGGATACGGAACTACAAGACCTGCTCAAGAAGACTCCACTCACTCACTTTCCCTCAAGAAAATGAGTATGCCAGGATTGTCTGTGCCCCTCTATTGCGACGTATCAACAGCTGCTATTCGCCCTTATGTCCCTCCATGTCACAGACAAGCAGTCTTCACGGATCTTCATAAGCCCTCCCATCCTGGTATCCGTGCTTCGCAACACCTGGTTACCTCTCGCTTTGTTTGGCCCTCGATGCGGAAGGATGTCAAACATTGGACCAAAACGTGCCTTGCCTGCCAGCGTGCCAAAGTCCAAAGGCACACCAGGTCCCCCTTTGACGCATTTCCGCCCCATCCCAGCGATTTGAGGTAATTCATGTAGACATTGTTGGCCCTCTTCCAGTGATTCAAGGCCAACGTTATCTGCTCACCTGTCTCGACCGCTTTTCCAGATGGCCTGAAGCCATCCCACTTCCTGATATCCAAGCGGACACTGTTGCAAGAGCCTTTCTTCTGGATGGGTATCAAGATTTGGATTGCCGACAAAAGTCATCACTGACCAAGGTCGCCAATTTGAGTCTTCGCTTTGGAAGAAGTTTACCAGCTTGTTGGGTACAGTACATGCGCATACCTGTGCGTATCATCCGCAAGCTAACGGCCTCGTCGAACGCTTCCATCGCCAGCTGAAATCATCCCTTATGTGTCACGAAGACTCCCATTGGATGGATAGCTTCCACTCGTGTTGCTTGGTATTCGCTCTGCATTTAAGAGTGATCTGAAGACTACAGCGGCTGAACTAGTCTATGGAACAACCTGCGGCTACCAGGTGGCTACTTCACTGCAGGGATAAGTCATGCGATCCTACGGAATTCGCTCAAACACTTTCCTCTCACATGCAGTCCCTTCAGCCTGTTCCCCCTCGATTGACTAGCCAACAGAACATCTTTGTTTCCCCAGCCCTCCAGTCTTGCACCCACGTTTTCGTTCGTGTACCTCTCCAAAACGGCCTCTCCAATGTCCATATGACGGCCTATGAAGTTCTCCGACGTACGCGCAAATCATTTCTCATCCAGCGCGGTTCCAAGGTCGACAAGGTTTCTATCGATCGTCTTAAGCCTGCGTTTTTGGAATCAACCTTAAGCGAGGTACATGTAGCTACCAAAAAGGTCCAGGGGAAATCAGTGTCGTTCGGAACTCTTTGAACTTCCTCTCTGGTGGGGGAGTGTGTAGTGAATACTCTTATTTTAGTTTAAAGATAAATGTTAATTTTACCGTCTTGAATTTCGGAATAGCTATAAATTCATTTTTTTTAGTTACCCATCATAATTCAATTGTAAACCACATTAATACTAATTTTATGTATATTGTATTATTTTATTGTATGTAAACATAATTAATTATATATCACAATTGTCAGTTAATTTTTATTCAAATATTTATTTTAATCTAATACCATGTCCATTTTACAAATAAATAATAGAAAACCAAGGGTTATATTTTCCACCTTTGGTACTGTCGCAGTTTCGCCTAACGGACTCAATACGGCTAGTGAGATAATCACTGGTTGGCACTTAACTAGCGGCAGTGCTTATGGCTACATCATCCAGGTTAACCTATACCGGATAGATGCGCTACGGTCCCAAGCCGTAGCTTGCCTAGGCCGACGACGACGACGTAAACCAACACCCATATAAAAAAGAAGACATTAGACAGCTGGAAGGGATTCAGAGAAGCTTCACAGCCAAGATCAAGGTGGTGCAAAGAACTAAATTACTGGGAAAGATTAAGCGAACTAGACCTATATTCACTGGAAAGGAAAAGAGAGAGATAAACCATTATTTACACTTGGAAAATAATGGAGAAACTAGTCCCTAATCTTATTCTGAACCCTATAACTCCGCAAACAACAGTGGAAAGTAGGAAAGGAAGACTGTCGTGTTCCCAAATTAAAGGCGAGACAGGGAACATCCTTAACCTTCAAAGAAAAGAGTTTAGTTGTGAGAGGAACAAAACTGTTTAATCAGCTGCCCAAACACCTAAGAAATACGAAGGGAGTTGCAGTGGACATCTTCAAAAGAACATTAGACGCCTTGCTCAGAACAATCCCCGATGAGCTGGGCGTACTTGGCTATGTGAGATGGAGAGCACAAGAAACCAACTCAATCCTTCATCAGGCCAACTCGAGAGGAGGGGCAATAAGCTTGACCTTCGCGAAATGAGGAATCATTGCACGGAACCTTTGTAAGGTTCTAATGTAAGGTAAGCGTTTGCTGAGTTTGTAACCTTACCGTACGAACTTACAAAGGTTCTGCGCGATGATTCCTCATTTCGCGAAGGTCAAGCTTGTCGCCCCTCCTCTCGAGGTGGCCTGGTGAAGTAGGGAGTTGGTTTCTTGTGCTCTCCACCTCACATAGTCAGGTACGCCTGCTCATCGGGGAATGTTCTGAGCCAGGCGTCTAATCTTCTTTTGAAGATGTCCACTGCAACTCCCTTCGTGTTCCTTAGGTCTTTGGGCAGCTGATTAAACAGTTTTGTTCCTCTCACAACAAAACTATTTTCTTTCAAGATTAAGGATGTTCCCTGTCTCAAATTTGATTTGGGGACACGACACAGTCTTCCTTCTCTACTTTCCACCGTTGTTTGGGGAGTTACATTGTTCAGAGTAACATAAGGGACTAGTGTATATATATATATATATATATATACATATATATATATATATATGTGTGTGTGTGTGTGTGTGTGTGTGTGTTAACCCCTCCGTCTATAGCCTGGGTTGGTTCGAAGTCGACGGGGGTTGTAGTTAGGTGGCAGCAACTGATGTGTTATTTGCGGTAGTTTCTTCTATATTAGATTATTCTCCGAGTTCTTCTATAGTGGCTCGGAGGATTCTGGTAGACTTACTAAAATTCTCTGAAGATTCCCGGATTCTTGTTGTAGCGTATCGGGGAATTTGACTGACTAAGTTCCTGAAGAGAACAAGGCTCGAAGGAGAAGATAAAGACTATTTCTTACTGGATTTTACTGCAAAAAGGTACAGGTAGTGCTCAGCCTTTGAATCTATTTCTTAATGCCTATGGAAGAATTTTACTGGGTTTTATATACCCCAAAACTGCTAACATCATTGTTATTAAATGTTGAAAAAGCTGCATTATTTTTGCAAAATATTTGAAAATAAAGTAAATATTTTAGCTGTGGTAAGGTTTAAACGAATAAACAAGATATTTGAAGATGAAGCCATATTTTTATCTTAAACCGCGGATTTTCAGATCTGATGTTATCATGATCTGCCAAGTTAACTAAAAGTGGAAATTGGACTATGCATTTTTACACTAAAATATGCATATGAGTAAAATTTAAAGGTTTAAGATGTACAATTAAATGCTTAGGCAAGATATGATTTCATCTTTTTAACGAAAAGAGAATGTATACAAAATATGAACATTGCAAAGCTTAAGCAGGATTCCTTATTAAGCGAAATCTAAAAAAAATGATTATGAGATTTTAAAAAGAACAGGTCACCAATTATTTGGCAAAGTAGAAAACAAATCAAAAATTTTACTCAAACTCGCGTTGGGCGATTTTGGTCCTTATGTAAAAATGAATACACACACGTACATACATATGATTATAGGTATTATATAAAGTTAAATATATAAGAATATACAGGATTATATAAATACATGAACCATATACACATGAATTTTAAAATGGATACAAGAACTATATAAGTGAATACAAGAATTAGATGAAGTATAAGCTAGTATAGGAATATGGGAATTATTCCCGCGGTGCTTGATTTGTTAATACCTTGACCTTTTGAAGGATAGGCGGCTCGAACGCTTGGCAGCTGTTTTTTGGGAAGGTTTTGTTCGGCAGCTATCTTCAAATTGTCAGCGTGAATGATCTTTAGTTTGGAATGATCCCGGAGGTCGAGGATTTCATAGCGATTTCTTCAGAGGTTTTCATAATCCTATATGGGCCACCCCATTTTGGGTATAATTTGCGATGAGAACTTGGCGGTTTCACGCTCTTCAGATAACATCGCGTACCGACGATTATAGTCCGTTGACGGGGATGACGCCTATGTTGCTCTTGCTCCATCTGTTGGTTTCGTTGGTCGAGGGCATAGCGGATTATGTCAAAAATCTTGAAAGATCGTTCAGCTAGTTGCTGATTTGCTTCTGCCATCTCGGAAGATGTTAGAACTGCCGGGTCGATTTGGTCGGGCAAATCAAAAGGTAGACGCTTGTCGTAGTGATATAGGACGAAATGAGGGGTGTCCCCGATGGACACATTATAGCCATTGTTGATGGCTGTTTGTACCAAGGGAAGGGAATCATCCCATGTACGGGAGGATGCATCGACAACGTGGCGAAGGGCCTCTAAGATCTTTCGATTGTGCCTTTCCACTAAGCCGTTTGCCTGCGGATAGTATGCCACAATGTGTGTTTTTAATTTTACACGTTACACAGTGATTCGAACAGTTTGGACGTGAAATTAAGGGCGTTATCCGAAATTAGGATAGAAGGAGTAGTATGATTCTGGATGACGCGTTCCAGTAGGGATCTGGCCAGTTTCCGAGGTCTGGTCTGGAATGGCAGCTACTTCGCTGTAATGAGAGAAGTGGTCCGTAAACACAATGATATACTGGTTTCCCCTTGATGTTTTGGGGAATGGTCCCAGTATATCCATTCCAGTTCTTTGCCAGGGCCTTTGGCATACTGGATATTTATGCATAGGAGCTGTGGATGGTACGTTGCCCGTATGTTTTATACACGATGGACATTCGGCGATGTATTCATGTACCTTTCTGTTCATTTCGGGAAAATGGTATCGCTCCAAAAGACTCTTGATGGTGCGATCCGGCCCCATGTGGCCATACAAAGGTGAGTCGTGACAAAGTCCAATGGCTATATCGACGAGATCGTTTGGTATCTCCACGAGGTCGTTTCCATCTTCGTTCCAAAAATGTGCGAGCCCATTCCTTTTGTTCCAGGCGCGCCCGAAGGTTTTGAGTGTGTTGGTCCTGTTGTTGGGAGTATCGCAGGCACTCGTACTCGAACACAGGAAGAATTCCTATTTTATTCACTTGGGCGTCGGGCTTCAGCCTCGACAATCCGTCTGGAATAACTTGAAGTTTTCCCAGTTTGTATACGATTTTTGCCGCAAAGTCCTGAATCAACAGAGCCCATCTACTCAACCGTCCTTCAAGTAGCTTGTCCTTGAAGAGGTACGTGAGTGGCTTATGGTCAGTCTTGATGGTTACATCGTAGCCATAGACGATATTTCGGAATTTTTTCAAAGCCCAATATACCGCTAGGGCCTCTCGGTCCGTAGTGGAATAATTCCGTTGAGGTGCAGAGAGAAGTTGACTGGCATAAGCAATGGGTAATTCCACACCATCTACGTCCTGTAATAGGACGGCTCCTAGTCCATAGGAGGAAGCATCTGTGGCTATGACAAAGGGTCTTGTGTAATCAGGATATTGTAGGATGGGATGACAGGTTAGTTTACCAATTAAAGTTTCAAAGGCATGTTGGTGATCGGATTCCCAGTTAAATTTAGAATTTTTCTGGAACAAATTAGTAATGGGTTTAGCAATATTTGAAAATTGGGGGATAAAATTCCGATAGAATCCGACAAAACCAATAAATGCACGGCGTCGTCGATGGTTTTGGGTACAGGGTACCTTTCCAGTGCTTCGAGTTTGGCTGGATCAGGTTTAATTCCTGTGGATGATAGTAGGAATCCTAGGTATACCAGGGACTCTTGTAAAAAGTTGCACTTTGCAAGTTTCAGTTTAAGGTGTGCTTTTCTCAAGCGTGATAGCACATTCTGAAGACGTTGAAAGTGTGTTTTTATGTCCGAACTGTAACGATAATATCGTCAAGATAAACGAGAGCTTCGACACCTAATAGGTCGGAAAGGACTATATTCATCAACCTAGAGAAATTAGCAGGCCCATTTCGGACTCCGAAAGGTAAAACCTGGAATTCGTAATGGCCTCGGTTAGTGGAGAAAGCAGTCAATGCCCGAGATTCGGGACTGACCTCCATTTGCCAATAACCAGATGCTAAATCGAGGGATGAAAAAAGTTAGCTTTCCCTACGTTCAGAATTGTTTCCTGCATGTTTGGATAGGGAAACGGTCTGGGATGGTAATGTGGTTCAGGCGTCTAAAATCTATACAAGGGCGAGATGTTCCGTCCTTTTTGGAGACAAGAATCATAGGAGCGGACCAGGGACTAGCTGAAGGCTGAATGACATCCTGCTCCAACATGTCCGTGATGTGTTCCTCAATAGTGACTAATTGGGAATGTGGAACCCGATAGGGAGGAATGAAAATGGGTTTGGAATTGGGTTCCAGCTTGATTTCAAAAGGGACCAAATTAGTTCGGCCCAGAGGATCTCCTTTTAGGGCAATCACATCTCTATTTCTTATCAGGAAATCGAGAAGTGATTCCATTAGTTTGGGATCCTGTAAGGCTGGTGACTCCTGAAGGGAGTTCCAGACATTTCTTATATTCTTCTTTAATACTGAAGGTTTAACTCTAAGGAACTGGAAACACGATTTATCGTACTGGTGGGGAAATCTGAATCTATTTCTACTGTGGAAACAGTTCCTATTTTCTGATTTGAAGTTAATTCGATAGGGCTTTTTCCTTTGTTTAAACAAACAACAGGGATAGCTGAATTCTGACTCTGACTAAGGACTTGGGCAATAAGAACATCTCTTTTGAAATTACTTTTCTCTGTAATCAGAGTACGCTCTGACTCTAATAATTTTCCTTGACTGTCGACTACTTTTGCTAGGAAAAAATCTTCTCATAAGGTGCTACTGTTATGCTCGGTAGGGCATATGAAAAATTGTGAATCTGACTCTGGTTCGGCGACTAAAATTTGCCTTATGGCTGAACTGAAACTGGCTGACTGGAAACTGGCTGACTGGAAACTGACTGACTGGAAACTGACTGACTGGAAACTGACTGACTGGAAACTGACTGTGTTGATCCAACTGGATTCAACAACTGGAACTGATTACCTGGGGTCTGATTTCTGGAGCGGTTGTCCCTCTGGATGCAACCGCTGACTTGAACTGCTATCAAGTGGAGGGGGTTTCCTATTTCTTTCGGAAATCTGAACTGAACTAATTCTATTAGCATTAAGCTGTCTGTTATTCTCACGGAGATGGTGTGTCCTATTTCGACACTTTACTAACTTTCCGGCTGGGTAAATCTCCCATTGATTCCGGTTAAAAAAATCCATACCTAGTAGGATATCTGTCTGAAAGGTGGCGACTGTGTCCACTATACAACATTTCGGGGTATACCGCGTTTCCAACTTCTAAATATAATTCAATTTCTCCGTATGTAGGTATGGGTGTGCCCGTAACTCCTCTGAGTTGACAGGAGGGTGCCTTAATTTCATATTTGTAATCTGTACTCTCTAGTAATTCATCTACACATTGTTTCTTAATTAACGTCGCGTGTGCTCCTGTATCTAGGAGAGCAGTTAAATCTTGGTTATCAGTGCTACAATTTATTATTAAATCTAGGAGGTCCGCACCTATTATCCTGATGGGGAGTTTGTGTGTATCTGGGTTCATTACTGTAATTTAGGAGGGAGGAGGTTGAACTGCTGCCTCCAAGTAGGGTCTAAAAAAGGGCTCGAATTGTCTTCTATGGAGGACCTGGGTCATATTCTACGGGATCACCATACGCTGGAGGGTTCTTGAAAACTGTACTCTGGGGAAAATGATTCCTCCACGGGTACTTCTACGTACCGAACTAGACCTTGCTGATTGTACTGGGTTTGTACATGGGGTAATAGTGTGATTGACCCTGTGGTCGTAATCTATTTGGTTGGTGGTTCGACTGAGGCTGGGAATGGACTGGTTTCTGGGGATTGGGGACTTTTGGGAACGTTGGTGGTTCGTTTCTGAAGTGGGGCCTATACCCTGCAGGGGCTTTATTAGCACATTTTTGGCGATCGCCACGGCGATGACCATGTTCGTGACAGTGGGAGCAATAAGAGGGATAATTGCACTGACTTATCATGTGCCCAAAGCTATCGCAGTTAAAACACTGTGGAGGAGGGCGTGTATTCTGGGTTTGGGGGGCTTGTTTCTGGGGTGGTGTTCCCTGCATTGGCCTCGATTTATAGGGTTGTTGTTGTTGCTGTTGTGTTGTGGTTGCTGCTGCTGAATGTAATGTAGGGGTTTCTCTACCCTTTCGGTAGTTCTGGTTTGCTAAATCTGGGTAATGTTCCGTGTTTTATTTATGGCTACACTTACAGGTTTGTCAACATTTAAAAACCTGAAACTTTTTTTAGGTGCTCCGGGTAGGTTTTGGTAAATGGTCGTTGCTACTATATTAGATTTCTTTGTTTTGAAGTGAAAGTAATGCCACACGCATTTTCTGCGGCTCGGAGGGCTTCTCCTACGAGTTTATGTGTTCGTGTAATAAAATTTTTAAATCTTCATGTTCCTCTTTCTTCCATTTAGCTTGGAAGACTGCTTCTAACGTGGCTAAGGGTTGTGCAAGTGTTATTTCTTTAAAAAATTCTAATAAGTTTTGTTTAAAATTGTCCCATGTTGTAGCTTCGCTAATGATGGGACGTAGGTGACTGTGTATGAGCATTCCCTTCTTTAGGGTCGATAAACCTTTTTGCTTCCCTAATCTTTATATCATCATCGGTGATGTTTTCGCGTAAGAAATGTTGTTCTAAAGACTCAATCCAAGGTCTTACGCGTGGTTCAACAAAGATTATCTATGGTCCCCTTAAAAATTAAGACAGTATGGGGAAGGTTTACTAGTCTACCTAAGTTAATGTACGCTGGGGCGGGGGTTTGAGACATATTGGCTTGTGATCTGAAGTTTGTGTGTTTGGGAGTATGTTTGAAAGGCGCGGGGTAGGTGGAAAAATGGGTGTAGGTAAATTTTCGATGTCAGAAAGAGCACCGTCTGAATCGCTCATATGTGAAGGTACTATTAATTTGTTCTAATTTGTTCTGCCTGATCGATCTTAATCTATGGAATGATCACTTGAGTGGTTTTCCTAACTACTCTATCTAAAAAAATACACATTACATAAATGCACAATAATTTGTCTAAGTAGGGGAAAATTTGAGAAGATTGTAAACAAAATAATAAAAAAATGTAAACAAGATTTCACTCGAATGTACGTGAAGGTATGGTAATACTATGCTTGGTACATTAAATAAAATTATACTATACTAATTATAATACTAGAAATAACTCGGTTTTACTAAAAAGAAATGTATCACTGGTGTATGGAATGTTCACTGTGATTTTTTGTTAATTCTGGCTCGATACTAATTATTTACTGTTAATAATACTGATTTTTCAAATGTTTAGAGATTATTTAAAAAAGAGTTTTGTACTCAACAAGATTCCTACGGCAAAATCCTTAGAGACGTGTCCTGAAGACGTGTCTTGCTGGCCACTTGTTCTTGGATGAAAACTAGGCGTCGAGAACTTGGAGTCGTGACGCACCGGTTCAAGGGTGGATGTGACGAACTAGAAGTCGTGACATGCCGGTCAACTTGGTGTTGGTTCTAGTTCCAGGGTCTGGAAGATTGGAAGAATCCTGGATGCAGAGGTCGCCAGTTGTTAACTCCTAAGTCTATGGCCTGGGTTGGTTCGAAGTCGACGGGGGTTCTAGTTAGGTGGCAGCAACGGATGTGTTATTTGCGGTAGTTTCTTCTATATTATTCTCCGAGTTCTTCTATAGTGGCTCTGAGGATTCTGGTAGACTTACTAAAATTCTCTAAAGATTCCCGGATTCTTCTTGTAGCGTATCAGGGAATTTGACTAAGTTCCTGAAGAGAACATGGCTCGAGCCTCGAAGGAGAAGATAAAGACTATTTCTTACTGGATTTTACTGCAAAAAGGTACAGGTAGTGCTCAGCCTTTGAATCTATTTCTTAATGCCTATGGAAGAATTTTACTGGGTTTTATATACCCAAAACCTGCTAACATTATTGTTATTAAGTGTTGAAAAGGCTGCATTATTTTTGCACAATATTGGAAAATAAAGTAAATATTTTAGCTGTGGTAAGGTTAAAACTAGGGGTCACGAACCTTTTTTTTTGTTCACCGCCCACTTTTACGATTTTTTGAAAATTAAAAAAGCTTATCGCCCACCTTAGATCAAAAAGAATAAATCAACATAATCGATAAAATAAATAATGAAATAAATGTTTAATTACCTTTAGTGTGAGCCCACTAGTGGGCGCTACCGCCCAGGTTGGTGACCCCTGGTTTAAACGAATAAACAAGATATTTGAAGATGAAGCCATATTTTTATCTTAAACCGCGGGTTTTCAGATCTGATGTTATCATGATTTGCCAAGTTAACTAAAAGTGGAAATTGGACTATGCATCTTTCCACTAAAATATGCATATGAGTAAAATTTAAAGGTTTAAGATGTACAATTAAATGCTTAGGCAAGATATGATTTCATGTTTTATAACGAAAAGAGAATGTATACAAAATATGAACATTGCAAAGCTTAAGCAGGATTCCTTATTAAGCGAAATCTAAAAAAATGATTGAGATTTTAAAAAAAGAACAGGTCACCAATTATTTGGCAAAGTAGAAAGGAAATAAATTTTTTTATCCAAACTCGCGTTTGGCGATTTTGGTTCTTATGTAAAAATGAATACACACACGTACATACATATGATTATAGGCATTATATAAAGTTAAATATATTCGAATATACAGGATTATATAAATACATGAACCATATAACACATGAATTTTAAAATGGATACAATAACTATATAAATGAATACAAGAATTAGATGAAGTATAAGCTAGTATAGGAATATGGGATTATTTATGGTTCATTTTTACACACACACACACACATATACAGTATATATATATATATATATATATATATATATTATCAGGGGCGTATATTCAGGGTGTGCTAGGTGTGCGGCGCATCCCCACAAAAGCTGTAAAATAATTATTTTAAAAAATTAATAAATAATGATTAAATCTTTTATACTAAATAATATTTAATAAAAATAAAAGGTAATGTTAATTTTGCATGCATTAATACACAGTATTTACATTCATTGTTGCTTCTCGTACTTTCTGTTCGCTGCTCATATCTGCGGTCGAGCTGAACCTTCCTCGCACATTTTAGGGAGGGATAGAAGTGACGACAGGCAGGAGATGGGGGAGACGAAAGTGAGTGTTAGGGAAGAGTGGGGGTTATTACTGACTGAAGTCGAGCGGAGCGGCAGTAGAACACAGCCTGCTGTTTGGTGTGGATGTGTTTCGCAGTGTCGTTCGATAATATAGCTTACTTTTGTTACTTATACACGGCAGAAAGAGAATCGGATTAGCATGATTCGTTCATTTTTAACGAATCACTATTGTTTGTATGTTTAATATTCCAATTCTTAATGCATTTCTACACTAGGTTTTTCCTATTTCGCATATACACAGTATATACACACAGTGCCATTTATAAGCATGCCATTTATTGTACAGTGTGTACATAAAGTCAGGATCTATTTTTGTGAAGCACTTGGAAATTATATGGAATTCAATCATAAAATGATAAAGTGGTAACATTTATTAAATAATTAAGAGTAGGATTCGACGTGACGCCCATCAGTATCCCTGCACAGCTCAAATCGTTCCGCAGCATTTCTAAACACATTCTGGAGCATTTGCGGGGTTATGTTATCTGCAGCAGTTCGTATACGTGTACGTAAGTTTTCAAGACTCGTAATCTTCGTCTGATAGACGTGCGATTTGATAAAGCCCCATGCAAAGAAATCTAAAGGGGTTAATCTGGTGATCTCGCTGCCAAGGTCTGTTGCTTCCGCGTCTGATCCAGCGATTTGGAAAACGTCCATTTAGATAATCCTGAACAATTTCGGCATAGTGACAAGGAGCACCATCATGTTGATAGACGACGGTACTAGCAATCCTATCACCGTCGTCTATCAACATGATGGTGCTCCTTGTCACTATGCCAAAATTGTTCAGGATTATCTAAATGGACGTTTTCCAAATCGCTGGATCAGACGCGGAAGCAACAGACCTTGGCCAGCGAGATCATCAGATTTAACCCCTTTAGATTTCTTTGCATGGGGGCTTTATCAAATCGCACGTCTATCAGACGAAGATTACGAGTCTTGAAAACTTACGTACACGTATACGAACTGCTGCAGATAACATAACCCCGCAAATGTTCCAGAATGTGTTTAGAAATGCTGCGGAACGATTTGAGCTGTGCAGGGATACTGATAGGCGTCACGTCGAATCCTACTCTTAATTATTTAATAAATGTTACCACTTTATCATTTTATGATTGAATTCCATATAATTTCCAAGTGCTTCACAAAAATAGATCCTGACTTTATGTACACCCTGTATATAACTTAAATTTTAGGCTTTAAGTACCTTTTTATAATATTCAGCACACCCTGTTTTGTTAACCACCGTACGCCACTGATATATATATATATGTATATATATGTATATATATATATATATATATATATATATATATATATGTGTGTGTGTGTGTGTGTGATGTATATATATATATATATATATATTATATTATTTATATATATATATTATATATACAGGGTGTCCCATAAGTCCGGCATCATAGGAGAAATTCATATTTTTCTATTTCTACAAACTATAATTCATATGCTCGGGATGCCAATTTCCCGTCCACCATTCTGTTCAGTGACGAGGCTGTTTTTTATGGAAATGGTGAGATAAATCGACAGAAAACCCGCTACTGGTCTCAAAAACAACCCTCACTGGTATACCTCTTCAAAGGAACAAGGTGCATCTCGGGTGATGGTATGGTGTGGCATTTGGAAGGATCGCATCATAGGCCCCCTCTTTTTCGAAAAACATGTCACTGGAGGCACCTACCTACGTATGCTCAAGGAAGAAGCATTTCCAAGTGTCTTTAACGAAGAAGGAAATTTCCGAACATGGTTCCAGCAAGACGGCGCTCCTGCACATGACAGCACCCAAGTAAGGGAATACCTGTACCAACAATTCCCTGTTCATTGGATAGGACGTGGAGGGCCTGTGGAATGGCCAGCTAGAAGCCCGGATCTCACGCCACAAGATTTTTATCTCTGGGCCACTTGAAAGCGCTGGTATAACCAGAGAAAATTAGGAGTGTTGAACATTTGCGCAGAGCATTATTGGGGCATGTAACACCATTACTCCTGACATCATTCACCGTGTACTTGCTGACAGGATATCACGTCTGAATTTGTGTATTGAAAACAATGGTGGATATATTGAACACGTTCTGTAAATAAAAGCTTTTGTTTTGCCTTTTTTTATTATTTTTCCTATGATGCCGGACTTATGGGACACCCTGTATATATATTATATTTTATATATATATATATATATATAATATATAATATATATATATATATATGATGAATAAAACCACGAAGGAAAGGAAACACAAAATGGTGCTCAAGCGCTTTCGTCTAATGACATCCTCAGGAACACTGAAGTACATAAAAAGGTTAAGCCTATATATAGGTTACAGAAAGAAAAAAAGAAAAAATAAATAACATACATACACACACACACGTATATATATATATATATATACATACATATCTATATATACAAATACATACATACATACATACATACATATATATACAATAAACAGAGAAGTAAAAATAATAAAAAATTATAAAAAATTAAAAATTAAAACCTTAAAAGATTACCAGTGAGGCGTACAGATTTGTAAGGAAAAATATCGATTTTTAGCACAAGATCAAATGGATTATAAAAATACAAATTTATACTGGAACTCTGTCCGGGTTTTAACACAATGCTGCCTATGGTCAGGTTTCGATATATATAAAAAAAATAAAATGCAAATTAAAAGTTAATAAAGTAGAAGACAAGTTTACCAAAGATTTAATGTTTTACCCTTCTTATTAAATCTGTTTTAAAGGAATTCAACATAACAGGATCGAGTTGAAAAAGACCTTTGCTTATGTTGAAGTTATTTGAAAGTTGGATAATGGCAGACTCAAGAATATTTCTATTAACAATGTTGCTTGAATGGAATAAAACTGAAGCATTATTCCAATCAATACAGTGGGCTAACTCTGACAAATGGACAAAAAGGGCACTGGACAACTGTCCTGTTCTAACGGAATATTGATGCTGTTTTATACGTGTGTGCAAATCCTTTCCCGTCTGACCTATGTAAAAGGAATCACATTGTTTACAACCAATTTTATAGATAATGCCTGAATTATTGGTAGGGCTATTTTTTACTATGATATTTTTCACAATATTGTTATATGAAAATACTACATTAATATCCAAAAGTTTAAGTACATTAGCAATGCCTAAAAAGCCCGGGAAAAATGGAAGTACTAAAATATTTTTTGACAAAGTACGAGTGTTAATATTGACACGATAGAAAGTTCGTTTTGCCTTGTTGAGACAAGATTCCATAAACGCAGATGGATAACACAAATCACTTCCAATACCGTTGATTTTTTCCAATTCGGCATCGATGTATTCCGGACTGGCGATCCTAAGGGCGCGGAGAAACATTGATGAAAATATGGCCTTCTTAGTGGGGGTATCATGTCCCGAGTAAAAGTGTACGTAGGACAAATTGTTTGTCGTTTTCCGATAGATACTAAACTTAAAACCTGGGCTTTCCCTATGTACACGCACATCCAAAAATGGGATTGAATTGTCTTGCTCAACTTCTAAAGTAAACTTAATGGAGGGGACTTGATCATTTAACTGAAGGAGGAAGCTATCCAGGTCACGATTCATGGGCCAGATACACAAAATATCGTCGACGTACCGCAACCAAGGGATGCCAACCCCCAGGATTCTCGGAATATAGGTAATTTCGAAAAACTCATATAAATATTGGAGAGGAGGGGCGATAAGGGGTTGCCCATAGCCATCCCAAAAACTTGTTGATAATACTCGTTATTGAAAGTGAATTTACAGTCTTTGATGCAAAGCTTAATGAGTTCCAAAACAATGTGTGAAGGTAGTGGCAGGTCATACTTATGTAATTCTTGGGAGAGAAAGTCAAGCATATCGTCAATCGGCACTTTTGTAAACAATGAACAAACATCAAAACTAATCAATTTATCGTTAGTTTCAGTACGTGCATTATTCAATTTTTCCGTAAGATCCATGGAATTTTTTACATGTGAATCAGAGATAGTTCCGAGAATAGGGGACAAGACTTTGACAAGCCATTTGGAGAGTTTATAAGTAATAGAGCCCACCGAGCTAATAATAGGGCGCATAGGGTTACCAGGTTTGTGGGTTTTAATAAGACCGTAAAGGTAGGGCAGAGCAGGTGAAGTGGACATGAAAAGCGGAATTAAGTTCTTATGATCTTTGAGAAGGCGTTTCAAGCCACTATTAAATGATTTTGATGACGTCATCCTGCGGGTTCTTCCTAAGTTTGGTGTATGTGGCGGGGTCCTGGAGAAGCTCGTTCATCTTTCCGATGTAGTCCACTTTGTCCATAATAACTATGGTGTTAGCCTTGTCTGCTTTAGTAATATGGAGCTCCCCATCTTTTTTTAATTGTGAGAGGCTATTGCGAAAACGTTTAGGAAAGTTATCTTCGTAATTACCATTCGCCGCACTATAAACGAGGCCTTTAACTATGTTAAACAAATACTGAGGGAGATTACACTGTTTTTCAAAACACGCGAGACTGTAACAAATTTGTAAAGCCGAAGGTTTTTTAACAATAAAAAAGGACATACCATATCCAAGGGCACTTTTTGCATCGTCACTAATGTTTTTCGAAGAAAGGTTCAAAACACACTTTGAGCTTGCTTTTTTACTCCACTGACTATCTCGAATGAGACTTAATTTTTCGATCCAAAATGTTACGAAGTGAAGTAGTTCTCCGACGCAACTCGTTGTAAATTTCATCAAACAAAGGTTGGATCCACGGTTGGGGAATAACGGTTACAAAATTATGTTTGGCGATGTTTAAATTTTTGAAGGCGGACCACTCATTTTGTCTGGTGACTTCAATATGTTTCTTTAAAATTAATCTGCTGAAGTTGTTGAACGGATGGTCGTCAATTTGTCTGAGGCGAATCGGAAGCAGGGATTTGGGAAGAACTTGCTCCTCCAGACACTTAGTAAGAAACTTCCGTCGAATACGAATTGCATGCCCCTTCATTAATGTAGAAGAAAACACGGACATAAACGGAGACAAGAGAGGGAACAGCAAGCCGAAGGAACGCGTGGTGAGCATTATATGAAAATTATTTCACGAAGGTAACACGTGAAAAATATTTATGATGATAAAGGTCTCGTTTATAGTGCGGCGAATGGTAATTACGAAGATAACTTTCCTAAACGTTTTCGCAATAGCCTCTCACAATTAAAAAAAGATGGGGAGCTCCATATTACTAAAGCAGACAAGGCTAACACCATAGTTATTATGGACAAAGTGGACTACATCGGAAAGATGAACGAGCTTCTCCAGGACCCCGCCACATACACCAAACTTAGGAAGAACCCGCAGGATGACGTCATCAAATCATTTAATAGTGGCTTGAAACGCCTTCTCAAAGATCATAAGAACTTAATTCCGCTTTTCATGTCCACTTCACCTGCTCTGCCCTACCTTTACGGTCTTATTAAAACCCACAAACCTGGTAACCCTATGCGCCCTATTATTAGCTCGGTGGGCTCTATTACTTATAAACTCTCCAAATGGCTTGTCAAAGTCTTGTCCCCATTCTCGGAACTATCTCTGATTCACATGTAAAAAATTCCATGGATCTTACGGAAAAATTGAATAATGCACGTACTGAAACTAACGATAAATTGATTAGTTTTGATGTTTGTTCATTGTTTACAAAAGTGCCGATTGACGATATGCTTGACTTTCTCTCCCAAGAATTACATAAGTATGACCTGCCACTACCTTCACACATTGTTTTGGAACTCATTAAGCTTTGCATCAAAGACTGTAAATTCACTTTCAATAACGAGTATTATCAACAAGTTTTTGGGATGGCTATGGGCAACCCCTTATCGCCCCTCCTCTCCAATATTTATATGGAGTTTTTCGAAATTACCTATATTCCGAGAATCCTGGGGGTTGGCATCCCTTGGTTGCGGTACGTCGACGATATTTTGTGTATCTGGCCCATGAATCGTGACCTGGATAGCTTCCTCCTTCAGTTAAATGATCAAGTCCCCTCCATTAAGTTTACTTTAGAAGTTGAGCAAGACAATTCAATCCCATTTTTGGATGTGCGTGTACATAGGGAAAGCCCAGGTTTTAAGTTTAGTATCTATCGGAAAACGACAAACAATTTGTCCTACGTACACTTTTACTCGGGACATGATACCCCCACTAAGAAGGCCATATTTTCATCAATGTTTCTCCGCGCCCTTAGGATCGCCAGTCCGGAATACATCGATGCCGAATTGGAAAAAATCAACGGTATTGGAAGTGATTTGTGTTATCCATCTGCGTTTATGGAATCTTGTCTCAACAAGGCAAAACGAACTTTCTATCGTGTCAATATTAACACTCGTACTTTGTCAAAAATATTTTAGTACTTCCATTTTTCCCGGGCTTTTTAGGCATTGCTAATGTACTTAAACTTTTGGATATTAATGTAGTATTTTCATATAACAATATTGTGAAAAATATCATAGTAAAAAATAGCCCTACCAATAATTCAGGCATTATCTATAAAATTGGTTGTAAACAATGTGATTCCTTTTACATAGGTCAGACGGGAAAGGATTTGCACACACGTATAAAACAGCATCAATATTCCGTTAGAACAGGACAGTTGTCCAGTGCCCTTTTTGTCCATTTGTCAGAGTTAGCCCACTGTATTGATTGGAATAATGCTTCAGTTTTATTCCATTCAAGCAACATTGTTAATAGAAATATTCTTGAGTCTGCCATTATCCAACTTTCAAATAACTTCAACATAAGCAAAGGTCTTTTTCAACTCGATCCTGTTATGTTGAATTCCTTTAAAACAGATTTAGATAAGAAGTGTAAAACATTAAATCTTTGGTAAACTTGTCTTCTACTTTATTAACTTTTAATTTGCATTTTATTTTTTTTATATATATCGAAACCTGACCATAGGCAGCATTGTGTTAAAACCCGGACAGAGTTCCAGTATAAATTTGTATTTTTATAATCCATTGATCTTGTGCTAAAAATCGATTAACTTTTAATTTGCATTTTATTTTTTTTTTATATATATCGAAACCTGACCATAGGCAGCATTGTGTTAAAACCCGGCAGAGTTCCAGTATAATTTGTATTTTTATAATCCATTTGATCTTGTGCTAAAAATCGATATTTTTCCTTACAAATCTGTACGCCTCACTGGTAATCTTTTAAGGTTTTAATTTTTAATTTTTTATATTTTATTATTTTACTTCTCTGTTTATTTATATATATGTATGTATGTATGTATGTATGTATTTGTATATATAGATATGTATGTATATATATATATATATATGTGTGTGTGTGTATGTATGTTATTTATTTTTTCTTTTTTTTCTTTCTGTAACCTATATATAGGCTTAACCTTTTTATGTACTTCAGTGTTCCTGAGGATGTCATTAGACGAAAGCGCTTGAGCACCATTTTGTGTTTCCTTTCCTTCGTGTTTTTATTCATCATAAATATTTTTCACGTGTTACCTTCGTGAAATAATTTTCATATATATATATATATATATATATATATATATATATATATATATATATATATTAGTGATGTAGCGGATGTCATTTTTTCACATCCGCGGATGCGGATGCGGATGTCTACATTTTCGTTATTTTTTAGGATATATTCGAGATTTGTTGTGTTTAACGTATATAATAAGTTATTATATAGAGAGAGCTGTAGCTATAATGTTGTATAATTGATTAATTGTACAATAATTGCTGTACTTTTCCCTGAACATATAAAATAATAGCAAGCATCTAACTAATATAGAAATCAATTAGTGAATTCGTCTGCAAATAAATTCGTTATATTTTGTTGAGTTTCAGCCACAATTAGAAACCATAATTGTGTTACCCGACCTCTTTCCCCAACCTCCACCCTTATAGAAAGAGATCTTTAATTAGCTTGATAACTATTTATATTAAGTTTAAAGTTTTATTAGGCATATTTATAAATGAGTAATTAAAATAAAGTAAACTAAGATATTCATCGTTTAATATTCAAACTTAATTATAGGAAGGTTATGCTTAAGGAACATTAATTTTTCTGCCTTTACTGCTGCCAGTCTGTTTCTCTTTTCATCATATATTAATCCAGCACTGCTAAATAATCTCTCGCTTGGTACGCTTGTTGGAGGACGTGCTAAATGTTTCCTTGCAAGTTTACTCAAGTATGGATAGATATTCTGCGTATTTTTCCACCAACTAATAGGAATGTCACATGCAGCCAGGCGTTTTTCTTGGTGATAGCTCTCGATCATTTTTACTACATCTTTTGACATCGCGTAGGTCTCGTCATCGCTGCTTGACTCAAGAAACTGAGAGAGAGATTCTGTGATAGATTTGCTTGTTGAAGGTGTTGGTTCTGTCACTGAAACTTTTATTCTTTTGGTGGGTGGCGAAGCGACAGATTCAAGAGATTGAAGCTCTTCAACTGCTTTGCCAAGTGATGATTTAACTCGTTCTAATGTACTAGGTGAAAATAACTTAGCTTTGTAACGTGGATCTAAGTAGGTTGCAAGAGAGTAACTTCATACAATCACAGCCTCTCGTCTTGTCGCTTGCATCACTTTTGCGCACAATGAACTAGTTCTATTATTATAGTAGAATTTGATAATTTCCGCTTATTAATGACGTTTTATCTCAACGTTCCACATCCGCACGACATCCGCAGCCCAAAGTGCGGATGCGAGAAAATGTGCGGATGTTCCGCGGATGCGGATGCGGATGTGACCTACATCACTAATATATATATACAGGGCGTCCCAAAAAAATGTATACACACTTTAACAGCTGATAGCTCAATTGATGTTTCTTTCATTCCAAGTTAAACCCATTAGAATTAATAATGGCAGTCAGACTAAGCTTTGAACAAAGGAAATTCATTCTAAAATGCTACTGGAAGTGTGAAAACGCAGTTGAAGTGCAAAGACAGTTTAGGAGGGAGTTTCAAACAGATCCACCAACGCGACTTACCATCACTCGAATTAGAGATAAGTTTGAAGCCGATGGAACTGTTCAGAATGTCCACAAGAAGCGTTCTGGAAGACCACGGACATCGACAAGCCCCACAAAGCAAGAAAGAGTACTGGAAACGTATCACCAAAGTCCAAGAAAATCTGTGCGGCAAGCGAGTCGTGAGGTAGGAATTTCAGAATCGTCTGTCCAACGCATTTTGAAGCGCTGTCAATGGAAAAGTTACATTCCAAGATTAGTCCATGCTATTAATGAAGATGATCCGGACCGAAGAGTGGAGTATTGCGAGTGGTACTTGGCACGATGTGGATGTGGATTGGACGAAGGGGTTTCGTAGAATACCCTCCGCGTTCACCAGACCTCACACCACTAGACTTTTTTTTATGGGGATACTTAAAAGACAAAGTCTACGCTATAAAACCTGCAACAGTCGCTGAATTGAGAGCAGCCATTGAACGAGAATGCACACAAATACCAAACGAAATGTTTCGTGATGTTTGCGATTCCATTGCTTCGCGTTATCAGCAGTGCCTGGACCAGAACGGACGTCAGTTTGAAAACAGGCGTTGACAAAACAATTAAATAATGTCTGTAGATTCTATTACATTTTGAAAATGAAATGTATTTTAATAAACACTGCCTTTATAAGTATTTAAAGTGTGTATACATTTTTTTGGGACGCTCTGTATATATATGCGCCTCGGTGGTGTAGTGGTTAGCGTCGCTGACTATGAATCCATCGGCCCCGGGTTCGAGACCCGATGAAAGCCGGCGCGCAGCAAAATCTTGCTGTTCACCCTTCCACACAATAAAGAAAGTGGTTGATTGATAAATGGGTACTCTAGGTGGCCTAGTGGTTAAGACGCTGTGCTGCTGATGGGGCGTGGTTCGGATTCCACGTTAAATTGTAGGTCTAAGGTGGAGTGAAAAGTTTGACCTTCGTCAGAATGAATAATTCGGGCGGAAGCTAATCAAAGGTACCCAAAGGTTATATATATATATTATGTATGTGTGTGTGTGAATATATATATATATGATACACACAAACAGGGCATAGAACAAGGAATTCTTCTGGGAAAATCAAATCCACAGTAGTCCGAATAAGTAATATCTTTTGCTTATATTGGGGTTTTGGATATAGTAGGCTAGGTGTAGCTGTAACCCCTAGATCCTGTCCCAAAGCTGGATCCTGTCTGCTTTGCAGAGAGCTGGTGAGGGAAGCTATATTTTTGGGGCCTCTTTGCGAGTGACCCGTTACCTACGTCGGGCTAACATCGTGAAAAAGAAAAAACAATAGTGTTTTTCATTTACCATTACTTATTCGGACTACAGTGGATTTGATTTTCCCAGAAGAGTTCCTTGTTCCATGCACGGGCTGTGTGTATCATGAAAGAGCATCAGGTGACCATTCTGAGTTCAGTCTCATATATATATATATATATATATATATATATATATATATATTTATATATATATTAGGGTGTGTTTATGGTATATGGTGAAAAATGCGAAATGAAAATGCAAGGGAGCGGAACCCTTTATTTTGTGAGGATACATGAGGAAACAGAACAGGCAAAATTTCTTTGTAATCCAACAACATTTAGAGGTTGCTCACAGCTGATAGGTATTTTCAATTTATAGGGCAATGGAAATTTTAATTCTCAGTTTAAATGATAAATTGCATCTCCAATATACATCTCCAATAAGTATTCAGAACAAATATATCGTGTGAGTATATTCACTAAATTCATAATTAACGATTAAAGTACATGACACCTCTAGTGTTGGCGTTCATTTTTTCATCAAAGTGGCTTTGGAGGCTGTCGGCAAGACTTTACGATGTTCTTCGACGATTTGAATCATGAACTGCATCTGCTCTTCGTTCCGAGTCCTTCCAGCCTTCGTGAATTCTTGAATCAATGCTATGCCTCGCTCTGCTGCATCATTCACTACATTTAAGGAATCCACCCTGATCTTTGCTGAACCAAAGCTGGTGTTGTTTTCCCAGTTTGATGGATCCTCTTGCAGGAAATCGACCGGAAGATCTAGAAGGGTGAACAGATTGTACGTATTGGAAGAGCAAAAGTCTGCCAGGGTCTTTCCTCTTGGATCTGGAATCCAGACTCGTCGGGGGGGGAGCTTCTGACCCTTCAACGGAATTCATATTCTCTACCATTTTCCGCTTCTCATCATCATCGACTGCAGGATCGAATAGTGCAAGGCCCACGTTTACCTCATTGAGGTACCAGAGATGCCGATTAAAACTCTTGTACCCAGCGGCGTTGGGGTTTTGCAATTTTTGAAGGAGGGCTAAGTCGCTTCGTGGAGCGCTTGCTGCTTCTCTTGCTGAAAACCACGGAAGGACGTAATCTTGAGCAACGAAGAGACAGAAGTCCCGCAACCCAGAAATCAGGCGGTCACTGCTACTTGCTCCACGAGATGTTGAAGGACATTGGTTCATGTGCATCGTGAACTGGTATCTGAACATCCAAATCTTGAAAGAGTAAATTCCACGCGCCATCCACCGTGCTCGGTGCAAAGCCCCTGGAGCCATAAACACAGGACTCCGACGTCCGTGAGGTACTCCTCCCAAGAAAATGACTACAAGTTCAAGAAGCTCTTTGTAGTCATCTCTGGGATGCTTCACTTTCAGAAGGTCATTTGCTTCATAAATCATCATCTCGGCCCAGGGACTGATCACTGCAGCCGTGTCCTCTTCGTCCGTGGCAGTGGAGTATTCATTCAGTTTCAGTTGCGGCCAAACATTAGGGAAGCTCTGGAAAATCGTAATCTCAGGTCCTTTGGAAAGGTCTCCAACAAGGAAAGAAAATACTGCTTCAAGCAGCAGTTCCAGCACGTGATGTCGACACGCAAAGTAAATCATTTCACGCCCGAGAGCCTGCTCTACTCGCACGCACACTCCTCCATGGATGCCGGTGTTGGTGGCTGTCGTGTCAAAGCAAAGAGCTTTGATCTTCTGTCCAAGATCCCAGTTTTCGATGGTTTCGATGATGACGATTGCTGTCCTTTCTGCCTTGGAGTCTGGGAGTTTGGGGATGGCTAGAATCTTGCTCATCCTATCCCCGGTAACTAAGATGGCTAAACGGTCGATTTTGTCTCTTCCCATTAAGTCTGCCATAAGTTTTCCATCCCAGTGAAGAACAAGAGGGCATTCAGGCTTGTAGGAAGCTCTCACCTCTGCTTCGTGGGCTGATCTCTACCTGGATCTGCTGGCCCGAATAGCACTTGGACTGAGGCACATCTCACTTATGTCCTGACCCATTTGCATGCCAAAGTGGATGAGAACACGAGCAGCTGCCCTGTCGCTCATCCGCGTGCGGTCCAACGCCGCAGCGACCTCCGAACTGATTGCCGTCGTCCCACGGCGATGTTTTGGAGCCGACGATGTAACTGGCTTTCTTTCGGGACTTGTTTCCTCACTTGATGACGCTGACGATGAGGTTTCCATAACAACGGTAGCAGAGATTTCTTCCATTTCCTGCACATGCCTGTCTTTCCGCTTCAATTCCTGAGCAGTTCTTTCTTGGGCCCTTGCGACTTTTTTGGGAATCTTCTTGTCGACATTTCCAATCCTTCCTCTCCGACCCTCCTCCCTTTGAGCAAGCAGGAAGTCCTTGTCCTCCTGAATTTTGATAAGATTTAGGGCATTTTGGTGACCAATGTCGAAAAGGTTGTTCAAGCTTGACCTGAACGCAGCCTGGTTGTCCAAATTGGTCTTCGTTTTCCGCGAAATTCTCTTCTTCAAACCCTGACATTCGTCATGCAATTTCCGGACGTGCTTCTTGACGTCGTGCGGATGTTTCGTCGGTAAACCTTCTGTCACCCAGATTTCAATGATGGCTTGTGATGTCGAGGACACACTCTCAGCTAAGGATTTCTTCTCTTCATTGTGGAGATGGAAAAGGTACTTCAATACATCACCTCTTGAAGGTAATTGCTGACCGGCAATAGTAGAACTTGATGACCCCACAAGCCAGATTGATTTCTTCGATCTTGTACATGCCGCCATCGTTCACCAGTTATCTGTGAATAAGACAAAACAGTGAAATTGGTAAGTTAATTTAACCCATTCATGGATAAAGTACCTCAGGAAAATGTGTAGAAATAAGCCACCCTCTTTGTAACCGTAATCTGTGTTCAAACAATGATTGGCTGATAACCCATGAACACAATATGTATTAAAATTATAATAATTTTGCGAAATCATGCATACATAACCATTGACAGTATATCCAATCCATATATAAATTTAAAATAATCTACGATACACTACACTATTTCACTCAGACGATGCGAAAAAAGATGATTGCAATACGCTGAAGCAGAGAGCGTCCAAAATTTTATACGCATAAAAATTAAACCTTATAACTATTTTTGGAAACAAAAATAGTGCCGGTAAAACAAGTCATTACACTTACAAACAATTCATAATACCATCCATTACAGTGCTAAGTAAAAAAAACGTTTGAAATATATGAATTATTTAAATAACACTTACCGTTATGAGAACTGTGATGCTTCTTGGCCATCATTACGTAAATGCATGAAAGACGTGAATAATTAAGAGAAAACGATTTAGAATTAAAGAAAATTAATTTGTTGGTATACTGAAGTAAAGAAATATGGATTATCAGAACGCAATTGACAAATGCAATTTCTAATTTTGGGGACGCTGTGTATCAATGGGTTAATAAACACTAGAAGTGACTTAAAAAGGGCGCATAAATAAATGAGCATATGGGTAAAACTTTGGGGTCTTTGGGCAACCTCTAAATATTTGATGATTTTCAAAAAAAATCATGTGCTTTATTTGCTCCCGGAACCTCATCATTTGCGGGGTTCCGTGTCCCGAAATTCACACTTTCAGTTTTTAAAAGCACCCTAATATATATATATATATATTTATATATTTTTTTTTGTGCTCAGTGTTTATTTAGTTCATTTCCCCAAGGAAACACTGCATACCAAGTTTTAGGTCATTATGACTTTGTTTAGTGTATACACAAGCTGACTAAGAAAAGCTCACATTTGTTTGATTTTTTTCCCTATAGAATGACTCTTGTATTAGGAAAATGATACTCAAGTATTACATATCTATAGGTAAATTATTATTTAAGTGATTAATTTATTAATTACAGGCAAACCAAACACAATGTTGTTTGAAACAGTAAAACAACTCTCCCGTCCTCACGATTATAAGTTAGCCTTGCTTGCACTAGGAAACTGGCGTCGATGTGTAGCGACCACCTGCAACAGATACTGTTTCTGTTCTTCTTTCTTCGTAATGCAAGAGTTATATTCCTGAATTAGCTTCACCCCTCTTTCAGCCACATCTTATCTTGGAGGACTTCCTTGGCCTGGAGGAAAAGCGGATCATCCTTCCATTTGGATGAATCTTTAGAGATGATTCCGGAGCCTAGTAGCGTGGTCTGGAAGAAGCTGTTGGTATTCTTGGATGCCAGCTTCTTCAGCGTCAGTGACGGAATGTCCTCTTCCGGCATTTTATTTCTCTTCGGTGGATCTTTCTCTCCTTCCCTTACCCTCATCGGCTCCAGGATTCCTCTCTTCCCCATATTGGAAACTGCTTCACTGAATGGAGCCAGAGCGCTGACCTGCTGCCAATTCTTTAGGAACCGTTGAGATAGGAGAACCTCCGGACTGCTGGACGATCCGTGAACTCTCTTGAAGACGTCTCTGAGAACGACCTCCAAGATATGGTGTCTGCAAGCAAAGTGAAGTAAATTTCTTCCCAGTTGCTGCTCAATCAGAGTGCAAGTTCCACCAATATGACCCGTATTGCTTGGAGTCGTATCAAACCTCATGGCGACGACTCGGTCTTCGACCTCCCAATCCTTCAAGGCCTCAACCACGGCGTCTGCTTGCGCCATTCCTGTTCCACATGCGAGCTTCGGAACACCCAGGAGTTGGATGTTCTCCTCTGACGATGACGAAACATCCTTCCCAGAGATCAGTACTGGGAGATGATCGACGTAGTCATTTTCTGTGAGGAATGGGAGGAATTTCCCCTCCCAATGGACAACAATTCCAGTATTGGTGCCAGAAGATGAGACAACTTGTTTCACAGAAGTGATGTGGTCACTTCCATGTCGCATACGGGTTCTCCTGAATGTGGAGCGACTGATGGCCATTTCATCAATGTTCCCTCCAAGACTTTTCACAGTAGCTGCCACGATGTGAACTGTCTCACGATCGCTGGTGTTAGTTCTATCCAGGGGCGCAGCGAGACCAGGAGACATGAAGTTCTTAGGCCTCGTTTGAGGTGCAGGACAAGGAGCTGCTTTTGACGGGCCAAGGACCTGAAAACTCGGATCCATTCCAACTCGAGGCATCTTCGGAAATGAACGAGGGCCTTCATCATCAGAAGAGGTGCTAGTTGACTCCAGCTGAACGGTCTCTTGCTCTTCACGCATCTGCTTCTCCGCTACTTCCTTTTGCTCTCTGGCCTTCTTCTTAAGATATTTCTGTTTCATTTCTTTCTTATCCAGGGCTTCGTCGACTCTTCCCATGTGAAACTTGCGTTCCCTCTCTTGGTCTTTCAAGAAGACTCGGTCTTCCTCTATCCGGATCAGTCTTTCCACATCATCATGCTTAATGTTGAAGAGCTTTTCAAGATTGTTTGAAAACTCTTGTTCCTTCTGTATTTGTGGCTTACTTCTCCTGCTGGAACCCTTTTTCAACTTCTCCCAAGTGGATAGGATTCCATTCAGGGTTCGTTTGATATTCGGCTCCTCTTGAGTAGGGATGCAGGCCATTCCTCAGATAGCTATGGTTTCCTTCACCACCATATTGATGCACTCGTTTTTCGTAGGAGTTGGCTCACTCATTTTCAGATGAAAATAACGTTGGAGAATTTGCCTAAGAGTAGGCAGACGGGACTTAGGAATCTCTTCGATGGTGCCTCCAGCCAAGTAGATGGTTGTTTTCTCACGCAATGCAGTTGCCATTATCACAACATAAAAAGAGAAACCAAAAATTGACATTTTTTATTACTATGGAAATAATGTAGAAATACAGCAACTTCAAACATGTAGGCTTTTAAAGTCACACTTTAACATTAAACATGCACTAATGTACATGAATTTTCAGCAAAATTTATTATTCAACATAAACCAAAAACAATAACGGAACAGTAATATAGCAACTCTAACCGTCATAGCAATTTATAACGCAATAGAAAATATAGAAATTTTAAGCATACACAGTTTTAACGTTACTCTCTAGGACTAAACTGTAAACTTAATTAATTAGTTAATTTGGAACGTAATTTGGAATTAGAAACTGGACGAATTACGCAATTTTTATTTACGTTCCGAGTTATGCCTGCTATATAGGCCACGTCAGAGCCGAGCATTACAGGGCATTAAAAAGGTAGCCGTGTGCATACCCTAAATATTCATTAATTTAAAAAAAAAAAATCAAGTGCGCTAGTTTCTCATCTAGTGCGTACGTTTGGGCTATGGGCACACAAAAATTTCGGAGAAAAAAATTTCCCCCCCTTCTGTGGACCACCCTAATATATATATATATATATATATATATATATATATATATATATATATATATATATATATATATATATATATTAGTGATTTCTCCATTCATCTACTTCATGCGTCTTTGGAGCGGAGCTTTACATACCAAAAAATATAGATTTGAAAAGTTGCCCTTTTGCTATACCATGTTATCTCTCTAGTCCGAGCTGTACAGATACGGGCATATAGCCTATCTCATCACTGTACCCCTGCTGAGGGAGATCGATATACGAAATGACTCGATGAAATATAAAGTAAGAAGTTCTCAAGAAAGTCTCTCTCTCTCTCTCTCTCTCTCTCCTCTCTCTCATACACACACACGCACACACACACACACACATATATATATTCCACTGAGAACAGTCTTCACACAGATACTCTCCAGACCCAAAACCGCTTAAAGTCAGTGATCGAGGGGGAACGTTGATACATTCATCATGTGTACAAAAAAATATTATATACTAAACGGTTCCACGGCAATTGAGCGCAGGTCAAATGAGCGCCGACAAATGAGCGCTGACAATTGAGCGCCAAGACAATTAAGCACAAGACAATTGAGCGCAAGACAATAGAGCGCAAAACAATAACCTAACCTAACCTAACCTAACCTAACTACATTATTTTTAACATCCTTAATAAATATTGTTTTTTTAACATCTTTAATAAATATTTGTTGAAGCTTATTTTGTTTCTTTTATCCAGTTTTTATTTGCTTGCTCTCGCTCAATTGTTTTGCGCTCTTTTGCCTTTGCGCTCAATTGTCTTGGCGCTCTATTGTCTTGCGCTCAATTGTCTTGCGCTTAATTGTCTTGGCGTTCAATTGTCGGCGCTCATTTGTCGGTGCTCATTTGTCCTGCGCCCAATTGTCGTGTCACGGTACTAAAAACACTTTTACAATTCATTATTTCCATTTTGATAAAAGAGTAGATAAGGAGGACTTCATAAACGTTTCTAAGCTATATTTGAGGATGGCGTAGCCTCTGAGGGAGATGCCTTATCCTCGCAGGGTTCCCTAAAGCAACACTTGGAACCCGGAAACGCCCCATTCACGCGCAGCCGTCGCACGCCGACGCATCCACGTCGTACCAAAAGCACCCGCCAGTATAGTGGAGTCGATTAATACAAAAATACACTCAAATCATTCAGATCTGGCAGAAAGTACGAAATTTGGCATGAAATTACCTTTTGACATATAGAAACATTTCCAGGGTGGGGACTCGCTGGGACCTCACTCTGGCGGCCATTTTAAGCAAATTCAAAATGGATGCCTCGATTCCACAGCCAAAACCATAAAATGCCATATCTCAGGAACTACTGGGCCGATTTTGATGACCTTGGGCGGCAATTTTGAGCAAATTGTCATCCGGTTTCATTATTTTACTTAAAAAACTTATAATAAATGGCGTTGTGCGGGCCCTTCCACAAGCATTATTCAGGCTTAGTAAGTTAGTCGCCATTACTTATGGTAATAGTAGCAATCTATCAACATCTTTTGAGGCAAGAGCTTTTGCTGAGTTAGCTGCTTATGTTAGTGAGTGTAAAGGACAAGTTCGCAATTTGAGGGAACTTTACAAGCTATATGACAAAACGTTGACACAATTGGGATGTACCAGCACATCCACACGCAATTCTACAAGACTGAAGGTGCCCTTGATAGAAAAATTGCCAGGATTAGTTGCTCAACCTGCAGGAAGAGACGTGTTGATTACGCATAGCGATACCGTTGGATCTGTGCTGTCTCATTCCAGCGAAACCACCTTGTGCGATGACGAGGCGATGATCCTCGTTAAAGCAGCAAATATACTGAGGAGGCACATCTTTGAGAATCCGCTAGTTGGCGGACGACTGCCTCCTCAAATCTATCCCTCCTCCACTGTTTGCATTCATGAAAATGACATTGCTAAGCCCTAGTATTAAGTCACAGAACTCCATTGAGAGTGCTAGGGCTAAGTTTGCATGTACGTTGTCTCACCTTATCATCCACAATACTGTAAAGCATGTTGTTAATCCTACCAGTAATGAGAAGCGTCATCCCAAAGAACGTGAAACACCCACACTCCTCTATGTTGGGTTGAAATTGAAAAACCAGAATCAGTCACAGCAGCTCATAAATCACTTCTCATCTCTTGAGCTGTCAATATCTTATGAGAGAGTATCGGAGGTCTCGTTGGATTTGGCAATTAGTGTATCCACCCAATTCCACCAAGATAGTGTGGTTGTTCCTACGAATATGCGTAGAAGTGTCTTCACTACGGGTGATGTGGATAATATCGATCAAAAGAAACGATCAAATCTGTCCCGTTCGGAGTTCCATGGTACGATGATATCCCTAACAAATCATCTGAGCACTTCTAACGAGGGAGTCAAGCGTGGCGTCTGTTCCGTTAATGCTGATACTCCCAGTGATCGGAAAAAATTTACTCTACCAGCTTCCTATGCTGTAGTAACCCCAACTGAACTACCCAACACAGATATTTTCATGACCCTTGCAATGACCCGGTTGTTCCAGGAGCGTCCAGAATCCCAGGGTCCATCGTGAAGGAGGAGGCCTGGTTAGCTCTTGTGTCTCACATACTGGACAAGGAGAGAATTGAGATGGGAAACGTCATAACCTGGTCAGGTTATAACGCTACCTTCAGAAAGACAATGTGCGCCCTCGCGCAGAGATCAGGATTTTACCACTCTTTGTAGAGAAAGCGCAATCCCCATCCATGATCAAACATTCAATGGAAGTTGTAAAAGATGGAATCGAGTTTTTAAATCCAGGGCAAACCCCCGTCATTGGCATGGACCAACCATTGTATAGTCTGGCAAAACGAATCCACTGGAAGTACCCAGAGCAACTTGAAGACAAGTACGTTGTGATGATGGGAGGGTTTCACATTGAGATGGTGCTGCAGGAGACCCTGGGCAAGTGGCTTGATGGCTCAGGGTGGGATCACGCGTTGGCTGAAGCAGGCGTTCTATCACCTGGTCGTATTCATTCGGCGTTGAGTGCCTCTAATGTGAAAAGAACTCGATATGCACACGAAGTGTCCCTTGCTGCTCTTCACATATTGAGGGAAGAGGTGTACTCAGTGTCACAAGGACAAGTAGCATATCCAACAGTCCAATACTGGACACAGACAAAGGATCTCCAACTAATACTTATGTGCTGCAGGTTCATCAGGTCTCAGAGAGAGGGAGATTTTGAACTCTATGTCCAAGTGCTTGGTGAGATAATTCCATGATGTTTCGCTCTCGACCATCCAAACTACGCACGGTGGCTGTCAATACACGTGAGAGACCTCATGCAGTTGAAGGACAAACATCTAACAGTGTACCACGAGTTTATGAAGGGCAACTTCGTTGCACAGAGGTCAGAGAACCGGTATTCCATGATGGCGAAAGACCAATCACATGAACACTCAAACGATCACATCAAGGGAGATGGAGGTACATCTGGCCTTTACGACGAGCCGATTGCCCTCCTCATATGGATGCTAGCTTCTCCTCAGTCAGCGCGCAGGCATCATCTCCACTTATGAGGACTTCATGTCATGGCACCACACGTCGAGCTCCTCTTTTCATCACGAAGAGGCACGGAGCCTCCAGACTCGTTTTCACAGTGGCGTGAAGTCTCTGATGCGAGTCCTAAAAGAGCATAGCAACCCATTTAGTGACTAAATTGATCATGGATGCATATGTGACCAACTCGTTAAGAGATGCTCATGAGATCGAATCTGCCATGTCCAATGATTTCGTCAAGACACGCTTCATTGATGCTTCAAAGGCCATCACTGAAACTATCCAGCGTAAAGGACTGAACACGTTCAAAATTGTACCTGACAAACAGAAAGATGCAAAAGGTCAAGCTCTCAAACACAACTCAGCCTTGGGCACTCAGTTGTTCCTATCTGTGCATTCATGACCAGATGAAGATATTGATGAGTTTTTCATGTATGAAAACCATAAAGAACCCCCCATCATTAGCTGTTGCTGATCGTTTGCGAACTAGCACGAAGTCCGATCTCCTGAAATGCTTCGAGAAGGTCAATGAAAAACCAGATGGAGATTCACAGTGAAAATCTTCGATGGTCCTGCTGTAGTCAATTTCATTCAACCCGCCCAAACCGTGAGCACGATCGGTGAATATATGAAGAAGCAACTAGTGCCATTTGCAAGATCTCATGCCTCTGATTGTGTGGATCGTATGAACTGGATATGGGATATCTACCCTGAGAGAAGTCTGAAAGACCAAGCTCAAGAGAATCGAGGAGATGGTCCAAGGAAAAAAAATGACTCCAAGACTCCCATCAACCGAAAAGAATGGAGTGCCATCCTCAAAAATGAAGAGAACAAAACAGAACTCCACACTTGTGAGTAAGCGGTTAGCTGAGGAAGACTTGGGTGTGCAACTCATCACAACACAAGAGGAAAAGGTCCTCACACAACCATCCTGTAACACGGAGGGTCTGGAACCGTGTAACCATCAAGAAGCTGACACGAGGATGATCCTCCACCTCAAACATGCAGCTCAGCAAGGCCATGACAAAGCATACCTCCGCACAGTGGACACTGATGTCGTGGTTGTCGCAATCTCATCGTTCCCTGAACTGTCACTGTCTGAACTATGGGTGGCTTTGGGACAGGAAAACACTTCTAATGTTTCCCCATTCACGTGCTAGCGTCGCAGCTCGGCCCAGAGTTGGGACTTGCGCTTCCCTTATTCCATGTACTGACAGGCTCGGACACTAAATCGCACTTTGTAGGAGTTGGCAAGAAGACAGCTTGGGATGTGTGGAAGCTCTTTTCGGAACTCACGGATAGCCTGCTCGCAATATTGCGTGATCCCGACTGCTTCACCATGGAATTTGTACCTATGCAGATCATCGAACGTTTCATTGTCCTACATTACAGTAAGTCTTGTGGAGCTGCTACCGTGAACCAAGCCTGAAGGGAGATGTTCTCACGAGGGAGCAGAACCCTCGACAATATCCACCTACCCAGGCGGCTCTATTTCAACATGTGAGACGAGCCATTCTTCAGACAGCTTTCATTTGGGGCTTCATCAAGAGATACCTGATCCTACTGACTGAGGATGGATGATCTCAGCTCAGAAGGAGTTAGTGCCGTTCTGGACGACACTTGCAGATGTCAGTAAGGCTTGCGCGATCCTCCGATACTGTGGATGTAAGAAATCATGCGCTGACAACTGCAAATGCAACAAAGCGCACTTACACTGCCCCTCCTTATGCCACTGCCAAGATGCTTGTTTTAACAATGATGATCTTACATAGTGTTCTCATTGTATGATCAGTTTTGACACCCTCCCTGTGTCATAACTTGACTTGTAGTAACGATGATCATGCCCAATGTTCTTGATTAGTTTTGTGTAACTGTAAATATAACCACTTTCAGATGGGCGGAGGTTGGGGAAAGTGGTTGGCGGGGTGCATAACGCGTTGGGTCCTCGTCCCGCACCCTGGAAACACACTTGACTATCGAATAATGATTGAATTTGCAGTCACAGTGTGGCTAAAACGCGTTAATCTTTGATTTGCCGGTATCGCTCTTATTCTCCATAAGTTCACACAGGTTACAGTGATAATTCAACTTTAAACCAAACAACCGCAACCTCAACTGCAACCGCGCGGTTGAGACTTCCTGACAACCGCAACCACGGAGCTATGAAATCTGACAGAAACGAGCCCAAGATCATCAAATTTGGCCCAGCCGTTTCAGAGATAGAGCGATATAGGTGTTTTAGGATAAAACATTACCTTGACCATGACTTATCATGTGACCTTCACCTCGAAACATTCCGAAACATAGTTAGATTGATCAGGCATCCTCAAAAGTATAAGAAACGAGCCCAAGAACATCAAACTCGGCCCAGTAATTCCTGAGATATAGCATTTTATGGTTTTGGCTGTGGAATCGAGGTAGCCATTTTGAATTTACTTAAAATGGCTGCCAGATTGAGGTCCCAGCGTGTCCCCAACCTAGAAATGTTCCTAATGGCTAAAGGTAATTTCATGCCAAATTCTACACTTTCTGCCAGACCTGAACGATTTTTGCATTAATCCACCCCACTAGCACGCTCGTGTCTCGAAGTCCCACATGCCGTTCACGACCCCGTGTTTCTTTGTGCATGCAGGGAAACAAAACTCTCATGCATCATTATTCTCCTGATATATATATATATATTATATATATATATATAATACTTTGAGAATAATCAAAGAAGACTTTTTTAATATCCAGCACACCGATCTCCAAATCTTACAAATGAAGTAACATGCAGCAGAAAGGTTCAATAGTCCAAGATCGCGTTTTTCTATCCTATAGCTATAGAGATTCAAGCTGCCGACTAATAGTCCTTCAGGACAGTTTCACATACAGCTACTCTCCAGACCCAAGGTCGCTTAAATTCGGTAGTCGAGGGGGAACAGTGGTACATTCATTGCGTGAAAAATTTTATGAGTTCCTAGTTCTTTCTTAGATTCCTCAATTTATTAATATACTTGTCAAAAAATTATCAACTTTAGCTCAATTATATTTTATATTATTGGCAAAACATTCAGAGAGCTCAATCTGGTATCTATAAAATTGTTTTACCAAGTGAACACTGGGGTAATTACCACTAAATTATTTAACTCAAATATTATGAATCTCTGAAATAGATTATTATTGATGGCTAGATATTCTAAATTTACTGTATCTATGGCCACTGTCCAAGTGTCCATGTGATATTAAGGCTTCCATGAATTGCATCCAGTTTTAGGATTTAATGGATTAGGTTCCTGTGGATTTTTTTTCACTAGGATATTTTTTAGGGATTTGGTCTGATAAAGTTATCCTTGAAATTTTTTTTCAAATCAAGGAAAATGAAAAAGTTTATTGTCAGACCAATAGTCCATATGAAAATTAATAATAATACAAACTGGAACAAAAATATAAATAAAATAATACAAGTGATAAGAATATAAATATAAATAATAAAAAATAGCAATGTTGAAGTGAAGTGAAACTACAGGCAAATGTTTTCATACCATAAAGTCCACAGCTTAAATGACATATGGTAGGACTGTTGAATGGTTTGGTTAATTGGGTTGGTTCATTATGATTTTCTGCATTAGAGTGAAGTGAACATTTCTTACCTCTGTGAGGCTTGAGACATTGTAGTTAGCAAACATTTGTGAAGATGAGCAACTTGTGGTAATTTATGGTGGAGTCTGAAAGATTTTCTATGAAGCAAATTTAAGGTTCTACCACTACCATTTTTCATAATTCACCCAGAGTTGCTGCCAGGAAATACGAAAGAGAGTGTCTCTAACTTCTCTTGTACAGAATTGGAAGTTCCTCATAGTCCTGTTTGTTTCAGCACAGAAACTTTTATATTGTTTTCTTACAGTATGTGTGAGATGTCACTTAAGGAGCTGGTGATAATTTGACCCAGATACTTAAGTTCCTTTACTTCCTTTATTGGTTCACCTCTCATTTTCAAACTAATGTAGAAGCATAACAGAAAATTCCTTTTCCTCGCCTCTCTCACATGGCTTGTAGAAGTAAACAAGCCTGTAAAACTCCAAACACGTGGTCAAGAACAGCCCCCAAAAGAACGCAGATTTTAATTCGTTTACCGAAAATGCTCGCCACGTCTACGTGTCACCACAGCCTATAAAATCGCAAGCCCGCTTGAAGTCGACCTTATTTGCTCATTTGCTCATTGCTCATGCCTCACTCAGTATTCACTCTTCATCTCCAAAGTATCGCATACACTGCAGTGATATCACTGGAATTTATTTATTATTGACAAATTATTTGTATGTATAAAATCTTTAAAGACTTTTCGCCCACCTTGTGTAACGAAAATGCTCGTCAGGTTCTATAATCTATATAGTGAGAAAAAAGTATGTCTTTTATTTTTTGCACTGAAAATTTATATAGCGACTAAACAAGGACTCAAATCGTAATATTGTCTTCTGATCTCATTTAATATTTGCCTGCGGGGTATTATTTCTATTATACAAAGCTTTGAGAATGTAACTATCTGAGAAAACGCGTTCGGGCAGTGGCGCGCGGACGTGTGTCGGTAACGGGTATACAGAAGCGCTCATTGTCATTAAATGGTTGTCACCCTACTTTACACTCATAGTAGCATTGGGGCAGCGTGCTGATTATATATATATATATATATATATGGGATGAATTTCACAATTAAACACGTGAAATGAATGAATGATGCGAACCCACAAGGAAAAAGAAAAATGATTCCAAGGCCTTTCGTGTATTCAGAAGTACACGAGGTGTACTTAATCATTTATATATATATAACCATTTTAGCTCTCACACTGAGGTCATGGGCTCGACTCTCGATGGTGCATAACTGAATTATTTTACTGTAAAGATCTGACAATTTTAACTAGAGATTTAAAATGTTATAATCATCAGTACATACTGTATATGGTTAGGTTATTATACTCTATTCATAGTAACACTGGAGCTGTTCACCCCCCCTACATATTTTAATTTTTAATTTTTTTTCTAATAAAAAATAATATATTGTCTTGTTAATAAATATTGTATAGAGATGTGTTTCTACATATTTACTCCTCACCCATTTTTAAATTATGTATATGGATGCGTCTTAATAAGATGGTTTGTGGGCGCAGTTGCATTCCGGTGTTAACGAGTACGCAGATGCCCTCGGCATCTTTCAGGGGCATTACTTTTTTATTATTATTAATATTAGTAGAATCACTCGGTATCATTCAACGGCATGTATTTTTTCTGTACATAGCATCTTGGCAGTCATCCTACAAATCAGACGAAATGCTGCAGCTTGGTTTGTGGTTGCAGTCGTCACAGAAGCGCTTGGCATCCACACATACATACATATATACAGGGTGGGCGGAAAGTAGCTCCCTAATTTAAATTACATATAAATTATGTATAAATTGTGATTGTATTGTTATATTGTTATGGTGTATTCTCTAAAGTGGTACAATTGTAACGGTAATCTTTTTTTCTCTAAAGTGTTCTCATTGTGTTCTCTAAAGTGGTACAATTGTAACGTTCATTTTTTTTTTTCATTTCAGATTGAAGGCTAACATGGCTGAGCGTTTAACACTGCAGGAGCGTGCCCAGTTGGCGGCACGGTACGAAGTTTGGCAATCTGTCGTTCGAGTTCAAAGATGGTGGCGGGCCATTCACTGACCACGTGCCCAAGTGGACCCGAAAACAATCAAGAACTGCCACTCGAAGCTCATGACCACGGGGTCTGTGGCAGATGTTCGAAGATGTGGTCGCCCTTCGACATCCAGGGCCCAGGAGACGGTGCAGGCAGTTCAGGAAATGTTCGCACGGAGTCCACGAAAGTCAACTCGCCAGGCAGCTCGGGAAAGTGGACTCTCCAACTACTCAGTGCGAACTGTGCTGAAGAAGGAGCTGAACTGGCGTGCGTGGAAGCCGCATTACTGCCAATCTCTCTCGGACGAGGACTGCGACATTCGCATGGAGTTTGGGGAAATCATGCTGGCTTGGCATGAAGACTGGCCCCATCTCTTCCGCAACATCCTCTGGAGCGACGAGGCGGTGTTCCACGTCGGAGGCTTTGTCAACCGCCACAATTGCCACTACTGGGCAGGAGAGGATCCCATGGTTACCGCTGAAAAACGGCAGAATCGGTTCAGTGTAACGGTGTGGTGTGGTATGACCTCAGATCAGGTTGTGGGCCCGTTCCTTCTGCGCAACACCATGAATGCTGAGCGGTACCTTGCTATGTTGCGAAACGAGGTCTGGCCGGTTGTCAGCACATAGGAGAACATCGACGATCTGATATTTATGCAAGATGGCGCCCCTCCGCACTTCGCTCTTGTTGTCCGTGAGTGGCTGGATGCCCACTTCCCTGGGCGTTGGATGGGTCGTCGTGGTCCACATCAATGGCCATCCAGGAGCCCCGACTTGACACCGTGCGACTTCTTTCTTTGGGGGTGGGTAAAGGAAGAAGTCTACAGCACCAAACCGAGGACATTGGAAGAACTGGAGGACCGAATTCGGGAAGTCATGTCCTCCATCCCGCCGGAGTTCCTGCTAAAGTCAGTGGACGCCATTCCTGGGCGGCTCCAGAAGCTGGTGGAAAGAGATGGAGCCCACATTGAATTTTAGAGAAAACCTACCATGTATGCCTACCTTTTCATATTATTTCTTCTGAAATAAATGGATAATATACGTATTTTTTTACCAATCCAAAATAGGGAGCTCCTTTCCGCCCACCCTGTACATATATATAATATTTATTTTTTATTTATTTATTTTCCAGTTTAGGCTACGTTAGGTTTGGTTAGGTTACTATACTCTATATTCATAGCAGCATTGGTGCTGTGGCACCTACTATATTTTTATTTCTTATTTATTAATTTTCCAGTATAGGCTAGGTAATGATAGGTTACTATAATCTATACTCAAATTTTTATTTTTTGGGTTTGTGGCACCTCCATCCCATTGATACAACCCTTTGGCATTGGCACTCCCCCATCTTCCACTCGCCCATCCGCCACTCCCCAGACCAAACCCCCTCCAGTCCCCCATTACTCTCCACACCTTCCTCTCCCTAAATGCGTCCCTATTACTAAACCTCATTAATTTTTAGTCACCTTAAGTCCAGAGAGTTAATTAATAATTTACAGCTTTTATATGCTTTAGAATCATTTGAGTTTAGTTATTCGGCGTAAACCTAAATATCATTTTGGTACCAAGTGAGCTTTTGAATATTTCATGATGCCCCGCTTTCTTACCAAGAACTTATTTGCATTCATTATTGTATCTACGAGGAGTTTATCGACAAATCATGCGAGGTTTTTCTCTTTTTCTTCTTTAGTATTTTTCTGGAAGGTACAACGAAAATTGATGACACATGGTCGAATGGGTTTACAGCCTAAAAATCCACTAGATTTTAATTGGTGGTGGAAGTTGGTTCAACATATTATCCTCTTGGGAACGGTAAACGTAGGTGAGTAGCTCACACCTTCACACTGACCTCACTGTTAGAAAGCGGGTATAATTGAAAAAAAAAAAACGGCCTATAGTTACAGATATACGTTAGGACTGTAGTCAAAGACAAATATGAAAACGTCCTAATCTTTCATCTGACAAATTATGCTTCGAATTTTACCATGTTATTTGCGTGTTTCGGGAATCGTAAATAATGAAAACGGTGCATGAACTTTTCAATTACTTTAAAATGAAATATTAATTAAAATGTTAGAAAAGAATAAAATTATAAATTCATATTCTGACGTTAGCATATCCAGCAAAACCCAGCTGGTCATCTTTCCACACAATAGAAAAAGTTGGTTGGTAGATAAATGGGTACCCTGGGTAGCGTAGTGGTTAAGACACTGGGCTACTGGTGGGGCGTGGTTCGGATTCCATGTTAAACTGTAGGTCTAAGGTGGAGTGAAAAGCTTGATATTCGTCAGAATGAACAATTAGAGCGGAAGCAAAATCAAGGTTATATAATATATGGGTACCAGAAATTATGAAACACTAGCATTTGTGATGAAAAAAATTCTAAAATATTTTACTGTATGCTGCTGTTTCCAGAGTTTTGTCTTTGTTAGTTTCTTTATTGTTATTATTGTTATTATTATAATTATTATTATTATTGTTATTATTATGCTATTATTATTATTATTATTATTAATATTATTATTATTAATATTATTATTATTATTATTATTAATATTATTATTATTATTATTATTAATATTATTATTGTTATTTTTGTTATTATTATTATTATAATTATTATTATTATTGTTATTGTTATTATTATTATTATTATTAGCAGTAGTAGTAGTATTACTAGTGGAACTAATTAGACTAATAGGAAAGTGATTTATTTCACATGAAGAGTTTGTGACAAGTTTGCAGTTACAACATTGGAATGTTAAGATTAATTTTAGGATCTATAACATATATAGCATATTACGGTAACTAAATAAATACCATACCAGAACCATCATAAGGTTGCTATTATCTAAACAGACTTTCTTGTACCTATTGTGTCCGTGACTGTCGTGTGTTCATGTCTCTGATTAGTATTTTTATAGCCCTCCCTAATAACAATTTTCTGTATTGTGTATTCAGAAAAGAAAATGAGGGATGCGGATGGCTATTGTATATATATGTATGTATGTATGTATGTATGTATTTGTATATATAGATATGTATGTATATATATATATATATGTGTGTTTGTGTGTATGTATGTTATTTATTTTTTCTTTCTGTAACCTATATATAGGCTTAACCTTTTTATATACTTCAGTGTTCCTGAGGATGTCATTAGACGAAAGCGCTTGAGCACCATTTTGTGTTTCCTTTCCTTCGTGGTTTTATTCATCATATATATATATATATATATATATATATATATATAGAGAGAGAGAGAGAGAGAGAGAGAGAGAGAGAGAGAGAGAGAGAGAATGATGCTCCCAAAAAAAATTTTAAATGTTATAGGATAAATATTTATTTCAACATCTTTGATTTTTACTATATTTAAAATGTTCTTGAATATAGACGAGAGCAGTACCACTACTGTATCTAACTAAACTAAACTAATTTCGCCAGTTAGGTAGTTTATTTGTAAAAATAAAATAAATTCTTTTTACTTTTTACTTCATTTAATATTATACAAAAGAAAACAGCAAAAAGTAAAACAAAAATAACTATTTAATCTAGGAATTATTCATGTTGAGCATATTTAGTACTACTTCGAGAAACCTTAAGAACTTTGACATCATTTTTTATTTTCTCTGCAAAATCTAAACAATTATCTTTAAAATTGAAGTAAATCAATAGTTCGCTCTTAATAAGAGGAAGTGAACATCTGTTTCTCTCATCATTCCACTTTGAGTTCATAACACTAAATATCCTTTCTGAAAATGCTGAAGTGCCTGGCACTGAAATAACGTAAGAAATCACCTTGAAAATGTTTAAAAACTTGAAATCAACGCTTTTCAAAAGTAAATACCAACGCCCTGAAGTGCTCGAACAACTTTGAAATTTATCAGAGGCTGATAAAGTTGCATAATTCTCTTTTAGTACTGAAACCTCATCAAATAAATCATTCATGTTCAACTTGAGTTTTTCAACCAATTTCAAATGCTCTACTACTTCCACAAAAGAGTTAAAATCAGGGCAAGAGTCCTTAAAGCATAATTTGCTGAGTTTTCTACAAAGGGTAGCTTGACTGAAATCAAAATGACTTTCTAAATATTTCAATGCTGCATCATAAAATGCTTTAAAATCTTTTAGCACTGCGCTTTTAACAACAGGATCTAATTGGCGAAAATGTTGATGTACTTGATAACCAAAAAATTCTTGTTCAAGACGATTTTTAAGTGAATTTTTCAGATCATCCATTACATGGAAAACATCACTAGCACAAGTTTCATTGCTTTCAAGTTGTTTTATTGCTTTGTAAAATATTTCCATTGCATGCATTGTAAAAAGCAAATACAATTCTATAACTATAGGCATTTCTGTAGAATTTTCATCAATTTGAAGAATTTTGGCTAGCTGTTTGGAGATATTTTTCAGATTACTTATGAAATATTGACTCAGAGCATCCCATGAAAGCAAAAGTCTTTCTATACATGGTTGTAATGAAAGCCATCTAGTTGTTACATGCCTTAAAATTTCCTTAAATTCTGTTTCAGCAAACTCGTGAAATTCTTTAAGGTTATCTCGTCTTTTAGCTGAAACAGAAAAATGCCCATAAATTTTCAAAACAAGGTTTTCAATATCAATTTCCAAATTACTCAATGCATGTTTAGCTACATTATGAATAATGTGAGCATGGCAGTTTGCTTTAATAACATCTTCATTTAATGTTTTAATATTTAGGAATAAAGATTTATTACAACCAAAATTGCAATTGGCATTGTCTGCACTGAAACTAGATATGTTTTTCCAATTTAATCCTAAGTTACTCATTGATTTTTTTTAAACACTCAAACATTCCATCCGCACTTTCATCTGCATTTTCATAAAAATCAACCAAATAGTTTGTAAGACCATTTTCTTTGTTGAAAATTTGAATTGACAAAGGAAACATTTTCATATTTTTTCTATTAGATGCATCAGTCTGTATGCCAAAAAACAATGGTGGATCATGTTGTTTTAATTCATCCAACACAGTCTCCAAAGCTTTTTTACCCAATACATTACAAACAATGGCAGTTGATTTGGTTCTTCCACATGACAATTTTGGTGCGATTTTAGAATCTTTGTAAAGCTTAGAATTTAGTTTCATGCTACAATCTAATGAATTATAAGAGTGGTGATGTTTAATTGAATGAAAAATATGAGCAACTTCAGCTGCAGTAACTAAATCCTCTTCTTTTTTACTCTTTTTTACAAAAAACTTATCGAGAAGATTTGAAGCATTTGCTGACTTTTCAGCCATTATATGTGTTTGTGAGTTTTTATGCTGAGTTACTGCTAAAATACCCATATAACCAATTTTAAATACATTTTGGCATAAAAGACATTTTGCTTCAGTTTGAATGTTAGTTGAAGTTAGCCATTTGTACTCTTGTTCCCATTTTTTATTATAAGAGCAAAGTCGTTTCTTCTTCTTTGGAGGGGCATCCATTTTTGATGGCTAAAAAGATAAAATATACTATTTAAATAATGTCATTTGTCACTACTGGCATATGCCATCATATTCATCTATACTAAGTTATGAAATAATGGTACCGTACCGTAATTCTTTGTAAATGAATTAAAGATTAAAGAAATTTTGAAAACAAAGCCATTAATGAAAATCCAAGTTACTAAAACTTTTACTATGATGATTTGAACACTTTGGAAGAGACATATTTGTTTTTTATTTTTTTATTATACCCAATGCATTTTTCCGCGTACGGGGTCGCGTACAACCACATCTTACTGGTCGCTTTTGAGGGAAGAATTTGTGAGTGGGGATTCCTAGCCCCCATCCACGGAACTGCTTGTGCTCCAGAGGAGCAAGCGGTGGGGTTGTAATCTCCCTACACCAATATATTTATTTTTAGAATTTAAAAAAATTAATTTGCAAAGATTTTGCATACATGAACCTTGAAATTTTGCATTTGAAGTAAGCCAGTTGGAGGTACCTACATATTTCTGGCTGTTACGGTCCACATCATCTTTACAAAAATTCATAGAATTCTGTGTGCAAACACGGCGGGGGGAAAGGGGTCATCTTCCTGGAGAGCATAAAATTAGCAAGAGCCCTTAACGCTATAGTTTACATATCATTAATTTCCAATTTTAATAAGACCGGAAAATCCATTAGGCCTAGGCTAGCCTAGGCCTGCTTGCTTGTATTCAAATAGGGCTTAATACTGTAATAATATATTGGCGATTATGTTTTTTTTTTGTAGAAGCTGCCCGGGCAAAAATCTAGACCCCTCCCCCTGCCGTGTTTGCACGCAAAATTCTATCAAATTTTGTAAATTTTGCTTTTTACGGTCAGAAAAAAATTCATACGTGCAGACAAGGCGGAGGGAGGGGTCTCAATTTCTGCCCGCGCAGCCTCTACAAAAAAACCCAATGTATTATATGCCTATCAAAAATATTCAATAGGTCAGCAAGTCTAGGTTAATACTTATGACTTATCATATTCAAGATTTATAAGAAAAAAACTCTTTAAGCCTAGCCTAGCCCTAAGCTCAACAATATCCATAAAACAAATTTGAACTTTAAATAGAATGGCAAATATGTTTTGCGAATGTGAAACTAAAACATCCTCACCCACTTCAATTTATTCCCTTTATTTTCTTACAAACATTTCCAATAAACTAGCAAATAAAATAATTTATACCGCACACTTAAAACACTAACCTGCAACAATCTGCATTGACCTGGTGAGTGCCGAGTGGTGAATACAGATTACAGAAATGAGAAATATTTTCAACTTGGGTTACTAATTAATATTTTGTTCTAATTATTATCGGTTGTCTTTCAGCGACGCAGCGTATGGAAAAATATATTGTCGTACACATTTGTGGGGGCACTCCGCTTATTGCAGTAGAGCTCACAGAATTATCTATTGCGGCTACATAGAAATCAATGAGCCTACACTGTTATTAACTTATTAAGCCTTAACGATGCAATGATAATGGTTACCTACTCTGTCAAGGAACAAAACGCAAAAAAATACCTATGTAATTATAATAAATTTCTTAAAGGATTTATTATTTATGATTTTGAAATAGACATAAAAATAGAAATAAACGACATATGCCGTCCTTTGATGCTTCAATAAAGGACAAGGACAAGCAGATCGAAATAAAGGACGTCTGGCAACCCTACTTTACACACACACACATAGTATACATCTGTTAATTTTTAAAGCATTCTCAATTTATTTATTGTAAATAAATAATCGTAAAAATATTAACGGATATCCGGTAATACATATATATTCAAAATGTTCTACCAGGATTCGAAACTATCACCGCTTGAGGAGAAGGCGTGGGCGTTGACTATCACACTACGACAAAGTAAAAGATACTAAAACCTTGGTAGCCTGGGGGTTAAGATACTGGGATGGTGATAAGGAGGTCGTGAAATCGAATCCAGGAGATAATTTTGTAATTTCTAACATCCTTGGCCGGTCGTGGTTCGGATTTCAAGTTAAGCTGTATGTCTAAGGTGGGGTGTAAAGCTTGACCTTCGTTAGAATGAACAGTTCGGGCAGAAGAAAAACGCTTCATTTTAGATTTTAGATTTCAGCACCCAAGGAAAACACGAAACGCTTTCACGTACTTTCCGTACTGCTCTTCCTCATCAAACTATTTAATTTATTTCTTGATTTCCTGTAAACTCTCTGAATGCTATTTTTCTTGTTTTCAATAATTTTAGCTATTTCCTTGTGTTTTCTGTATTAACCACCTGCACTCAAGCAATGGCACCATTTCATTCAAACTTTTACCTTGTCGTAGCGTGATGGTCAGCGCTCTCGCCTACTACTCAAGTGGTAGTGGGTTCGAATCCTGGTCGAGTCATTTTTACATTATGCATAATCGTGCGTGTTCATGCATGATATTCCATATATATATATATATATATACAGGGTGTTTCACAACCGGTCTGCCATACTTTGGGGGGTGATTTAGGGGATGATATCGAGTAAAAAAATTAATACAGCATAGGTGCTATTTCCAACCATTGCGGAGCTACGGACGTTTTAAGATGTGCAAACAACAAATCCCTACTTGTGTGTAACTCGATAGATCGCAGAACTGGTGGTAGTTTTGGTTAACGAAGTTACCACTACTAATCCTCAGTTTTTTCTTTCAGTTGGTTCTGATCTGTGGTACGAGACACTGTTGCGCTAAGGCTAAGTTCACACCCGCTAAATACGCTGATATCCATTTCATTTATGGATTTTGTAATGGTAACAGCAGAGCGGCAGTTGAGGAACATCGAAGACGTTTCCTGAACGGCCGCATACCGAACAGGCAAGTGTTTAGTGACACACACCAGAAATTAGGGGAAACAGGGACAATTGTTCCACGTAACCATGAACATGTAGCACGAAGGTTCGTTTCTGTGGAGGAGCGCATACTGGACCTAGTACAACGTAGCCCAGCTACCAGTGTTCAAAGGATTTCTAGACGAATTAGTGAATCCACGTCTCGTGTATGGCAAACCATACATGATGAGGGTTTGTATCCCTATCATTTGCAACGTGTGCAATAGGGTGGAGCGAAAAATACTTTTTTTCTAGTATGAAGTTCTAATAGTGATTAAAAGTTGTATTTGGTGGACGATATATACCTGCCACAATATGAGTTCATTTGTTTAATATTTTCAGCTGCCACCAGGGGGCTAAAGTTAACACAATTTTGGGTAAAAAGGAAAAAAATGCTTCTATTTTAGGTTTATCAAACTATTATAAAATTTTATCTTAGAATTATCTAATAGTTTGATTAAGATTCTTAAATGATAAGAATTCGTTTTGTAAAAATGCCTTTTCATATGCTTAATATCTTCAGCTGTCACAAGAGGGCTGAAGTTAACTTAAAAATGACAATTAAGTATGATTCTGTATTTACTTGAAAAAGGGAACAGTAATAAATTAGGATGTCTCTCCTCCTTTATACTGGATTGAGACAGTTAAGAAACGTTATTTCGTGCCTTAGCGGAGTTACCACCCTTTCCCCAACCAACCTCCCTCTAGAAAGGGTTCTTGCTGAAGACTATTTAGTAATTTGCTTTTGTATCAAATTTTGGCTGTTTTTCCTTGATTCTAATGTAGCACGAATCCAACCGTCTCTGTTTGTAGGTCCGCAGACTGATCCAGCAGCGTCTGTAACGAGCTTGACGCATCTCTCTACGGCTTGTGTATGACATGGAAACTGAAATAATTCTGAATGAAGAGTAGTACCATGTTTGATGCATGATTCAATATCATCAAGAGAAACTCCTTTGGTTATCGGTGGTTCTGCTATCTGAAAATCTTGCCACATAATGAGATCTGTATAGTCTTTGGCATAAAAATTTATTTCTGGCACCTTAAAATACCTGATAACATCTGTTTCTTGAATGCATGCCCTTGCTTTTATGATACGCCTAAATCCCAACTGACGCACATGCTCCCTTTCATCAGCTATCATTGCAATGAGAATGTTTTCTTGATTTGCGTAATATGCATTTCGCTGAATGACTGAGTCATGTACTCTCCTAAGCTCTTCACGGAGATACCGGCTTCTTGCAATCATATGCCGCATATGTTTAGCACCATATTGGCATAATGGTTTACGCTTTATCTGAAACCACATTGGTGCGTATACCCTAACAATGAAAGTAGCTAATTCTTGTAAATTGCCTGAAGGATTCTCTGTGCTTGCATATAACCGCAGAGTCCTGTTTGCTGTGGTGAGCCACCTTGAATGTGATATATTGCCTGGACTCTTTTGACTAAGACTCTGAGAATGTTCCACTTGATATAGCCTTGTGAATTTCAAGAAGGTATTTCTGGTCAGTACTTATGTCATCTACATCAACTTCACACATGTCCTCTTAAATTTCAATGGGTTTGAAGTTAACTATGGGAAGCTTTTCACAGTCTGAAAGTGCTCGGCCAATTTCTCCTGAAAATGCTCTTGGTCCAGTAGTGGTACCATCCAAGTGATGAAACAGATGGCGCAATGGAAGTTCATTAAGGTGTAAAAGGCATATCAGCCACTGCAATGGCTTATTAAAGGCTTCTTCCAGTAATCTTATTGTGCCTCCAATACTACCAGTGTTAACCACTGTCGAATCACAGCCAACTGCAACGATGTTCCCTATATCAACATTCCTTTCTTTCAAGCAATTCACTAGCGCTGTGCAAATGTATTTAGCTTTGCCACTGGAAGGTGTCACATGTGCAAAGTACAGAGAGTGTGGTTCAGATATTATGTTGATATGCTCTTCGCGTTTGGTTCTTTGGTGGTTAGAGCCATCACTCTCCTGGACTTGAATCATTGTTTTATCCTTTCTGCCATCAAAGTATAATCCCCGCATGGTTTTTGGCTCTCCTATCTGTCGTAGTTCCTTTCTCTGTTTTTGTCTTTCACGTCTTAGCTTACTTCTGTCTATAATATTCCCTTTGTCTTCGGGAGTAACAATTTTAAGATCTGCCAATACTGCAGAAGCAATAGCAGCCCCAGCTCTGTCCGACATTTTAAATCTATCACAAGTAATTGCTAATGAAGGCAGTGGCTCACGCATCTGTTGTTCTGATATTACATATTGAGTCGAAGTTGTATCTTCCTCATTATCTTCAGATATCTCTTCTAGTTGTTGAAGTTCACTTGTCTCTGTTTCGATTTGTAAGTTGGACGTATTGGTTATAGCAGCACTAGTTGTTTGTGAGGATTCCAGACGTGCTTTTTCCATTTCCTTTCGATGTTCTCTTGCTTGTAATCGTCTTGTGTGTGCTATGTCAATGCTTCCTATCACCATTATTCTGCGTGTTCGTTGGTCATTTAAAAAATCCTGCTCTTTTGGGGGGACTTTCTTACTCTTTTCACATGAGCATCTCCTAAACTCCTTACATTTGCAGGTGCAGATGTCAAACAAAGTGCATTTTGAAGAGTTTTCAAATTCTTGAAGCTGATTTTTGTACTTAGGCTGATCCTTGCGTGACTTGTATGGCTTTAATAAGGACCTGTATTTATCATGGTACACTCGCACCATCTGTAAAACGCGTGTATGTGAAACTATTGGCAAAGAGGCCTTCTTCCAAATATTTTCTACCTTTTTGGAAACTGCCTCTGCTATTTCAGAAAATGAAGGCTCCTTGTTATTCATCTGCTCCTTCACGAAATGTTTTGTGAACAGGTAATCTTTCATAATGCAGTTATAAGTTGGTAGTTGCATATCACTCATCTCACAAGGTACTTCAAATATGGCACACTTCATATGTTCTCTAGTGAAATGTTTATATTTAGTATTTGATGCCATAATATTTTTAAGAAAAATTCACAATCACAAAATATCCTGTAACATCAAAACATTATATAATTAATATATATAATATTTTTATAAGTATATATAATATATTATATAAATATATAATATATTATATAAATAAACTAAAATTATATAATACATTATAACAAGCATTTTATAATAAAATCAATATTATCTCTATACAAATCACTTTAAAATAAAGTTTTATAATATTCCGATCATATTAAAAAACTCTCCGATCAACTGAGCGACTAGGCCTACTACCTAAGAAGACAAGTGTTAACACACTGTTCTAATGACTCACAGAAAGAAATTCCTTCACATCAAAACCCTCCCCCACAACCCTCCCCAAACCCTCCCCCACAACATTCAGTGTAGTCTCAACATGACTCAGTTACTCTAAATTGTGTTAACGTCAGCTCTCTTGTGGCAGCTGAAGATATTAAGCATATGAAAAGGCATTTTTACAAAACGAATTCTTATCATTTAAGAATCTTAATCAAACTATTAGATAATTCTAAGATAAAATTTTATAATAGTTTGATAAACCTAAAATAGAAGCATTTTTTTCCTTTTTACCCAAAATTGTGTTAACTTTAGCCCCCTGGTGGCAGCTGAAATTATTAAACAAATGAACTCATATTTTGGCAGGTATATATCGTCCACCAAATACAACTTTTAATCACTATTAGAACTTCATACTAGAAAAAAAGTATTTTTCACTCCACCCTAGACTGTGCAAGCTCTTCAATTGGATGATTACGATAAACGTGTTCAATTTTCCCAGTGGATGGTTATGCATCGCCCACTTTTTAATCGCATACTGTTTAGTGATGAAGCACAATTCATTCGAGGTGAAATTAACAATAGACGAAATTCCCACTTGTGGTCCGCCGATAATCCCCACGGTATCGTTGAAGGAAACTCAACATCGACTCTCGGTGAATGTTTGGTGCGGTGTAATTGGAGATCAGCTGACTGGACCGTAAGTTTTGGAGCAACGATTAATTGCTGATATTTATCTGAACTTTCTGACGAACGAATTGCCGCTTTTGATGGAGGACGTGCCCTTAAAGACAAGGCGCAGGATGTTCCTTCAGCACGATGTGGCGCCACCACATTTTGGTCGTCATGTTACGGATTACTTGAATCAGCGGTACAGGAATCGTTGGATTGGTCGTGCTGGTCCAATATCATGAACCCAGCGATCTCCGGACCTAACCCCATTAGATATGTTTTTATGGGGCCTTATGAAATAGATGGTCTACAAGACCAAAGTACAAACGAGAGAGGAACTCTTGCGTCGGATTATGGATGCCGCTGCTTACATACGAGAACACCCCGAAATGAATCAATGGGCAGTGGACTCTTGTTTGGAACGAGCAAGGCTGTGCATTGAAAACCACCGAGGCGGAAATTTTTAACATTTATAAGGTGTATCTCATAAAATGTAGCAATAAATACATCAGATTAATACTCGTGTTTATTTTTTTCCGTGCACCTTAAAACGTCCTTAGCTCCGCAACGGTTGGAAATAGCACCGATGTTGTATTAACGTTTTAACTCGATATCACCCCCCGCAAATCACCCCTCACCCCCAAAGTATGGCAGACCTGTTGTGAAACACCCTGTATAAAACACCCTGTATATATGTTGTCTTCTGCCCACTTGAATAATATTTCAATGTTGTTTTGTAATTTTCCTATGTCACCTTCGTTCAATATTTCCTTGCATATCTTTGTGTCATCTGCGAAACATGATATAATACTGTCCTTAATATCTGCATCACTATCTGCAATCATTATTATGAACAGCAAGGGAGCTAATACTGTCCTTTGTGGGACAGAGCTCAAGACTTCCGAGACTTCCGATTTAACTCCATTTACTACCACTCTTTGCGACAAGAAATTAAATATCCATCTTCCTAGCTTTCCAGTAATTCCTCTATTCTTAATTTTGTGTGCTATAATCCCATGGTCACATTTATCGAAGGCTTTAGTAAAGTCAGTATATATTACTATGTGCTAGCTTTGTTTTGTCCTCAACACAATGTTTCCAATATTTTCTCCTGGTGGTCTAATGGCTGTGATAGGCATGATCTTTCAGCCCTAAAGCCATGTTGATTTGGGTTGTATAAGTTCTTTTCTTGTAGGTAGGAAGTAGGTTTGCCTGTAATTATACGTTCAAAGCACTTTATAAGGTGGGAGGTCAGAACTACTGGCCTATAATTCTTTGGTGTTGCTCTGTTACCACCTTTAAATAATGGGGCAATTTTCGTGTTCTTTAATGGGAGTGGAGTCTGTCCTGTGTCGAGTAATTTCCTCCATAGTATGTATCGCGTTTTAACAATACTCTCTTTACATTTCTTCAGAAACGTGCTACTACATGTGTTTGGCCCTGGTGCCGAATTGTCTCGCATCTGTAATAGAGCCTTAATTACATCTCGTTCTGAGAACTCTAAGTCTATTAATAGGTTTGTGCTGAAATTTATTCTTGGCTGATTTTTATGTACAGTATGTCGAAAAATTCATCTGGGTTCTCTACTTCCATCTTGGACTTAGGGGGTGCTAAACACAGAGTTGAATTGTTCCATAAGCAGTTCGCTCATTTTTTGGGGGTCATTTGTATGTTTGGCCTCCCGGTCTATCAACGAACCAATACTCTCTTTACACTGTATTTTCCTTTTCGCAAACGTGTAGAAGTATTTTGGGTTAATTTTTATGTTTTCTGCTACCTTGTTTTTCTCCTCGTTTGTCTTAAGTTTGCTTTGGGTCCATTTCTAATTCGCCTATTTTCCTCTCTAATTTGAGTCTCTTTGCTTCAGTTCTGCATCTGTGGAGATGTTTTACGGTTTGTTTCCGTTGTCTAAATAGTGTCCTGACTTTACTCTCGAACTTGCTACGTTTTCATTTTTGTCTCTCTGGAACATGTTTCAGTATTATACGTTTGGTTTCAGTCTCCATTATACATAGAATTTCTTCTGGAGTGTTCTCGTGAAGTAGCAATTCTCAATTTACTTCCTTTAAATCTTTATTTACACTTTCACAATTTACTTTCTTTGAATTTATGTTAAAGCCTTCAAATATTCCTTCTGACTCTCTGGGATGAGTTTTCGGTCCTCTGGGTGCTAACTTCAATTGTACTGTATATCGATGAGGTTGTGGTCGGAGAACTTTGTGTGCGTTACCTTTTTATTTATTATTATCTCGTTCTTATTTGTCAAAATTAAATCTAAAACGTTCTCTTTTCTAGTGGTTTCACAGATTTCCTGGGGAAGGGCGTAATGTTCCATAACATCTAATAGCTTTATTGCTTTGGTTCTATCCTCTTTTGTAATGTTGCTATGAAACTTCTCAACATATATGACTTCGTCATCTTTCTTCCATGTTATGAATGGGAAATTAAAATCTCCCCAAATTAGAATATTTGTTGCTGGAGTTTCAAGTAATTTTAACATGTTTTCTATTTCATTTGTAGAAAATTGGAATTAACTTTTTGTGGAGTTTGGTTATCTGTAGATGTTCATGATGATTAAGTTCAGTTCCACTATAATAATAATTTCGACTGTGCTGTTTCATTTGATTTGCTTACCTTCATCTCATATGTGTATATGTTATTCACGTAGATACAACACCCTCCGCCTCGTCTAGCCACTCTATCTTCTCTGTGTATGTTGTAGTCCATCATTGCTATTTCAGTATCCTCAATGCAGCTGTCACAGCCTTTTTCGCATTTATGTAAGTGTGTTTCCGTTAGGCATATGATATCTATGCTGGTTTCCGTAGCTAAATTTTGTAAGTATTGTAATTTGCAGCCTGCATGGTTAGTATAGAGGCTTTGTACATTTGTGTATGAAACATTTACAGGATTTCTAATCTCAGTGTTCGGTTTTCCTATATACTGGTCGTTTCCTGGTAGATGTCGGTTCCTGTTTGGTGTTATTGGTTGGGTCGCTGCATTTGGGAGTATTGGAGTTACGACCCTTAATACCACTACGTTGTTGTATTATCAGTGGGTGGTGTTAGATAGAGAGGTGATGTGTGTAATGTTGCGGTACATATATCTGCGAAATTATGTCTTTTCTTGTTAGAAGGGCTAGCTGTGCTTTTATCATTCTCATTTCCTCTTATTACTCGCACTTCTATTTCTGATGTGATCTGTTCCTCTTCATTCCCTTCTTTGCGTACCCTTTATGTGAAAATAAGGGCACTCTCTATTTAGGCATTTTTTCTCTGTCAATGACTCTCTGGGTGCAAAAAGTGGCAGTTTGGTCCGGACCTGCGTCTTTCATTCCTCATCATAGCGAAGCATTTTTTGGGGTGATTGTATCTGCAGTTTGAACAATATTCAAACTGCAGATTCGATTTCTTTCCTCTGTTCCGCTACCACTTCTTCCCTACTCAGTGTTTTTTGTTTTTGGAGTGTTTTCATTAGTGTTTCTGTTATCTCTCTCTTTCTCTTTTGTGTTATATATATATATACAGGGTGTCCCGTAAGTCTGGACCCATAGGGAAAAATAATAAAATTACAAAATAGTCCAAAAATTTATTACATAATCTGTTCAAAGTGTCCGCCGTTGTGTCGCACACATAGTTGAAGACGCAATCTCCAATGCGACAGCACTTTCTGAATCACAGTCGCAGAAATTTCTTGACACGCCTCCACAATGCGTGCTTTAAGGTGGAAAATGTTCTGAAGTTTGACCTCGTACACTTTGGCTTTCAAGTGGCCCCACAAATAAAAACATAATAAAATAATAAAAAAATAATAATAATAAAATTAATAATAACATAATAAAAAAATATATTATAAATCCCTATGGGTCCAGACTTACGGGACACCCTGTATATATATGTGTGTGTGTGTGTGTGTATATATATATATATATATATATATATATATATATAGTGACCTGTTGACAGTAGGCACGCTATTGTAAAGTAATTGCGTTAATTTATTAGTTTTAATGGGCCACCAATTTTGTCTTTCGACCAAGTAAAATACTGTACTTAATAAAGAAGATAAAAAGGGCTTTATAATTTTTGTTTAATTAGCAAAAACAAAGGAATAATTATTTACAGTGAATACAGTTATTTTATAGTGAATTGAGTTTTTTGAAAGTAAATTATTAAGGAAGATTTTGCCAAATTACGTTCCGTGGTTTAGATAAGTAGATGATGGTCTTTGTCTTTGGCCAGAAACTTTAAATCTCAATGAATTCTTACCCAAGCTTAATAATTTAACTCCCTCTATCAATTTTAAGGTTGAAATAGAAAAAGATTCATCGATCCCATTTTTAGATGTTTTAATATATAGGTCCGTAAAAAAGTTTAGGTACAATATTTAGAGAAAACTCACTAATAAATAACACTGCCCAACACCAATTTTGCTGATTTAATTCTAACACCTGTTTTTAGGTAACTTTGGTGTGCTGATTTAAAAAATCACCTTAGTTTTTGCCTATCACGTCAGGTTTTCGAGCAATCAAATACGGATATTTTGGAGATATCGCATTTTGGCAGGGTTATGCCCAATTTTTTTTCTTTTCTAAAAATAAGTTTTTACATACTCAGAATCAGCATGGAAAAGTAAACAATTGTGCAGGGAGTGAACTTTAATATACAATGGTAGTACTGACACATAAAGTGATTAAAAGTGTTTAAATAAGCAAAAAATGAATCCATATTAAAGCAAGCACGGGACCAGTTTTCTTAACATTGTCTTTTTCTTGTTTTCTTACTTTTCAGTGCTGATAAATTTTCTCTTATAGGACTTCCTAGAATGAGAGATGTCAAGACAATCTCTTTGCAGGCTCCAGCAGTAGTCAGCCATCATATGGGTATCCCATCTTCCTTGGTATCGTTCTTCCATCACTTTGATATCTTGGTGGAACCTTTCACCTTGCTCTTCACTAACATCACCAAGATTTTCTGGAAATTTATCCAGATGACTGTTGAGATAGTGAACTTTAATGCTCATGTTGCAACCCAACTGCTGAAAGTTTACAAGTAACGTCACTAGCGGAACCAGCTGCTGTCACTCCGCCAATGGGAAATCTCTCTCAGATCATGACGTCACGCTCACACCTGGGGAAATCACAGATACCCAAGATTTTAATATGTTGTACATGACCTTTAGATTTAATGCATAGATTTGCGTATTCCACAGATAAAATTTTAACAGCAAAACAGCTGTTAACAGGTCTCAAAAATCATCAATTTTGATAAGCTCCCTTCATGGATCACCCAAAATAGGCATATTGCATTGCACGAAAACCTGATGTGATGGACAAAATCTAAGGTGATTTTTGAAATCAGCACATCAATATTATCCAGAAACAGGTCTTAGAATTAAATCAGCAGCAAAAAGTTTTTTTTGTTGGGCAGTGTAATTGTTCCTATATATATTATTATTCGGCTCACCACATTAACGGAAAACGAACCGTTTTCTCTACTTTGTTCCTAAGAGCTTACGAATTTGTAGCCCAGAGTTCATTGATGATGAAATTAGTAAAAGATATAAAATTGCGTTTGATTTAAAATATCCAAAGAACTGCATCGATAAATCTTTTAAAAACGGCAAAGAAACCATATACGAGGTAAAAGACAAGACTCCTTATACCACATAAAACATTTTAGCATTACCATTTAGAGAAAATTTCCTTGATCTGCCAAAACTGCTGAGGACTTTTAACGTAAATATCGCGTTCAGAAATTTAGATGTAATTAAGAATTCATTGATAAAAACTCCCCTTTAAGTGAACAGGGTTGTGTATATAAAATTCCATGCACAATATGTAATAAATTTTACAATGGTCAAACTGGCAAGACGCTAGAATTACGTATTAAGCAGCATAAATACAGTATAAGAACCGGCCAGGAATCTGACGCCATTTTCATTCACGTAAGAGATACTGATCACCTCATTGACTGGAAAAATGCATCCAAATTAAGTTTTAGTAAATCTTTTGTTAGTAGAAATATAATTGAATCGAGTGTGATCAAGAATAATGCTGATTTTGTCCTTAATATTATCCCTGGGCTTTACAAATTAGACTCATACATTGTTAGAAAGGTGGTGGAATATTTTGACCGCATTCTTGCCACTTAATTGTTTGCTTTAATATTATTTTAATAATTGTTATAATTTTTATGTGTACATTTTAATTGTATTATTTCTTTTATATAGTCTTTATGTACTCGATAGTTTAGTAGACTTTAGAGCAAGTTATCTATTGGGAAAAATTTTTAGATTGTGTTTAGATTGAGTTGCCTATTGGGAAATTTTTCGCTTCCCCAATAGGTAACGGAATATTCTGGAAGTAGCACGTGCCGACGATTGCGCCATGTCCTTTGTTTCCTTAAACTAGTGCATTCTTACCACTTAATTGCCTGTTTTAATTAAATAATATTTCTAATAACTGTTATAATTTTTTGTGTGCATGTTAATTGTATAATTTCCTTTATATAATTTTTTATGTATTCGATAATTTCGTAGCCTTTAGATTAAGTTATCTATTGAGGAAGTTTTAGATTGTTTTATTGTTTTTAGATTGAGTTGCCTATTGGGGAATTTTTTCGCGTGTGTATTTAACTCACTTACTTTGTAAATTCTGTCTATTTCTTTCTTGTCCCTGAAGATGTGGATATATCACAAAAGCGCTCGGACTTCGTGTGTTCTTTTCCTTTTTTCCTGTGGTTCTTTGCTTGTTTAAAAGATCATGTGTTGCTTTGTGATAGCTTTGCATATATATAAATTGATGTTGTAGCGTCAATGCTGACACCAAAACTATATGGTTTGCGTTTCCATGTGTTCTTTTTCCCATTGGCTGAAGGGGGGTATCTCAATGGCCCGTTTACGTCACGTCACTAGGGCATCAGGATGGCTTCGATGCTTTTGGGTAGTAAGTCTTAAGGGATGAATGATGAGTGGGAGCTTACATAAAAGCTTATTTGAAATAAATGGAAGTAGATGAACCGGCCTAACGGCTACGGGTTTATGCGTATAGCATGAGTAAGTTCAAGTAAAGGATTCATCCCGGGCGTGGTCAGTCCCAGACTTTTATAGTCTCGGTTCTCACGCATGCGCATTGGACTCGTGTTTATAATGTCGAGCGTCCACTGCAACTCAGCGGATAAGGAGCGGTCATTCTATAACATATATAATTTGCAACTTCTGTAATTTGGAAACAACTGAAAATGCGGCAATCAGGTGTGATTTCTGTCAGAAACTGCACGACTATATCTGTATGAATTGGGATGAGAGAAAAATATCCTTCGTGTCAAATGCCAAACAAATCGCGGGAATCATATTTCTGTGTGACGCATGTACACAGACTGTAAACACTTTTGCGGTATTTAAAGAAATGGAGAAAGAAAATACGAATGTTACAGAAAAGGAAGAAAGAAAAGAAAGAAAGAAAAAAAAGAGATAAGTAAAATTTGCGATATGGTAAAACTGCCCAACGAGAAAATTGATAAAAAGATAAAAACTAAAACGTAGAAAATAAACGGCCGAAAAAACAGGAGACTTAAGAAATGACAATGATAATAGTAAAAACAATGATAATGATAATGAAAATAATAAAAATAATGATAATACCAAAATTAAAAACAGAAAATAAACATGACAAGAAATAGATGTGGAGAAAATATCGTCTGTAAATACTATGCAAAAGGGCAATGCAAATATCAGGGTGGGCAATGCATCTATGCACATCCCACGTTATGTAATTCACATTATACAAATGGATATTGCAAATATGAAAACAAGTGCAAGTTCCACCATCTTACTGTCTGCAACACTATGCAAGATACGGGAGGTGCGGATACGGACAAAAATGTCGTTATCACCAGCCTAAGAGGAAAGCGACAGGTGAACAAGAAAAACAAGCATCGCAGAGGACTACCAATTTTTTAGACGTCGCCAACACAATTCAACTGCTAAATACCATGGAGCAAATACAAAATCAACTGACAAGTACAGGGATCCGAGAGCCGTACAGAAGGCACACACAAAGATACTTCATGCGTTATCGGGACAATGGGTATCGAAACAGATAAAGAGAGGAAAATTCTCGGAGGATCACATGGCAACGAAACCGGCACCACCATTGGAAAACGAATGGGAACCACATGTATGTAAAAATGATAGAGAAAAAATAAAAATAATTCTAACCAACATTCAGGGCCTTAAATCAAAACATTCCCTAGCCAAAGTTTTATACCTGAAAGGACGCATGCAAGAAACTTTGTATACTTTGCATGCCTTACGGAAACCCATCTGAAGGACTGCCAGGCGAACTGTGAAAACTGTGAGTTCTGTATTGACAAAAAACAAATAAAATTGACAACTATAACATCCTCCGAGCCGACAGAACAGTGAGACGTAAAGGAGGATGTGCTATTTACACACGCGAAAGGTATATGGCAGAAATGACTATAAGTACTTCAAACAGCTACGTACAGGGTGAGCGAAAAGTTCCTGTGCACCTGTTCACTTCCAACACAGTGCAGGTACAGGTTCACTACATTTCTTGCAGGTGCACAGGGACTTTTCACTTACCCTTTAGAATGTGTAGCAGCAAAAGTTGAAAAATTAAATATAGTACTAATTGTAATGTACAGACGTCCGAACACCCCAACTTCAAAATTCCCAGATTCCATTACAAAGGTCAGAAACTGGGTAAAAGATCTACATTTTTTAACCCCAATTATTTTTCACTGTGGTGATAGGAAAACATATATGTATACACCAGGACAAAGGAGGCACACGGGAAGGCCAGGAGCAGGTAAAAGTGCTACTAGCTCTAGCTGACGAATTTATGTTAACATAAGAAATAACAGAAAAAAAGAAAAAAAACTGCCTAGATTTGTTATTCACAAACCTCACCGCCAGCTAATGGCGAAAATCCGCGCTCTGGGTATCGGTGGGGAAGTAGGTAGCTGAATTTGAAACTGGCTGAAGAATAGGCGGCAAAGGGATGTAATTAAAGGGGCTACCTCGGGTTGGGCCTCGGTCATTACCGCGGTTCCTCAGGGTTCTGTTTTGGGGCCACTGTTGTTTATCATTTACATAAATGATATCGCCGCTGGCATCGTCAGTAGGATCGCCAAATTCGCTGATGATACCAAGCTTGGGGCTAATGTTGGGACGCCCGAAACGATCGAGTAACTGTGTCCGGACATACGTAGGATAGGAGAGTGGTCCAGAAAATGGCAAATTTAACTTGGGTAAATGCAAGGTCATGCACATTGGATACGCCAATCCCAAGTCTGACTGCTCGATGTTGGGGAGTAATATCGAGGCTACTGATATGGAAAAGGACTTGGGTGTTCTATTTAGCAGCGACCTTAAGTTTACCAAACAGTGTGTAAAGGTGGAAAAGAAAGCCCAGAATCTGTTTGGTTATATCAGGAGGCAATTTCGATTTCGGAACAAGGAGATTGTTCTCTCTTTGTACAATTCCCTGGTTCGGCCGCGCTTGGAGTACTCTGTGCAGTTCTGGTCGCCCACCCTCAGGAAAGATATTGACAGGCTGGAGCGAGTCCAGGCGAGGGCCACAAAGTTAATCCCTTTCGTTAGGCATATGGGCTACAGTCGACGCTTACGCGCCCTGAATTTGTTTTCGCTGGAAACTCGGAGGGTGCGCGATCAACTCATCGAGGTTTTCAAGCTCTTACACGGGTTCAACGATGTCGAATTTAGAAGCATGTTTAGTTTAAATTATAACTCAACTCACAACAATGGTTGGAAGTTGGATTTGAAACGGTTTAGCACTAGTGTGTATGGGAATTACTTTACCAATAAGATCTGTGACACGTGGAACAGGCTACCTACAGCAGTTGTGAACAATTCCTCTTTGGATCAGTTCAAGAAAAGGTTAGACCGAATCTTGCACACTATATGAGGGTGTAGGAATTTTTCTCTAGCATCCGTTGCCATTGGTACCTCTTCGGTATGGGCCGCAAAGCCTTTTGAGGTACTTCTTGTCGTTGTAACTCCTTGTAACAAACAACAGCAACCTACTGTAATTGATAACGTAGAAATATCCCCAATTATAATATCGGATCACAACATTATTGAAATAACAACCAATATAAAAGCAACAGGGAATGAAAGAACACGAACAATAGAAAGAAGCAAATTCGAAATTTTTAATTTTCACTTCAAAGCTGTAAACTTCCAGCATGGAAGTAATAGATTGGAAAACCATCTTCAAGGCCAAGACAACGGAAGAGATGGTAATGACTTTTGAAGAGAAGACGCTGGAAATTATGGACAGAGGAAAGAGAAGCAGGTTCGAGAGACAAAAGAGGTCATTGTTCCGAAATGGAAAAAGAGTGACTATAAAATTAAATAACTGCAAAGACAACATCAGAAAAATATTAAATTATAAACCGCAGAGTATCGATTGCGTCATACAGGAACTAATTGAGAAGCATACAGAAAAAGAAAACGACGCGATAGAAGCGATAAAGGTTAACTCAAAGTACTTCTATAATTTTGCAAAAAGGAAGTCGAAAAATCACACGACTATTGGAACTTTGAAAAATGAAGACAGTGTATAAAAAAACTATGTTGGGTTATGGATGATTGCCGTTACCATCACCCATGGAAATTTCCAGCAGATATTGGTGGAGAGTCGACGACAAAAACCCTACGTCTTTTCGTTAAAAAATTATGTTTGTGAAGGTCTTCAAAAGACCTTGTTAAGTAGTGTTTTTTTTTGTTTATGTTTAATTTATATGCCTTCGGTATTTAGCGCTGCCTGATGGTAAAAAAGAAAATTACCATACCTTATTATTTCGTTGGGCCTCGCTTCTGGTTGTACGGCACGCGGCTTTCTTTCGATGTAGGTGATGGGATAACGTAACGAGTTTATTCGGCTTAATTAATATCGGCAACACCATACTTAAATACCTGAAGGTATAGGCCATCCTTTTGCGTTATTAGTTTTATATTATTAGGTATTCAGTCAGAACTAACATGAAGATTAATCACTTCTCCCTTGCCTAAAGCATCGCTCGAAACTAGACAGCTCTGAGACAGTGACGTGGTGGCCATATGGGCCAAACGGGTTTGGCCTGACCAGCGACGATTAGCCAAAGGGCACCATAACAGAGGTTCAGAGGGCGCCGCACCAGCGGCCAGGTTTTAGAATTTTTAAAATTTTAAAATTATAAAACCAACAATAATAGTAATATGACTGCTACATATTACTAAAATTAGTAATACAAATTTTTAGTCATAATCTTTGGCTATGATTTTAAATTTGGGGGACCTATAACCATTCATAAAGTAAAACAATTTTCAAATCCATTTTTCAAAAAACAACTTTCTATTTTAGAAAATTCATAAAAAAAATTGGAAACTATGAATTTCTTCAAAATTGCACAGAACACAAATGAAGTCTTACTCTACAACATAGAAACCCCAAATTATTACAAATTTTTGAAGGAGGGTAGTTATGCCCAAATTTATACCAAAATTGTATGGAAATTTTTAAAGTCAAATTTTAATATATATATATACAGTATATATATATATATATATATTTTTTTTTTTAACTGCAAACAGCACAGTATAATTAATGTAAAGAACGACGCTTGTGTAGAAGAGCGTTCCGCACACGATGAGGAAGGAGAACGAACAAATGAAAAATGAGGTACCACCCAGGAATCGAACACGGGTTCGATTCCCGTGTGGTACCTCATTTTTCATTTGTTCGTTCTCCCTCCTCATCGTGTGCGGAACGCTCTTCTAGACAAGCGTCGTTCTTTACATTAAATATATATATATATATATATATATATATATATATATATATATATATATATGAGGATGGTCCAAAAAATTAAAAGTTGGAATTTTAATTTAGACACATGTCGCCCTAATACGTTTACCCCAAACATGTCTTTAGGCAAACTTTCAGTTTCTTATCTCAATATTCAGGGGTCCCGCAAAACTTCAACTTCCCGGTCACCACAAAAAATTGACACAATTATCTCAAATAAGCTCACGGAAAAGGAAAGGCATCATTGTAGATTCTAAGTTTATTTCAGGAAGACAGCTTTTGACATAGAGGGCATATCCTTCCTGTGCTGAGCTACAACTTTCAGGAGGTACTGCTTCTGGGTCTCATCCTTGGTGATGGATGAGTTGAATTGTGTGATCAGAGCAATACCCCTTTCGCCGCTGTCGTTCACAACCTTCAGTGAAGCGACGGAGGCCATGAATTGTTGGTAGGTTTCATTTTTGTTCCAAGAAGAAGGTGGCTTGGCGAGGAAGGACTCCGACTCCTGACGACCATTCGGGAGAATGAGGTCAAAGATGTTCTTGGTCTTGGCAGTCACGAAGTCAGGAAGCGGTGTTTGAGGAGAGAATCTCTTGCCATCAATTCTCTTCAGTCCCTTCCGCTCTCTCTTCTTGAGATTTTCCACCATTGCAACTTTCTCCTGTTCTCCAATCCGGTCATCAAAGAATGCAAGACTGATCAATTCCTAGGACACATACCACAGGTGGCGTTTGAAGGCTGTGAGGGCAGTGTTCGCCAGCTGACGATTCGGAATTCCGTTCTCAAGATCCTTCATGAAATCCAAGTCATTTTTGGGGGCATATGATGCGATCGTTGCTTGATGCCAGTACCTGGTGTAGAACAGAGAAATGAAGAGGCTGAGCTTCCGCACCGCACACATTTCGTGAGCAGTGAGGGTGAACTGCTCTCTGAAGAGGAAGATCTTAAATGGCCTTTGCCATGGAAGATCTTAAGAGGAAGATCTTAAATGGCCTTTGCCATCCATCTGGTTTGGTGGAAGGCCCCAGGTGCCCTAATCTTCATACCTCCCTCTGGAATTTCCCCCAAGAAGGTGTATGACAGGACAAGGAGTTCCTTGTAATCGCCCCTGAGGTGAGCCTTTGACTCGATTGCCACCTTCAGGTCCTTTAGCGCCCTTTCTTTGAATCCTGCCAGGGGACCAGAGAATTCTTCCACGATATTCTCATCATGTGGTGCTGGCTTCCAGCGGGTTCCATCAATGAATCTCCACTGCTCTTGGAACCGTATGAACAAGGGGATATTGGGGCCGCTGGATGGTCCGTACTCCTTCTTGAAGACATCAGAGAGAACATCTTCCAGGATATGGTGACGGCAAGCGATCCAAATAATCTCCCAGTTGATGGCAGCCTGTATCTTCGTGCAAGCTCCCTCGGACAGACCAGTGTTTGAGGCCGTGGTGTCGAACACCAAACCTCGCACATGATCCATGAGGTTCCACTCCTGAAGAGCAGTGATGCAAGCGTTCGACTGGTTCACACCTGTGCTGCTGCCAATCTTGGGGACCCCGAGAAGGATATCTTGGTTGCCTCCTGTGACCAGGATGGCAATCCTGTCAACCTTCTCGGACTTGGACACATCAGGTAGAAGCTTCGAATCCCAGTGGAGGAGGAGTGGGGTTTTGGGAGGGAGGTTCAGGTCCTTATTTGTCTTTGCGAATGCTTCCCTATTGGCCATTCTGTGTCGTCGAATTGAACTTCGTGAGAGCGTCATCTTCTTCAGGTTCTGCCCCGATGCCTTTGCCAGGGTTCCCGAAAGGCCCATGGCGGCCCTGTTGGAGATGTTGAACCGATCCATGGCTGCAGTCACTTTTGTGCTGAGCAGAACACGTCGATTCTCCTTCCTTCGTTGCAGTGACTTGCCATCTTTGAGCGTAAACTCGGCGTCATTCTCTTCTGTATCTGTTTCTGAGGAGGAAGGCAGTGCCATCTGCGAGGAATCAGAGACTTCAAATAACGCCTTCTTCTCATTTTCACTTCTCTCCCTGTTGCTTAATCACCTCCTCTCGTTTCCTCTTTTCCGCGCTGACTTTGGTGTGAATAACATCGATCCCGGTCATGGAGGATGATGTTCGATCTTCCCTTTGGCTCACCAGGAAGCCTTTATCCTCTTCAGATGACATGATAATCATCACATCCTTGTGAGTCACATCAAAGAGATCCTCGAGCTGGTCCCGGAACATTGCCTCTTAAGTACGACAGGTCTCGGAGTCTCGATTGCGGTTTTTCTTGAGCTTGTCGTACTCATCAATCATTTTCAAAAGTTTGGCTTTGCTGTAAGGCAGGGTTGATGTTGGAATTTTATCCTTTTCCTATATCTCTAGCACTGCTTGAATAGATGCTTTTGCAGCATCTGCTTTCGTTTGCTTCATGACAGAGTGATGGAAGTAATATTTCCTAAGCACTTGGCCTCTGGAAGGCAATCGAGCACCGGTGATATCTGGGTCTGGGTGGCCAACAAGCCAAAAGGCTGGCCCACTTCGTGTCACCATATCCATTATCCAATCAAAAACACTACCTGTGGACACAAAAAAACAGAAATTAGGTCTCATAAGCGTAACTATAGAAAGATATAGGCTACAACTAATAATTTTCAAAGAATTAAAGGAAATTGGCTGTTTTGCTAGAATTTTATGAGACTAAAATAACTAAACCTTTTGTGGAACCCCTAAACATCATCCAATTTTCTTCAAATTTTATACAAAGCTATCGTACATGAAGTGCAACGAGGGCACTATGTGCTCGCTCGGCTCAGACAACTTTCAAATTTTCACCCTAAATTTGGACCACCCTAATATATATATATATATATATATATATATATATTATATATTATATATAGAGAGAGAGAGAGAGAGAGAGAGAGAGAGAGAGAGAGAGAGAGAGAGAGAGAGAGAGAGAGAGAGCATCATGAAAAAGAAAAAACTATAGTATTTGTCATTTACCATTACTTATTCGGACTATAGTGGATTTAATTTTCCTAGAAGAGTTCCTTGTTCCATGCACGGTCTGTGTGTATCATATATATATATATATTTTCATTGTCAAGAATTAAAATTTGATTTTGCATGCTGTGTCAAAAAATGCATACTGTACTCTTGCTTGAGTCACAAGCAAATGTATTTTATAAGAAAATATAACTACATTCGATTTTACAGATAAAATTTCAGCATCAAATATTTTTCTTCTTGTTTTTGGTATTATAAACTGTCAAAAACCAAAATAAACTAATTGGTTGAAACATAGAATCTACTCCATATGCAATGGATAAAAAGAGAAATAAAAAATCTGGTGCTCAAAACAGAGATGCTAAGAAACCGCACACAGGAAGAAGACTCTCTCAAGCAAGGAATGCAGGCATTTTTAAATATAACTGAGTCTAGTCAAGTGACACCTGCCACTGAAACTGTCAGCTGTTACTGTAGCTGAAACACTCAATTCTAGTCAAGTTGTTGAAACAAGCACATCCTTCACTGAAGCTGAAACATTGCAGTCTAGTCATAGTGATGACTCTGATGAGATAGATCACATCACTGTTACCAAAAAACTTCAGTCTGGTCAATTTGCTGAGTCAGCCACATCTGTCACTGTCACTGAAAATAGCAGGTAATTGTAAGCACAAAAGTTTCTAAAAATCAATTTATAAAATTCTAATGAATAACAGTCTCTTGTTATTTTTTCCTTAACTATAAAATATGTATATTAACCATTCTAGCTCTGATGATGATGATGACAAAGAAAAACAACATGCAGTACATGCACCTAGTTGTGTACCTAATCAACCAGATTCGATCAAGTCTAGTCAAGAAGCTGTTGATACAACAGATGAATCTATTTTCAAATCTGACAAAATTGATCCTACAGCACTAACAAATTCTAAGCACAGGTGATTTTATTTTTATTAAAATATAATTCCTAAAAATTATAATGTGCATAAATATAGGTTATTTTTGCTATTTAAGTTCTACCTATCTTAGCCATAAAATAAATAAAGGCAATTTATTTTTTCTCAATCTCAGGTATAGTGCTGATGTAAAACGACACGTGCTGAGCTGTGGACCTAATCAACTAGATGATAATTACCTTTGAAAAAGAGGAAATGTCATTGGTGGTCGCAAACGTCATTGTTCACATGATGTTTTTTACAACACCAACAAGCTAGTTCGCCATTGGTCGTCCTATTCTAAGACAAAAGATGCGCTTTTTTGTATCACATGTATACTGTTTACTGATAACAGTCTGCGAGGAGAAAATCAACGTTCTAAACAAGGAAATTCATTTACAAATGCTGGTTTTTCTGATTGGAAGCACCAATGGGAAGGAGTAAGGAAACATGAAACTTCAAATAGTCATAGAGTGGCTGTTGTTGCCAGATTGATGTTTCTGAAACAGAGTTCAATCTCCAATGCATTGTTGAAGCAAAGTGAGTCTGAGGAGAAAAACTGGTTATAAAGAACAGGACGTTTGTGCATAGGTTCTCAACGCTATACGTTACCTTGGTATACAATCTTTGGCATTCAGAGGTCATAGAGAATCAATGGATTCAGATGAGAACAAAGGAAATTTTTTGGAATTGCTTGATTTTCTTGCTGTGTATGATTCAAGTACTAGAGAGCAGATAGAAAAGGTTCTTCATCAACATCAAGAAACTGAGAATCAGGGCCGTGGTTTCAAGCTAACTTTTTTGAGTAATGATACTCAAAGGAAGATAATTGATATAATTGAGGAAGAAATAACAATCGAAATTGTAAAGAAAATAAAAAAGCTGTGGCATGGTCCATCATTGTTGACACATCTTCTGATGTATCACATCAATAACACGTTAGTATTTGTGTTCGTGTTGCTGTGGATGGTGGTGTTTGTGAGCATTTGCTGTGCCTACAACATGCTTCAAATACTACATGAGAAATGCTTCTGAGTTTGGTAAAGTCTGCTTTTTCTGACCGTAATGTTGACTTTTATGAGACTCTTGTTGCCCAGTCATATGATGGTGCTGCGAACGTGAGTGGTTGCTATGGCGGATTACAGGCGCTAATCAGACGCGATATCGGTGAGCAAGTTGTATATGTTCACTGCAATGCACACATCCTTAATTTGGTACTTTCAGATGTTTCGTCAGCGTCTGTTGATGCTGTTACTCTTTTTGGAACACTGGAGACATTATGTTATGTTTACACAATCTAATCGCATACATTCACTTTTTGAAGATACACAAAAGGAATCAGGTTTGGAAGTTAAAACAGTGAAGAGACTGAACACAGTACGGTGGACGGCTCGTGAATTTTCTCTAGATGTATTCATATCTAGATACACATCGATATGTGAAACCTTGAATGAGATCACCACATCTAAAGAGTTTAGTCAGAAACAGCGTTCGGAAGCAGCTGGTCTACTTCACGTTGTTCAGAGTCGAGCATATCTGGCAACAGCTTGCCTGTTTCATAAAATATTCATGATAATAGGCCCACTCAGTCGCTATCTACAGACAGTCAATGTGGATGTTGTCAGAGCACTTGATATGGTCTCAGCTTCGATGCAGCAGCTACAGAAGATTCGCGATGACCCAGCTACTGTTATTGCTGCTGTCGAAGAAATCGACGATAAAGCACAGTGGCCAGTCATACGTGCATGTAAAAAGAAGAGACAGATCAATGAGAATGATACTGAAATCACTGAAATTAGTCAGGCAAAATGGACACGTGAAACATTTTATACTGTTCTAGACAAAATTAGCTCGGCAATGAACGATCGATTTTCTGCAAATCGAAGTGTACTAAAATCAACACAAAAATTTTGTCCAACAAATTTCTCTAATATTGGTGCTCAAATTTCTACATTGGAGAATGAGATCGATGAATTTTGCAGTAATTACAGAATCAATAGTCACGAATGTGCCTTGGAGCTCTAGAGCTTCAGTTCCGTATTCCCTTTATTATCGAACACAAAAACGATTTACAGCACCTACACTGTACTCAATCATGATACGGGTCTTACTGAAGCCTATCCAACTCTTTCGAAAGCAGATGGCATATTAGTGGCAATTCCCGCTACATCACCAACGGCTGAGATAGCCTTTTCAGCATTGAAGCGAATCAAAACGCGCATAAGGAACTCCATGTCGCAGGAGATGCTGCTGGGTACAATGGTGATGTCAGTTAAACGAAATATAACAAAGAACCTAGACACAGATCGGCTAATTGTTCGATTTGGTCAATCATCTAAATTTCTCTTGAAAGCCCTAATTATGTAGTAGAGACGTTAAGTATTTATTTTCACATACATGACACACATGTGCTGTGCTTTCTATTGTTTTAAAACGTTTTGTGCTTTCTATTGTTGTAAGAAGTTTGTAATAATAATATTTTCTGTATACAAACAACCTATTTTTCTATAAATTTATTAACCGAAAAAATCTGACAGTTTGGTCCTGTTTATAACGTTCAAAACGAAAAATGTAAACAACTACGTCTCAGTCTCAAAACGGGTCAAAAAATGCTAAAATTAAAAATTTCGAATAATTCCGAGAGGGCGCCAAAATGCTTTCTGGCCCTACCTGCGATGAAAGTCCCACCACGCCACTGCTCTGAGATGAAGTCTTTGTCTTAAAAATTCACTGACTTTACAAGGTTCCAAGACGTCTAATTTTTGTGTTTTCATTATTTCTTCTCTTGAAGTAATTTTCATGTGTTAGCGACAGAAAATTTTTATACAAAATAATACGTTTTTCTTCTTGTTATGTTGCCCTAATGCCTACATATTGGGTCTATGTATGGCAATTATTTTCATTCCTAATAGGCTATGTCGCCAATCCCGAGGCAATTTTGTAATTATTTAATTCAATAAATTAATAATTTGTATTTAATTAAGAAATAAAGGTACCATAAACGATACCATGTGTAGGCGTGTATAGTTTTTCCATACAGTGCTTGATCTGATGACTAACAGAAGTATCTGAAATATTAAGAGCTCAGTACAAATCATCTTTCAGTATCCCAAAAACTGACAAACTGATATGGGATAGAAACGCGTTCTTTCAAGAAGAACTACAAAGAGAAAGTATAACGGACTTCGACTTTACGACAGATGATATTACAACAAGCTATAGGGAAACTAAAAGCACACTCAGTGGCAGAACCGGACAAATGGAATGCCACACTGATCAATGACTGCAAGAATGTAATCGCTGAGCACCTATATTGGATATGGGAGATATACCAGGTATCCTGAAGAGAGCGAGCATAGTTCCAAAATATAAAGGAGGAGATCGATCCGAGGCCAAAAACTACAGTATAGGCCAGTGTCGCTTACATCTCATCTCACTAAAATAATTGAAAGAATAGTGAGAGAAAAATCTGACTTTTTGGAAAATCAGAGAAAATTAAATGATAACCAACATGGATTTCGGGTCAGGCAGATCATGTCTGTCACAACTAATGAAACACTACAACAACATTATTGATGCACTTGAAAGTAATGAAAAGTATGATGTAATATACACAGACTGCCAAAGCGTTCGACAAGTGTGACCATGGAATCATAATACATAAACTGAAATATATGGGAATAACAGGAAAAGTAGGGAAATGGATATATAATTTCCTTAGTGAGCAGCGGTAAGTCGATACAGTTCAAGGAATATCTTCATAAGAACCAGGGGACCTCAGCTCAGTACCACAAGGAACAGTATTAGCTCCACTACTCTTCATAATCATGCTAACTGACATAGATGAGGACGTTACCAGAGACAGCATAGTAACATCCTTTGCCGATGTCAAAAAGATCAGTAGAAAAATAAGAAACCCAGAGGATATAGGATCTCTACAAAAAGACGAACAGAATCTACAAGTGGATGAAAGACAACAATATGAAGTTTAACACTGAGAAATTTCAACTGTTACGATATAGAAAAAGTGAGGACTTAAAATCCATAGAATACTATACCCGAAATAGACAGAAGATTCAAATAAATTGTAAAGAAAAATATTTAGGAGTTGTATTGACTGATGATGCAGAATTTGAAACAAAATAAGATAGCAGTAAACATAGCAAAGAGAATAACTGGACAGATACTAAGAAACTTTAAATGAAGGGATAGGAATATAATGATTCCTCTATTGAAGACACTGATCATATCCAAATTGGAATACTGCTCGGTTCTAATATCCCCATATGAAAAAGAAGATAATAGTCAGCTAGAAGGGATTCAGTGAAGCTTTTCAGCAAAGATCAATGGATGCAAAGAACTAAATTACTGGGAAAGGATACGCGAAGTAAACCTATATTCCAACTGTGGCCAAACCCCGGCTCGCGAGCCGCATGTGGCTCTCGAGGTTAACTGCGGCTCGCGAGACAATTTTTATTTTTATTGTATTTATCATAAAAGACAAAATTCCTAATACAAATATAATTTTTTTTCACATAATAAAAAAATATGAAAAAAAACAAGGAAAAATGAATTGACAGTAAAATGCGTCATGCGTACGTCAATTTCTTTTGCGTGACAGGCACTAAGCAGGGTAATTATGTAATTTACACCAATCGTCACTCACCAGTGTCCAGTATCCCTCGAGCTACCCTGCGGGCCGCGTGTAGTAACGAGTGAGTGTGTTTTAAAATTGGCTTCTTAGATCAAATAGTGGCTATTTTTCTCAGCTATACAAATGAAAGTTATACAACCCCTTAGTTGATTAAAATGACTGAGCAGACAAAGTGTAAGAAACGGAAATATGAAGAAGAAAATAGAGTTTTTAAACAGGAGTGGGAGGAGAGCTTTGCCTTTACTGTTAAGGGTGGGAAACCGATGTGTCTTATCTGCCACGTGGCACTCAATCACTTTAAAGCCAGTAACTTAAAGCGTCATCATAAAACTAACCATAAATTTTTATTACGGAATTTCCTCCCAAATCAGAATTACGGAAGATTAAGTTAACAGTGTTGAAATCTAGCCTAGTTGCACAACAAACTGTACTTTCATCATTGTGTAAGACAGCTGACTTAACTACTGAAGCTAGTTTTGCTATGGCATGGAATATTGCTAGTGCTCAACTTCCCTACAGTAGTGGAGAATTTGTGAAGAAGAATATTGCCGATGTTAATGCAATTCTCGCTCCAGATAACACAAAGCTTCGAGAACAAATAGCAAGTATTTCTATTTCCCGCCACACTACAGAGAGACGTATTTCCCAGATCAGTGCTGAAATTACATGCTCGTTGCAGAGTGATTTGAAGAATTCTGTTGCATTCAGTTTGGCCCTCAAAGAATCCACAGATATTAAAGATAACTCTCAACTGGCGATATTTGTTCGTTTGTTACTGGCGATGGAAATGTGAAAGAAGACCTCTTGGACTCCATGACCCTAAGAGAAACCATCAGAGGGGTTGACATAAAGAACGCACTTGACGAGGCATTATCAAATGCTGAAGTACCATTGAATAAACTTGTCACTGTTGCAACAGATGCAGCACCAGCTATGGTAGGACAAAATGTAGGTCTAGTTGGGCTCTTGACACGCGATCCCAATTATCCTGTGTGTCTCTTTATTCACAGTATCATTCACCGTGGTCACTTGGCAAGCAAGTACTTTAGGTATGACAGTGTTATGAAATGTGTTTTAGAAATTGTGAATTTCGTTCGTTCAAATGCAAAAACGCACCGAGCGTTTAGAAATTTTATCGAGGAGCTGGATCTTCAAGATAAGCCAGATGACTTTCATTCTACTGTATTGTAAGGTGGTTATCAACTAGTAATCTCCTGAATAGGTTTGTTGCACTGTTGGAGCCTATCATTGATTTCTTGAAAGAAAAGGTAAATTCATACCCACAACTAGAAGATCACGAATGGGTGCAGGATCTGACGTTTTTTACTGATGTAATACACCTTCAAAATCTAAATTTGGCACTTCAGGGAAAGAATGAGGTCATTTCTGACCTTACACAGACAGTTTTCAGTTTTCAGAATAAAATAAAGCTCTTCCAAAAAGATCTAGTAACAAAGAAATTTGACAACTTTCCCCACCTGAAAAACCGAGCAAACACTTTTCCTGATATTGAAATAAAAGATAGTAAATTGGAGGAATACAAAGGTAAATTAGAAGGACTAACTGATGATTTTCAGTTCAGGTTTGATAAACTAAAGAAGCTAAAACCATGCTTCGAATTTCTTGTAAATCCTTTTCTGATTGATGTCGTCAACGATGGCTGTCCTGTTACCACACCTTTTGTTACGGAAGCTGCTTTAATACAAACAGAACTTTTGGAGCTACAGGAGGACGTGGGTTTAAAGTTGATACATAACAGCTTATCTGCAGTTGAGTTTTGGAAGCAAGTACCAGAGACAAAGTATCCTCACCTCAGGAAAACCAGTTTCCGACTTATCTCAGTTTTTGGACAACTTATTGCTGTGAAGCACTCTTCTCGGTAATGAAGTTTGTAAAGTCAAAACATCGTGCTGCCCTCACTAACGAACACCTGACTGAGCTTCTTCATACCGCCTTAACATCACATTAGCCAGACTTTAAAGCATTAACAGCCAAAATGAAGACCCAAACTAAGCCTTTTACAAGCAGTAATTAAACAATTTAATAATGTGAGTATAACTATATGTATATGTATATGTTTTTAATAATTAAATTCTTTTTAAAATATTTTGCGGCCCTCGTACATCTGAAAAACGTCGCATGTGGCTCTTGGGTCCAGGAAACTTGGCCACCTCTGCTATATTCACTGGAAAGGAGAAGAGAGAGATACACCATTATTTACACTTGTAAAATAATGGATAAACTAGCCCCTAATCTTACTCTGAACCCTATAACCCCCAATCAACATTGGAATGTAGAAAAGGAAGACTGTGTCGTGTTCTCAAATTAAAGGCTAGACAGGGAACATCCTTAATCTTGAAAGAAAATAGTTTTGTAGTGCGAGGACCAATACTATTGAATCAGCTGCTCAAAGAACTAAGGAACACGAGTGGTGTTGCGGTGAACATCTTCAAAAGAAGATTAGACGCCTGGCTCAGAACAATCCCGGATGAGCAGGGCGTACCTGGCTATGTGAGGTGGAGAGTACAAGAAACCACCTCTCTACTTCACCAGGCCAACTCGAGAGGAGGGGCGACAAGCTTGACCTTCGTGAAGTGGGGAATCATCGCACGGAACATTTGAAAGGTATATATATATATATATCTTATATATATATATATATATATATATATATATATATATATATATATACTACAATCACAATTTAACGGCACTTCAAAAGACCAAATATTTACTCGTCATATGAAGGTATAAAACGCAAAATAAGACCTTAGATAAGCAAGTATTATACTACTTTTTCTCTTAATAAATTTGAATGGCTATTTTGGTCATCTCAAGGTTAACTGGAACAAATACTGGTAAAACTCTCTCTCTCTCTCTCTCTTTTCAGAGCTTATCGTATATACAGTACTGGCCAAATTATTAGGAATTTTTTTAAAATTTCATTTTTTGGTATAAAATGTTAAATTAAACCAATTTTAAACGTTGAAAAGTTATTTATTTCTACACAAGAATACATGGTCATTATTTAGCAATAGTTTATTACTTAGTTTGACCCCCCTTAGCTGCCTTAAGGGCTGCGACACGCTTCGGCATACCATGAATCAATTTTTTGCATAATTCCTTAATACGTGTAGAGTGAAACCAGACTTGAATAATTCGCTCTATGAGTTGGTGTTTTGTTGTTTTCGGCGTTTCATGGATTACGTCCTTTAAAATACACCATAAACTTTCGATTGGGTTCATGTCTGGAGAATTTCCAGCCCATGGGAGCAACCGAACACTATTTTCATGACACCATTTTTTAACCGACTTTGCCGTGTGGCATGGAGCTGAGTCTTGTTGAAAAATCCAACGTCTATTACCATACCATTCCCTTATTTGAGGCAGTAGACGTCTTCTTAGTACTTCTATATACTTGACTTGGTTCATATTCCCCTCAACAATGCTCAAACGACTAGTTCCATGCACAGAAATTGCTTCCCAAACCATGATCTTTTGTGGAAATTTCACCGTTTTCATCAGACACTCAGGCAAAAATTCTTCTCCAGGCCTCCTTCTTACACTTTGAACACGATCGTCAAGCACGGCAATCGTTGACTCATCGGAGAACACCACCTGCAATCAAAGAAAGCCCTGTGAAAGAGTCAGTGCATAGCGTATGAAGTACAGCTAAAACGAAGTACAGTATGACTTGCTGCTTTACAGATATTTTTACTGCAGTTTTATCACGTACTGTAAATACACTTCTATGCATACTGTATTTACTGTATTAACATTCTATTTAATGTTAAATATTATTCTTACCTGTTCCCAATCCTCACTAGTCCAGTTAATGTGTTCCTTTGCCCATGCAAAACGTGCCTTCTTCATAGCCTCAGTGAGCCTGGGCTTCTTCCTTGGGCGGTAGGCTTTGAAGCCGGCAGTTAGAAGCCTCCTGTTGACTGTTCTACGACTAATATTGATGCCATCAGCCGCTAGACTACTGGAAATGTTTTAGCAAGTAGCTCTTCTATTTCTAAGAGACAAAATTGCAATCTGTCTATCAGTTCTTGGAGTCGTTACCCTTTTTCTGCCGCATCTTCCAACCCTTTTGGGGCCTACATTTTCTCCAAATACCATTTTTTTCTTAGTACGAAGTACTGACTGTGGTGAAACATGGAGTTTGGCAGCGATTTCCTTTTGTTTAAATGTAGAAGAAGTTAATAAACCTGTATTTGCCCAATTTTCCGTGGACTCAAGTCATTCTTTCGCCCCATTTTCAAATTCAATTAAAAACTGTAACAAATAATTGCCGAAATTGGGTAAATACACTATTTAAATTAAACGGTAGTTACAATGACACGTAAAAGAAAGAGAAACACACCCGCATCGCACGACAACCAAACGACAACTGACGAACAAACACGCTTCGTTCGACTAAAGAATTATGCAAAAAATTGATTCATGGCATGCCGAAGCGTGTCGCAGCCATTATGGCAGCTAAGGTGGGTCAAACTAAGTACTAAACTATTGCTAAATAATGACCATGTATTCTTGTGTAGAAATAAATAACTTTTCAACGTTTAAAATTGGTTTAATTTAACATTTTATACCAAAAAATGAAATTTTAAAAAAATTCCTAATAATTTGGCCAGTACTGTATATTATATATATATATTATATATATATATATATATATATATAAACTTAACGAATTTCAATAGGTAGCTTTAAAATGTATATTATGTATATATATTCGTTTTTTTCAACATACCTCATTGTTCCCTCAGCTGTGGAAAAAGTATTTTATGTAGAGGTCTGAAACGTTTATAATGGCTTAACAATTGATTGGGGTAAAAGTTTTGTAAATTTTGGAAGTGTGAACTACATAATTTTGAAGTTATTGATGTTCAAATCTCAAGGCGTTTTTTTTGGGCCACCGATATATATATATATATATATATATATATATATATATATATATATGATATATTAGGGTGTGTCTAAGGCATAGAGTGGGAAATTCAAAAGCAATGTTTTACATCGGCCAGGTCGAATTATCATGCCACCTCATGTAAAAACTCTATATATGAAGTTTTATCACTATAGCAAAATATTTAGGACTTGCCCAATGCAATCAAAGTTGAGAAGCAAATGTTTTGTGTCGATGATTAGTTTATGGCGACGGTGTGCCTAGTGTACTGGTTTTATTTCAAGCTATATTTGGATTTGTGACATCGCAACCGTTTTAAAATATGTTGTTAGTTTAACCTTTCAGCATATAAATTTTTTGGTGTTCCACTTTTAAGTTTTCTTGTGGTTGTGAGATGTATTTTAATTTATTGCGTAAGCCTTATGTTTAACACTTCGGGTTTGTATGTAATATTCATTCATTTTAACTAAATTTATTCTTAGACTACGGTTACAGGTGCACATCGCCATAAGAAATTATCAGGGCAATTTATATCGACTTGTTATGGTGTTTTATTTTTTTGCCTTGGAATAATTACCTATATAACGACGAGTAAGACATTTGCTGCTAATTCATTAATATTATCAGTCGAATAAAGTGAATGTTTTTATTCGGTCACTATTTCAGATATTTAATTATTTTTTTCTACTTTACAGGTAAAATGGCGGAGGCAACAAGAAAGAAGACAGAGATTTGGTTGATTGGTGGTACAGAAGACCACTTTCATCCTTCTAAGCTACCTTCACGTGGTGAGGTTTTAAAAGTGTTGTTCGATTTTCATACACGTAAGAAATTTAAGTTGGATGACAGCATAAAGGAAACTGTTGCAATGATTCTTCCAATTTGGGAACAAGCACGGATACCAACAAGGGCGAAGAATCATGTCTGGGATCAGTTACGATGTCTTCACAAGGAATGGCAAAACCTCAAGAAGCGTATATCAAGAATGTCAACAACTGAAGAGAGAAATCGTGAAACTTTCAAAAATTTGTTGGATGATCTGTTTGATATTGCACATCAAGATGCCATGACTATGATAAAGATAGAAGAGGATCGACAGTTTCTGAAAGCTCAACGTGAAAAAGGACGACGTGGTTTCATGTCAGGCATTGATGTTAACCTCGCAAAGCAAGAGGCCAAGGCCTTACAAAGATCAATAGCTGTTGCAGATCGTGAGGAACGGGTTCGTGCAGAAACAGACAGAGTGAATGAGGTTGCAGTTCTTGAATCGTCAAGTGAAGAATCTTCACCTTCAGACACTACCGAAAGTGAATCTGAGCTATCAACATCTTCAGGTCCGCCGCAGCGACGGAAGGGAACCATCTCTGTAGTTACGCAGGATGTAGCAGCAGCTTTAGATCGCACAAAAACAAGCAGCAGGAATGCCTCATACATTTTCTCTGCTTTGGCCGCATTTACATCCAATCAGTTTAAAGCACCAGTTGGTGAACTTATGATTAGTCCATCTGCAATACACCGAGCGAGGAGAGATAGACGTGCAGCCTTAGCATCTGAGATCAGAGAATCTTTCAACCCGCAAGTGCCACTAACTTTGCACTGGGATGGGAAGATAATGGCCGACTATACAGGAAATGAGCGAGAATCTGTGGATCGTCTTCCGATAATGGTTTCTGGGAAGGATATAACCAAGCTACTCGATATACCCAAACTGCCATCAGGCACAGCTGCAGTTATGGCAGAAGCTTGCGTGGCTGAGATCAGAAGCTGGGGTCTTGAACAGAGAATTGTAGCTATGTGCTTCGACACAACGGCATCTAACACAGGTTTGAAAGGTGGTGTTTGTATGAAACTTGAAAGTGAGTTAGAGAAGGATCTTCTAAACCTTGCCTGTCGACATCATGTGACTGAAGTTGTTTTAGCAAAGGTGTTTTCGCTACATGATGCTGCTAAGTCTCCAAATATTGATATCTTTTCTCATTTTCGCAACTTTTGGCCAAAGATTGACCAAACAAAATATCGCACGGCTCTGGAGGATGCCGAAGTAGCAGAACGCACTGAAGGAGTTAGAGGAACTGTTATAAATTTTGCCATACAGCAACTGAGCATTAAACATCCCAGAGACGACTACGAAGAACTTTTGGAGCTGACAGTCATCTTTCTAGGAGGAGAACCACCGAAAGGAATAAAGTTCAGATACCCAGGAACATTTCACCGAGCGCGTTGGATGGCACGTGCAATATATGCTATCAAGATGTGTCTTTTTAAAGACCAGTTTCCCATTCAACAGCGTCAAAGTATAATGAGAGCATCTCGACAATCATACTCTCAAACGGTATGGAAGCACTTAAATCGAGTGGCACTATTCACAACTACGGTGTACATCAAGCACTGGTTTTCCTGTCCATCACCAAATGAAGCCCAACGGAACGATCTTCAATTCTTGAAGGCGCTGCACAGTTACCCAGATAAGGAAGTCTCGGAGGTCGCCTTCACGGCATTTTCTCGACATCTTTGGTATCTGACTGAAACATTGGTGGGTCTCAGTCTTTTCGATGATTCAGTCACCGTCGATGAAAAACGACTCATGGTCCAGAATATGCGCAAGATTCAAGGATCTGATGAACCTCCAAAAAGACACCCTCCTGTACATGATCCCTCTTCAAAATCACTACACGACTTTTATACCACTTCCACCAAGAACCTTTTCCAGATCCTTGAATTGGATGGAGCATTTTTAGACCTTGACCCGCAACAATGGGAGGCAGAGAAGTCATATAATGAGGCAAAAGATGTCGTTTCAGCCCTACGAGTGAGTAATGACTTGGCAGAAAGGGGAGTTGCCCTCATGCAGTCTTTTAATGAATCACTGGTCAGAGATGAACAGCAGAAACAATTCGTCCTACAAATGGTTGAGTACCACCGGAACAAATTTCCGAAAGCTCAAAAGCAGTAAATAGAACAATTATATAGTGTTTCTCTTTGTTTTAATATCATATTTGGTTGTTAAGGCATTCATTTTGTAACATTCATTTGGAAAATTGTAATATTGCTAATTTTGTCTAATTGTATAATTTTCCTAAGCCTTGGGCAAGTCCTAAATTTACTCCAATTTTTCTAAAAATTGGCAAATATCATTTTTTTCTTTAGTGGAACCCAATAAGAACCTGGCCAATATAAATTTCAAAACTTCATAAAATAGACACACCCTAAATATATATATATATATATATATATGAATAGAAACGACGTAAATAAGGAGCGTCTCTGCACACGGGGAAGAGAAATAACGAATAAATGAAAAATGAGGCGAACCGCCCGGGAATCGAACCCAGGGCCTTCCAATTGCCGGTTGGATGCGCTACCATTACACTACGGACCTCGATCAATCATAAATCGAAACTCTCCTACATAGGGCAGAAACCAATGCCCTGAGAGGGCACCCTCGCAAATCGTGAATATGTGCATTTAACTGCAATGACCACGCAGTATATAAATGAATAGAAACGACGTAAATAAGGAGCGTCTCTGCACACGGGGAAGAGAAATAACGAATAAATGAAAAATGAGGCGAACCGCCCGGGAATCGAACCCAGGGCCTTCCAATTGCCGGTTGGATGCGCTACCATTACACTACGGACCTCGATCAATCATAAATCGAAACTCTCCTACATAGGGCAGAAACCAATGCCCTGAGAGGGCACCCTCGCAAATCGTGAATATGTGCATTTAACTGCAATGACCACGCAGTATATAAATGAATAGAAACGACGTAAATAAGGAGCGTCTCTGCACACGGGGAAGAGAAATAACGAATAAATGAAAAATGAGGCGAACCGCCCGGGAATCGAACCCAGGGCCTTCCAATTGCCGGTTGGATGCGCTACCATTACACTACGGACCTCGATCAATCATAAATCGAAACTCTCCTACATAGGGCAGAAACCAATGCCTCTCAGGGCATTGGTTTCTGCCCTATGTAGGAGAGTTTCGATTTATGATTGATCGAGGTCCGTAGTGTAATGGTAGCGCATCCAACCGGCAATTGGAAGGCCCTGGGTTCGATTCTCGGGCGGTTCGCCTCATTTTTCATTTATTCGTTATTTCTCTTCCCCGTGTGCAGACGCTCCTTATTTACGTCGTTTCTATTCATTTATATACTGCGTGGTCATTGCAGTTAAATATATATATATATATATGTATATAGTGGTTACCATCGTTTACTACGAATCCACCGGCCCACGGTTTGATACCCGGTGACGACAGTCGGCCCGCAGCAAACCCAGCTGTTCATCCTTTCACACAATAAAATTGGTTAGTATATAAATGGGAACCCTGGGTAGCCTAGTAGTTATGACGCTGGCTACTGATCGGGAAGTCGTGAGATCGAATTTGGGTGAGGACTTTGTAATTTCTGACCGCCTGTGGTGGGTCGCGGCTCGAATTCCATGTTAAGCCGTAGGTCTAAAGTGGAACAACAAGCTTGACCTTCGTCAGAATGAACAATTCGGGCGTAAGTAAAACCAAGGTGTGTGTGTGTGAATATATATATCTATATATATATATATATATATATATATAAAATGACAATAACGATTTGACTATTTGATTTAATTAACTTTTATTTACATTATTTGCGAAGACGATCGGGATTGTCATAAAATTTATACTTTGTACAAAGGAAACACAAGAAAAAAACTGTTGCCAACATATGCACGAGAATGAAAATATTAATTAAAGCTATATTGCTCAATTTCCTATAATGACTGTTACGTGCATTACTTCAGCTTTATAATTTACTTTTGCGTGCATTTGGATGCGTGACAGGCATTATTTTCACGTTTATTTCCAGAAATCATGAATAGGTAAATATGAGTTTGACTCCATGCCATATCTTTCTTTTTTAATGGTTGCTTCGGTCGAAAGTCGTCAGCAAAGCAGGATTGGATGATAGATATCCATAAAGGGATGCGAAATAAACCTTAATGTTGCGTGTTGATAAGGACTTCTCATGTAGAATGTAAAAATATTGTGAATTTAAATTGGTCCTCCAAATATATATATATATATATATAAACTGGTAGGAATTTCGTGCGTTGATCCCTCATGGCACGGAAGTCAGGATCGTGGTTCTCTCTCCCTCTCTGTATATATATATATATATATATATATATATACATTTTAACTGCAAAGAACACAGTATAATTAATGTAAAGAACGACGCTTGTGTAGAAGAACGTTCCGCACAAGATGAGGAGGGAGAACGAACAAATGAAAAATGAGGTAACCACCCGGGAATCGAACCCGGGATCTTCCGATTGCCGGTCAGATATGCTATCCACTACACCATGGGCCTCGATTAATGAGAAGTCGTAATTTGTTCGTTCTCCCTCCTCATCTTGTGCGGAATGCTCTTCTACACAAGCGTCGTTCTTTACATATATATATATATATATATTATATATATATATATATATATATATTATATATTTTCAACTGCAAACAACACAGTATAATTAACGTAAAGAACGACGCTTGTATAGAAGAACATTCCGCGCAAGATGAGGAGGGAGAAGGAGAACGAACAAATGAAAAAATGAGGTAACCACCCGGGAATCGAACTCGGGATCTTCCGATTGCCGGTCAGATATGATAACCACTACAACATGGGCCTCACTCGATCAGAAGTCATAATTCTCCTACATACGCGCAGAAACCAATGCCCCGAGGGGGCACCTCCCGCATGCCGCACATATATACATTTCAACTGCAAACAACACACAGTATAATTAACGTAAAGAACGACGCTTGTATAGAAGAACATTCCGCAGTTGAAATGTATATATGTGCTGCATGCGGAAGGTGCCCCCTCGGGGCATTGGTTTCTGCGCGTATGTAGGAGAATTACGACTTCTGATCGAGTGATGCCCATGGTGTAGTGGTTATCATATCTGACCGGCAATCGGAAGATCCCGGGTTCGATTCCTGGGTGGTTACCTCATTTTTTCATTTGTTCGTTCTCCCTCCTCATCTTGCGCGGAATGTTCTTCTATACAAGCGCCGTTCTTTACGTTAATATATATATATATATAATATATATATATATATATATATATATCTGGGAATGAACTCAGAATGGTTCCCTGAGGTTTTTTATGATACACACAGACCGTGCATGGAACAAGGAACTCTTCTAGGATAATTAAATCCACTATAGTCCGAATAAGTAATGGTAAATGACAAATACTATAGTTTTTCTTTTTCATGATGCCAGCCCGACGTGGGCAACGGGTCACTCGCAAAGAGGTCCCAAAAATATAGCTTCCCTCACCAGGTATCTGCAAAGCAGATAGGATCCAGCTTTGAGGAAAGATCTAGGGTTTATTCAGACTATAGTGGATTTAATTATCCTAGAAGAGTTCCTTGTTCCATGCACGGTCTGTGTGTATCATAAAAAACCTCAGGGAATCATTCTGAGTTAATTCCTATCTTGAAACGGACATGTTATGTGCCTTGAAAAGTGGACGCTCAATTCTGCCAGTTGAGGTTTAAGTTTTGGTTTTTGGCTAAAAATATAATAGTTACCCCTTTTTCTTTGATTTATTCAATCTGACGTGAAGGCAGCGAGTCTTTTGCTTATATTGAGGTTCTAAATGTAGCTGGGCTAGGCTGCTTTAAACCCTAGATCAGAGCTTTCCAAACTTTTAACGTTGGCGACAAACTATTTAAGCATAACAATTTTCACGACACATTAATTAATTTTTGCTATCAAATATCAAATATCAGATAATTTTTCAGTAGGTGGTTTATCTTGTAGCCGATTTTGTTGATAAAAAAATCAAAATTTTCAAAATACAAAAAACACTAATGTGTCGCGACACACCAGTTTGGAAAGCTCTGCCCTAGATCCTCTCCCAAAGCTGGATCCTATCTGCTTTGCAGATAGCTGGTGAGGGAAGCTATATTTTTGGGACCTCTTTGCGAGTGATCCGTTGCCCACGTCGGGCTAGCATCATGAAAAAGAAAACTATGGTATTTTTCATTTATCATTACTTATTCGGACTATAGTGGATTTAATTATCCTAGAAGAGTTCCTTGTTCCAGCACGGTCTGTGTATATATATATATATATATATATATATATATATATATATATATATATATATATATATATAGATATATATATATTGTATATAGTGTATTTAAATGAATAGTGCATAAGAGAGAGTAATAACTATTTATTCAGTTGATATATTCCAATAAATTTCAATGCAGATCCAGTAATGTTGTAAGTTTTGTGTTTACATGAATGCATAGTGGAGGAAATGCGATAGTTTTAAAGAAAATTGTATAATATCTGCTTTTATCATATATTTTTTGCCGACCAAAGCTTTAGTTGTAATAGCAACTGTCCAAGAGAATGTTAAGATCGTATGGTGGGTTCACGAATGTAAATCAGTCGTTACAAGCCTAAAACGATTTACGCATGAATGAAACAAACCAGCACCACTCAGAAATGTTATCTGAATGTAGGTGAAGAAGTTCACTGCAGAAAGAAGTGTCAAAAAAAAGAAAATCCCTCAAAAAATTAAGAAATCCTCAAGAAAGAATCAATGCTGTTCGCGAAGTATTCCTCAAAAGTCATAAGAAATCAATAAGGAGAGTTAAAGAGAGTTAAATGTATGCGAAACTCGAACTCCATTACAGCATTAGTAAGTTGCTTTCTTGGAATCGATCCAATAACCTCTCGCATCCTTCGACGGAGTTCTGACGTATTCCTCGGTTTGTCATGTATAAACAAATATTTTAACATACTACCCAAGTCGTGTGATCAAAATGGCCATGTTCTTGGTCGACCACGGCCCAACCAGCGCTGAGGAAAGAGTACATCTAGAAAGTCGCGAACAGCAATGGCATGGTGAAAGATCACACGCCTCATGTTAACTCCAGTAACCTTTAGGTGGGGAAGAAAAACAATGTCTGCATCATGTTAATACAGTTCGTTCCAGTCACGGTACGATCGTCAAAACAATATGAACCGATTATTAAATCACGTGAAAGCACACAAAAAGTAAACTGTTCGTAAATCCTGTTCATGTTGATATGTTTGACCGCTGGATAGGCCGCTGTGGACCGATAGCTTGGCCAACTCAATCACCCAACTTAATTCCTTTGGATTTTCGCCTATAGAGTATGTTAAAACACTTGTTTTTTTATGCAGGAATGAGGGGCCAAGGGCGCATACCCGCAAAAATGCCACCCCTATAGAGGAAGAAGACAGCCAAAAAACAAGGTCCAGAGTTTTCGAGATACCTAAACACTCTGCGCTTCAAAGATTGGAGGTCAAAGACAGGGAAAAGATGTATTGAGGAAGATTGTTCTTGAGTTCACCAGTTGAGTAGATGAAAGATTGAAAATAACGATTAACCCTTGGGTCAAAGAGTTGGACAGAAAAGGAATGAGAATGTGCTGAAAGTCAGGTACTGTGCGCTGTCCTTAAAGGAGGAGGCAGTTACAGAGTTCAGAAGAGCAGTGTCCGTTATAATAGCGATAGTAAAGAGAGAGTGAGGTAACATTGCGGCGAGGAGAGAGTATTTGAAAACAGTTAGAGGTGGGGAATTAATGAGAAGAAAAGCCTTTCATTCCACCCGGTCAAATACAGCTGTGTGGATTTGAGCCACCCCACACATGAGAAGCCTACTCCAGATAGGGGCGAACAAAACCCCTGTACAGAAACAGCAGCCGAGTGGGGGTGAAGGAACTGCTTTGGAAAGAGAGTATATGTGATATTTCCACGAAAGATCACAAGAAAAGGAAACCCCAAAAATGTTAAGAGAAGGGGAAGGATTGAGTTGTGTATTGTTGAAGGTAAGGGGATAGTCGTGTGGAAGATTGTGACGAGAGACAGATGAAGGAACTGAGAATTTGAGGCATGAAAGCAACAAGGCTTTCTCTGCCTCAGAGATAGTAGAAAGATCAGAAGCCAGGTACATCATAGCAGTCTTATGCGATGAAAGGAGTCTTTTGAGACGGACGCTTTGTGAAGCGGGCGTAGAAGTGAATAGTGGAATCGTCGGCATAGGAGTCGATAGAACACGAAGTGCGACTTAATAATTAAGATCATTGATAAATAAAAGAAAAAGCTTAGGTAACACGGCAGAGCCCTGAGAAACACCACTATTAATAGCTTTAGGAGAACAGTAGCCATCTAAAGCCGCAGCTATAGATCGGCTAGAAAGGAAATCAGAGATGAATGCACAGATAGAAAGATAGAAACTGAAGGAAGGACGTTTGGAAATTAAAGATTTGTGCCAGTCCCTATCAGAAGCTTTTGATGTGTCTAGCGCAATAGTAAAGGTTTCACCGAAATCTTGAAAGGAGGATGACCAAGAGTCAGGGAGCTATACAAGAAAATCGCCAGTAGAGTGTCCCTTGCGTAACCCATACTGACGATCTGAAAGAAGATTGTAAGAAGGATTAAGGAATCTATTAAGAATAGATTAAAAAGCTTTAGAAAGCCAAGAAATGAAAGCAGTTGCACGATAGTTTGAGGGTTGAGAGAAGTCACCCTTCTTTAGGACAGGCTAAAAGTATGGGCGCGAAATGGACGAGTGCAAGAATGTTGCAATGCAATTGCAAATGGGAGGGATTTTGCAACGGGAATGGTGCAAAATGTTGCAAGGGGTTATGCAACAAGGGGAGGGGTTATGCAACAAATCAATGCTGCAGAGGGGGAGGGGTTATGCAACAAATCAATGCTACAATAAAGGAGGGGAGGGAGCTTTGGGGGGAGAAGGGAGGATGACCACCCCCAAAGGGGTAACCTTAACCTAAGAGAGGGAGAGAAAGGAGGAGGAGGGATGTTCGCCTAGCTCCAGCCAGACGCATAATGAGTTCATCCGAGTGCCCGCTGTCTTATAAGGTGTAATTCAGCCAGTTGGCTTAGAAGACTTAATCTGGCTTAGAAGGCGTAAATGGCTTGTTTAGGTGTACATTATTATGGTTGAGTTGCCAGATTGCGGTATTTATTTAATTAAAGCATATATTCTTGACAGTTGGCTTAGAAATCCGCCAGTTGGCTTAACCCGCCAGTTGACTTACGAGACCTAGAAGGCAGGTGTATGTGTATATATTAATTATCTTTTCAGCTGCCACATTGCGCTATTCAGATATTCTTGACAGTTGGCTTAGAAATCCGTCAGTCGGTTTAGAAGAAGGCGTAACTAGCAATTTGGTATACATATAATTAAATAATAATATAGTTTATATATACAACCAAATGAATTAAATAAAACACCATTACATCATTCTGTTTATTTAGAGGAATTATTGGAATCAACTTCACGAAATATATAGAAAATAAATATACAGTCCTATACAAACGAAGAATATATGCAATAAAAAATAATAGTATAAGAAATACGAACGAGGAATATATATATAATAAAAGATAATATAATACAAAACGATGGAGTATAACCATCAATATAACAGTACAGGAGAAATATATATACAATTATATTAAATAATTAAATATATTGAAAATATATACATACACTTTATCTTCTACTGCACTTAACTAAAATAAAAAATAAAATAAAAAAATAATGTAATAAATACAAAACGATGGAGTATAACCATCATTATAGCAGTACAGGAGAAATATATATACATACATACACAAATATGTTAAATAATTAAATATATTGAAAATAAATATACATCAAAATACATTCACTTCGTTCTACTGCGCAAAACACAAAACTCGCACGTAATAGAGTCTACAATCACATCATTATTGCTTTACACTACGCAGTAAATACAATTTAACATTATTTCACCGCTCAAGTTATAGGGATAACTATACTCTATGTAAATGGCCTTCATATCATTCAATTCTATTTTTGTGCCCACTTTACATTCGGTTGGCAAGTTATCTTTAAATACGTCTAGAATACAATCAAAAGTACGCACAAAGAAGTCATCGTTAGCCACAACATCATTATTAAATTCAAGTTTATAAACACTCCTTTCCAATCGAGGGTTTATTTTTACCGACCTGAGCTTTTCAATCGTGAACTTTTCTTTACACTGCACAGCGGCAGTTGAAATAATCTTCTAAGTCGTTACGACACCTGCTCATTATATAAAGAAATAGTTCTTCAGGGTGAACGGTGTAGGTGAGCTCAGACCTGTACCGCTCAAGTGCTTTGTACCAAAGTTCATGATATTTCAAAGACTTTAAACCTTTTAAATAAGCATCCAGCTCTAGACCATTCTGGCCTTGTTCAGTCCTACACTCGGTAAACCCATCGAGCAGAGCGGTGTATACGTATTCAAGAACCGTATCAAAATAAGCATATCCGTAATACGCGCGTCTAATATAGGCTTCAGCTTGCGGAATTCGACGATTTCAAATATTCTGTCGAGGATGAAACGGTTTCGCGTAGGGACAAGAACGTTATTATCAGATGCATTCTTCCACATCAGTCGTATATCAATGCATGGCTGATCGTTATTTATACAAACAACGGCATATGGGGGTATCACTAATCTGCTCTCTTCTTGTACCTACACCTGCAGGAATTTTATAACGATCCTCACTCCACTTCTCAACTACCACGAAGATTCTATACATCTCATCAACACTTAAATAAACAACATTCCGTTTGTTTGTTTGTTTGTTTGTCTACAAGTCGTTTCTAGTACATAGTTAATGGCACCTGTTTTAGCCTGAACACGCGCAACGACTTCGACAAGGACACATCGTACACGACATTGAGAATGCTGCTCAAAGGAAGTCCTATCGTATTCGAGGAGTGCACGTCCAGTCGGTTCAAACTCTGATATGACTATGAGCCACATACAACGAATCGGCTCGACGTGAGTGAGTCACACCATAAGCTGATGAAACGTGTACGGCGCTGTTCCAACATGTAAGTCATGTGAATACTTTTATCCCATTATATTGGGTAGGTGTTTTGAGAAATTTTCCGATACATGAAGCAATACCAGTTTTAATGTTTTATCACTCCCACTCCACAGAATACGCACAAGACATTTTTGCATAGGGGGATTTTCACGAACTAAGCACATTTTATTCACACTCCGGCGCACTGTTTGAGAGAAACATATGACCATATTTTTCATTTTTGCTTAGCATGCGATACTCATCTCTAAATTCTGTTAAATACTCAAGCAGACCTTTAGCCACAACCTCACTACAAATCTGGTCATGATATATATTAATGTAGTTGTAAAAATACTTAAGATTCTCCATGATGACAAGATTTACATTCTCAGTCGAGAGTACGAGTACTCGGTATTATGGAACATGACATATTATCGCTTGTCGCACCGCTCATCAACAAGACTCACTAACCGTATCCGTTGCTTCTCTTCTACACGCGTTGTTTCTTCTACTTCACGGTATATGTAAGCTTTTATAAAGTTTAGTCTTACAACATAGTTCAATATATCACTTGTACCACGAAATCCTTCAATGCTCTCGCAAGAATAGCCGTAGAGTATTTGAACCTCTTGTTCCTTCGCACAATTCAAGGTAACCTTAAAAGTATCAAAGGAGGGTGGAATAGGAACTCTTTCAGTTACCTTATCTTCACACTTTACCGAATACCACTTCATAAAATTCGAACACGCAATATTAAGGTAGCCATTACTATTTTTCGTCTACGTCGGGAAATGCACGTCTGAGACCCAGGGCTTGCAGCGTTGAACTGAGCACGCAGGGAAGAGATATGCCCAGGTAGTAGCAGGAGACACGTGACCGATCATACAGGTGGGCGGAGCTTAGAACTTTCTCCTGTACACACGCTGGGCAGAGCTTAGAAATTTCTCCTGTAAACACACACACACACACACACACACATACACACAAGGAGAAAGTGAAACGCTAATTGAAACACGATTTATTTAATAAAAGAAATATTCAAGGTATATATATATATTTACAAATACGTGCAATAAATAAGTTAACAATAGACATATCAAAGATTATGGTATTATCCAAAGGGTACGGTATCATAGGTACCAGGCACCTGGTAACGTTTTCTATAGGTGTTATGGCACACCTTTGTACCCCTAAATTCCTTCACGCCCCCCCAGCTTCTGCGCCCGAAAATTGTGGTTACCTACAGTTAATTGCGGCGGCCGGTCGCCCTCATCATCATCCAAGCACACTAGATCCTTCAACGAATCAAAGTTAACGACCCGCCGATTCGCCTGGTTGAGCGTGATACCCTTAGCCTTCACGATATATATCATATCCTCCCCCACCCTCACCCGTACCCCATAAGTTTTTCGCCCTATTGAGACAAAAGAGTCGGCGTATGATGTCGCCATACTCATCCTTGATCTCATCAGTCAGCTCTCCGAGGAATCCACCAATAGGAGGCATGTATTCATCCTCCCTCTCTGTGAATATCACACTATCCTTTATCGGCGTACAAAACCCTCCGCCCAAGCGAATGCAATAGACCCCCAAAGTTTGATGCGTACGTAGGCCGTTGTGAAGCTGGCTACAGGTATGTTTGTAATCCGTGAGTTATCTGTAGCCAATTCAGTATTGTTGTACTTTATTATGTAAGTATTACCTACATTCACAATCTCCATTACCTCTTTATCGGGTGCGTTGGCGTATTCCCAGACTTCACTATAACTTTGTGCCAAATGAACGTTCCCTTTGCCAGTATTCTGTGCAAATTTTCCCCAAAGACTGTTTAGACACAACTTTGCACTAAAGCGCTTGCCAGGGTCCTTTACAATTTGGGAACGGTCAAGCTGTATACCTTCGCGGTCACGGTAACGTTGAATATAAGCCGATTTTTCATCTTCGGTATCAACTCCTCGCGGATACCCTGATGCTTCTACCTTATCCTTCAAAAAGCGTTTATATATGTCGTGAAAAGGTTGGGTAGCTTCTGAAACCTCCACACCTCATGTATCTTCAATATTCTGTAGCCATGGCGAACAGCTAGATCCAGCTCTGGGTTTGTTTATACACCTCTGATCTTACGCTGGTGGTTGTATGATTACATTCCCCATTGTTCTCTGCGCACTTCACGCACAGAGGAAACATGAGCTTGTGATCAATAACGACGGGTAAGATCGGCATCCATAAGTCAGCCAGACTCCTTATTCATTGGTCAGCTAGACTCCTTACTGAGCGGACGCATTCCCTGGGCTCTCTGATATTTTTTCTAGTTTTGAATATTGTCGATTAATTTACTTTTGGAAAGTTCTGAATTTTATATACTTGTGTTTATATTTGCATTGTTATAGTTAAGTAACTGAATATTAGTGGTTTTTAGCGATTTAGAAGTTTTCATTGCGTGCCGGCTTAATTTAACTTAAACTTGTGACGGTTATAAACTTTAACTAATTTAACTTACGCGATGCCGTCGCAGAAAGCGTCGTGTGCTAGGTGTGGGGTTAATCGGTGGTATGAGGATTTTAAGAATTAAAACGGTGGTCCTATGGCAATTACCGAGAGATCGGTTTGTTTCTTTTGTGATTTAAGGGAAGAGATGGTTGATATAAAACGTAGTGTACGCGAGGTGACGGAAAGACTTGCAACGCATGATGAAGGTAGGGGTAGGGATACAGTTGACGAAGGCCGAACCTATACTAACGTTGAAGACGTTAGTAATTTGAAGGGTGAGATGAGGAACCTAGTTTCTAATATAGGTAGCTTATAGGGAAGGTTAGATAGAGTTGAGGAAGGGGTTAAGGTTGGTCCGAGATTAGTAGACGGGGAGGATTTAGAGAAGTTAAGGGTGGAACTAGGCCACATACGTTAGGTGATAGGAATCCCCCCTATCGAGGTTTCGAACCCTTTCGCACAGATGGATAGGGATGTGAACGAGGGGAAACTATTTTAATTGGGGACTCTTTAGTGCACCATATGGATAAAGAGTTCGTTGAACGGAATCCAACCAAGCAGAGGAGGGTTTGTCTACCAGGGACCAAGGTTGACAGAATTAGAGAAGAAGTAGATAGGATTGATGTTGCCTCCCGTCACTCGATGTTGGTGACGATGGTAGGGGGAAACGACTCGTATAGGTCCGATACGAGAGTGCCTGACATTTTGGAGAGATATAGGGGGTTAATTAGGTCCCTGAAGGTAAGGTCAGATAGGTCTTTAGTTCTAGGTATTACCCCTAGGCACGGTTTGAGTCTTAGGATTACGTCAAAAACAATATTTTTTAATACTAAATTAGAAGAGATTTGTGCTGAGGAAAATGTACCCATCGTAAAGCTGTGGTCAGAATTTAGTGATCCAAGCCTCTTTATAAAGGATGGGGGTGCATTTTAATGAAATAGGGAATGCTAGGCTAGGTAGGTTAATCGATGAGAACGTTCGAAAGCTGTATAGGTCGAAGCCTTCTTTAAACGTTGTGGGTCCGGGAAACGCGGGCCCGACGTGAAAAATAGTTTAAAACGCCGATCTATGGTAAAAAATAATTTAAACGTCTTTTATTGTAGCGCGCGTAGTATTAGAAATAAATTTGAACGAATTTAAGGCGATAATTTATTCCGGGAAGTATGGTATAGTTGCTATAACCGAAACGTGGTTAAATACCGTGACTCGGGACTCGTTGGGGGAACTTGATATAGCGGGTTTTAAACTTTTTACTAATGATAGGTTACATAGGATTGGTGGCGGCGTGTTGCTGTACATTCGTAATTCCTTTAGGGCTATCGAGGTTATGATAGATTTTCCGGCAGTAATTAATGCGATATGCGTTGAAGATAGGGCGCGTAGTATTAGTTTTAATTTTGTTGTTCATAGACCTCCCGTTCAACCCCTCGATACCGATACTAGATTTTATTCACTTCTTGGTAACTTTATTAATGATCGGAATAGTATAATTGTCGGAGACTTTAACTGCCCTAATGTTAATTACGAGACTTTTACTGGTAATGAGGAGGGTTTGAGACTGGTTGAGTTCATGGAAGATAATTTTTTACGACAGATGGTTACCGAACCAACGCGGGGTGACAATATCTTAGACGTGGTGATGACGAAGGACGATAATATAGTCGAAGGTTTAGAAGTAGGTGAGAGTTTAGGATGTAGCGATCATCAAATTATTAGGTTTAAGCTATTGATAGAAAACAGTAAGGATAGTAACGTAACAGAAGTCCTCGATTTTCGTAGGGCTAATTTTGATAGTTTTGCTGACAGGATGAGAGTAGTGAACTGGGATAATTTATTTATGGGTAATGACGCAAATTTTCATTGGGAGGCGTTTAAGGAAAGTTTTATGAATATCGAAAGGGAGTTTATTCCTCGTAGTCCCAAGCGCGCTAGAAATCATGGTAGGCCCAAGTGGTGGACTAGGGAAATAGGCGAATTCATAAACGAGCGTAACAGAGCGTATAGATTTAATAAGCGCAATGGCACGGTAGCTGACTTTAAAAGATATATGGAGCTTAGACGTTAGGTGAAAAGATCAGGTAGAAATGCTAAGCGTTCGATACAGTTCCGCATAGAAGATTAATTGCAAAGGTTAAAGCACACGGTATACGCGGTCAGATAGCTAACTGGTTAGAGGAATGGCTTCGTGCTAGAAAACAGAGGGTCGTTGTTAATGGTAGTGAATCGGGATGGTTTGATGTAGGTAGCGGTGTCCCTCAGGGTTCACTGTTAGGCCCATTGCTATTCGTAATCTATATTAACGATATAGATGTAGGCTTGACCAGTAACGTGTCGAAATTCGCTGACGATACTAAAATAGGCGGTAAAGTTGTTAACGTGGACGATAGAAATAGGCTCCAAGACGATGTAAATAGGATTATGGAGTAGACGGATAAGTGGCAGATGCAATTTAACGTAGACAAATGTAAAGTTTTGCAAATAGGTTCTCGTAACAATAATTGCGCGTACAGGATGGATAATAGACAGTTAGCGAGCGTTGACGAAGAAGTAGATTTAGGCGTACGCGTGTCTAAGGATTTAAAAGTTAGGAACCAGTGCCTGGGGTCTTGCGCAAAAGCTAATAGGATGTTAGGCTTCATAGCGCGTAATTTCGAATTTAAATCGAAGAATATTATATTGCCCCTTTACAAGACCCTAGTCAGGCCTCATTTAGAATATACCTTTCAATTCTGGTGCCCGTATTTGTGTGAGGATATTGGTAGGTTGGAAAGGGTTCAGCGTCGCGCCACGAAACTAATTCCGTTTTTGCGTAACAAATCTTACGAAGATAGAATTAAAGAGTTAGACTTGCATTCACTCGAAACTTGGAGATTAAAGGGGGAGCTTATTGAAGTTTTCAAAATCGTTAATAACATCGATAACGTAAATTTTGACAAACTGTTTACTTTCGATAATAGCAATACTCGTAATAACGGATTTAAGTTGCGTGGCAGACGCTTCATTACTAACATCGCTAAAAACGTTTTTACGTTTAAAGTATTTGATAAATGGGATAATCTTCCCGCGCCTGTCGTGAACTCTACCAGGGTTAATATGTTTAAGAACCGTTTACATAGACATTTTAAAAATATTAACATTGTTTAAAATAAGAAAATTAGCAACAGGAGCTCTGGGGGTGATGGTCGAGGATGAGTCTGTTGACGATTAATGCCAGCTTGTGACATGCCATCGTGTGATATGCCAGCATTAAAATTATTATTAAAAAAAAAATTTGACCAACACGAACTTAGATGTTGCTCGTAGCGTAAACTAACCCACTTTTTGTTATACTCTACCTACTTTTTATTTTTTCGTATCCTCTCCTTATTTGCATGTCTGTAACTCTCTTTACTTGCATGTCTGTAGTTTGCATGGTATGTTAGTGTTTGAGTTAAGACTGTTTGCATGATTTGTAAGCGTTCTTATTTTACTTCTTTTCATCTTTCACCCATTTCCTATTCTCTTCGACTATTTTTCCGACTTGTCGGCAGTGGCCGGCGGATGATGATGGGGAGTCTTTCTTTCTTTTTTTCTGAATGAAGGTTAACCCACGAAAGATAGGTTTTGCTACTTACTTAACCCCTTATTCTCCTCTTTTAATCCCCTCCTCTTTCCTTTCTCTCGGGCTAACCTTAGAGTGGACCTTAGGGTCTTTGTTTGCCTTAGCTTCTGTAGATCTGTAGATCCATAAATCGCGTGGGGGGAGCACATCTACGAAAGAAAGGCCGAAATAGTACCCATTCAAATTTGTTGAGAACACCTCGATGGTGAGCAGGTCAGATCCCACCAGTTTCACAGGTGCACCCACGGGGTACGGCTTGTTCTTCATCACGTAGGGATATAAATAACAGAAGTTGTAGTAATGGAGATTCACGCCCTCCGTAGGCGGGAAGTATAGCTTGAAGGGATTTGTACATCCTCCGAACAAGCTATCACCGCATTTGAGAGGATCCAGCACCATTGAACGCTTGATCGTGTTTATTTCTTCACGGTACTTTTCAGCTGTTTCCATGCGTGCATCATGCTCATGCTCCCACAAGAATTTGTGAGTGAAATGGGAGCCTAAAAGTTGATCGCGGGTGCGGGTCCACGCAAGACTGGCGACAGGAGATCTACCGTGGATATATCCTACGATTCCACACTCAGGACAGGGGCATCCGTGCCACCAGCAGCCGTTAAAGGGGTACACATTTTCTCACCAGTGGCACGGTTTTCGCTTAGACCATCAACCCATAAAACACGACCATTAACCTTAATGGGTACTTCCCCCGTGTTGCGGGCATACTTTATGTATACACCTGTCTGCTGCTGTATGTGTATGAGCCAGTAAATAGCCTTTTCCCCATAACTGCGGGGATTGTTTCTGTGAATAACGGCTAAGGTGTCTTTAGGCATTAAGTTAATCTTCAATGCCGTAAAACATAATGATGCGATCGTGGTTGCGACTTGCAACGGTTCACATTTGAAACGGCTTATGTACATCCTTCTAAATGCCTGGAAAGATACTCTAAGCACGCGCACATCATTCACGCAGTAACGCTCAAATTCATCAGCTATATTGTAAGGTTTAGTTTCATTAAAACTGTTGTAGTAGTGGTCAAAATCTTCAGGTTCATCTGCACTGATACATTCATAGTTAAAGTAATGTTTGGGTGGATGTAGTCCTATGTAATTTAAAGTTTCGCTAGTGAGGAATGTGTAAGGGAAATATCCTTTTGAAACTTCAGCGGCTACACCCACCACCTTGGGTAGCTTTGCTAATTTACAAATTGTGAATAATAAAGTGTCTTTAAACTGTACATTACCTCTTATTTGCATCTGTATTAGTTTGTTGCCTCTTTTCAAGGGATCACCTGTAAATATCTCAGATGATTCGTGCTCAAGCAACTCCTTATAAAGGAACTGTGTGTCAAATTTTGCCCCGTTTTGGGCGAGAATACACACAGTCATTTTTTTTAACTTGTCTGCTAACTTGACAAAATAGGATACAAAGAGTTTCACAGCACTATCGTGGACAATCATTTTAAAAACGTTTGTCCGTTTACCACAATTGTGACACTCATCACACTTGATCTCCATACACTCATCACAGATAGTCTGGCTTACAAATAAATGTGGAATAACCTCTTTGGTTTCAGCGTTCGTGTATGTTTCTATATCGTAGTACACAGTTATACAAGGGCTATTTTTAGGCTTAGTGTCTTTCATATAACATACATGCTTTACTCCAACCGCCTTATATTTCTCATGGTATGTAGAACAGTTAATTTCATCACATTTATGCTTGAAATTCCCCCAATTATCCATCATGTGAAACATACCACATTCACAGATTCTCATTTTCCTGCACGTGCCGATTGATTTATAGAGCTCAAAACAGTTATTATTGAAAAATGTGGGTCTACACACATCACGATCATTCTACTCAGCTTCAACTACACGACTTTCATATCTGGAGCTTTTACACTGCTCACATACCATGTGACAATCTTTACAATGTTTCACTATACCATCCGCTAACTCGATACACCCCTTACACAAATCATGATGTCGTCCATATTTTCGAATTTTATCATAACTCGCGTAAAGGTCCCTTATATTACGGATAGGTAGATACGTTGTTTCTGACAGCCCTAAAATAAGTAGTGGTCTTGTACGAGCTCTCACACTGCTTTTAAAAACATACACAGTCCTATGACGATCAGCCATACCAAATACATCTCCGTCATCTGATCCGAACCCGAAAGACAGCCGCGTTCTGAACTCACGTTCATCGCGGTTCTGAAGGGCAATCTCTACAATACGTTCAACTATGCGCCGTAGTCCGTGTTCAACACCATTGCTACACATGGATTTAGGATCAAGCCTAACTATATACCGATTTCTAGTCAAGGCTGGGGTGGGGGTAGAGGTGCACACCAACTCGAATGTTATACCATCCTCTACAGAACGAGAAGTTTGCTGTGGCTGTGGAGGATGTACCCGGAATTGAACAGGAATAAGGGGGTATAATTGAGGAAGGTACTATTGTGGGAGGTTGTGTCGTATGACTTAGAGGGTTGGGACTCTATTACTGGGGACCTAACAACCGGCGCAATCCTGGCGCGCTTTATACCTGACGTGGTGGGCTCTTCATCAAGCCTCCGCTTTGAATTGGCGCGTGCTACAGGTATCGCTGGTGAGGGTTCGTCAGAGAGGGTGGATTCTGTGATCACAACTACACTCTCGTCCGGGTCATCTGTAATATCGATGATGGGGTGCTGTACCTCATCGTCATTCACGGTTCTGTGGGAGAAGAGAAAAGCAAGACTGTAGAATATAAGGATCATCACTTAAATATTTATTATATTTTGTAAATGACCCACTTACGAGTGTGACGTTTTAGAAATGGATTCTGTAGAAAAATTCAAGTTCACGAGCCCATCCACATGTGTTATATCTAGCCCTACGGGATGTGGTAAAACTGCGTTTATGCTTAAAATCATTAAAGAAAAGGGAGAGATGTTCTCAAAATTTGTGCATAAAGTTATATGGTGCTATTCGACGTATCAATCGGTGTTCAACGAGTATCAAGATGATATTTTGTTCCACAAAGGTGTATATGACGTTAATTCGTTAAAGGAAAATGAACATACAGTCATTGTAATTATCAATCTCATGTTGGAGATGGATAAAACGTTTGCCGAGACAGTTACACTATTCTCCCACCATCTTAACATAAGCGTGTTCTTCATCAATCAGAATCTATTTTCCAAAAATAGATACATGCGCGATGTATCGTTAAATACACAATATCTAGTCTTATTCACGCAACGTAGCGATGTATCACAAATGTTCCCGAATCAGCGTAAGGAGTTTTAGGAAGTTTATAAAGAAGCTACAAGCCAGCGTTACGGATATTTGCTTTACGACCTTCATCCGCGAAACACGTTTAGGGTGCTTCAAAGAACGAATATATTTCCAAACGAGCCTGAAACAGTATATATACCAGAATGACAAATAGGCTAAAGAAATACCATGAATTAATAAAAATCTATCCTCGACCGCCCCGGGCAATGCAGCAGATGTTTGCTAAAAATATCGACTCAGACTTTTTAAAATGCTTCTGTGAAATCTGGCTTAACGTTATAAATTGCAATGTATCAATGAAACCTCCTCAGAAGGCTCGCCTACGCCGTTATAAGAACATAAAACGTACACTCGCTCGTAAAGGTCAAACTGTAGGGAAGAAAAAACGAATTATCATACAAAGAGGAGGGTCACTCCTCCCGATCTCATTTTCAGTTTTGGGTCCTTTACTGACTAGATTAATATAATGAAGAAAGTGGTAGTGATTCCACACGAGGTGTATGCTTCACTGCAAAGTTCAAAGAATCCAGACACGGATCTAGATCCCCGTAAAAGCAGGCTTAAAAGAATGGAAAGTGAATTGTTAACCCTATTACACAGTGAAACAACACCTGATGAGAAAAGAATCTTACACCAAGAAGCTCTGCAGAAATTTCTTCACGGGTACGAAAATTATAAGAATCCGACAGAGATTCCAGTGGTTATTAGGTACATCACGGGGAATGATGGATATGGTGACATCGGACCTGTGTCCGACGATAGAACTGACCAACCAAAGAATAACGGGTCGGCCACACAACATATCGAGCAAGTATTAAAAAGCACCCTCCCACATACATTGAGGAAAAAAGGTTTGTCTTTATTATCAATTGAATGAGGATCCCAACATACAATGGACCGATACGGGTGAGATCATTGTGGAAGGAGCAAAGGTACAGGGATCAAATATCGTAGACGTCGTCCATGATCTGGTGAGAAAGTGGGATAGGCCCTCACCATCAGGATGGTAGCATATAAATAAATGTCTCCTAAACAATGATAGGAAATCGGAACAGGTTAAAAGACTTGGAACTTGCATCGCACGTGACACCCCCGGCGGTAACACCTCTGAAGAGGAGACAGAAGAGGTTAAAAAACGATCAACCTTGCCAACGAGCCTCTAAAATACGCAAATAAATAATACGCTAAGATATTAAGAAAACGCTATTATGATATTTCTAGCCCAGCCTCCTCCGGAGGCGTAGATCGACTGTACAGAAGTGTTTACAATGATGTAGTAGGAAAAAAAGATGTTGAGAGTTTTTTGCTGGAGCTGGATGCTTATACACTTCATAAACCTGTGAGAAAAAGGTTTAAAACAGCCAAGACAACATCTGCTTCGATTCACTCTATTTGGCAAGCAGATTTAACAGACATGGAAAGATATTCAATGTATAACGATGGTTACCGCTACATCCTATTCATAATAGATGTATTCTCTAGATATCTGTGGCTAATTCCTCTGAAAAATAAATCGCCTGAAACAGTTGCTAAAGCCACCAAAACATTAATGTTGAAAGAAAACAGGGTTCCTAGCTATTTTTGTACGAATATGGGGAAAGAATTTATAGGCTGAGCTTTTCACATGTTGACAGAGTTTAATATCAGCAACTACACTACCAATTCTTTACATAAGGCATCTTTAGCTGAAAGAGTTCAACGTACCATAAAGGAAAGTATGCACCGCTATTTTACACATAAAAACACATACAGATTTCTAGACATTTTGGAATCATTGGCCTCATCCTATAACCGCTCACACCATCGTACGATAGGGACAACACCTAACGAGATTTTAGAAAGAGGTGCGCGCACAGAGGTGAGAAGATATGGAACACCATCACCACACTCTGCGCGTTTCAAAATCAATGATTATGTAAGGCCGTCGCGTTCGGGAAATAAATTCGCGAAGGGATTATTTTGAGCAAGGATGGACACGTGAGATTTTTAAAGTTAGGGCTATGAAATCTAAAGACGAGATAATGTTGTATTACGTAGAAGATTTGAATGGGGAAGAAATCGCAGGAGGCTTTTACCGCGAGGATTTGCAGAAAGTGACATTTAATTTAGGAAAAAATGTGTTTAAAATTGAGAAAATTTTAGGAAGCAAAGGATCAAGAAAGAGAAAAATGTACCTGGTGAAATGGCTAGGATACCCAAAAGGCTTCAACACCTATATAAAAGCTGATGCAATAATGAAGCTTAAATAGTATGCAACATGGCGCCTAACCATTTCTACGTCACACAACCGTCCTCCTCGTCCCTATCTGTACACCCTAACACACTAGGCAACTTTATAACAGAACTCTACGGACCCATTGAATTGGGTCGTGATATGTATGACGTGGGTATATGCGAAATTCAGTTGAATACCCTTTTCTTAAGTATTGATTTTAAAGAACCCGTTCTTACGATTCTTAGAGACTGTAACGAGTGTGAAAAAGCCGGGGTAACTCGGGATGAAACCATGCGTACCGCCCGGAGTGGGGGTGCACAGTATTTCAGTACAGAAGTAACACTAGGACCGGGTCACTATGATGAGGCCAAGGATGTTGTGAGAGACTTAAACGTAAGTTTAAAAAGCTCAAATCTTACGGGCGATTTAGTATACGAAATCGTAAACAATGATCCCCACGCATACACTCTGGCCCTAAAATCGCAGGCTAACCGAAACAGTAAAGACTTGTTTAGCCTAGTGTATCAGGTTGGCTATAAACCCCCAGACATGTGCTATATTTACAGCAATATAGTGGCGCACCATTTTGTTGGGGAAACCCAGGCACGCCTGCTGTGCATAGCGCACATCCCCAACCATAGAGGAAGGAGTTTGAGTATTACATATGACAGGCCCCATTAAGTGAATGTCGCAGCTAATCTAATAACCAATATCTCAGTATATATAAGAACGATTGAGGGAAAAAATTTCCCATTCGGTTGGGAGCTTAACAATGAAGCTGCACTTTCGACGCACTGAGTTATAATGGACAGAAAGTCTTTCACAATCTATCAAGGTATGAGATACCAGCGTGGTAGTGGACTTGGATCCATTTTTTTAATTATACTACGTTCGGCTGTCCCCTTGCTGAAGAGGGGTGCTAGATACTTCGGGAGGAAAGCGTTACAATCAGGTCTTAACATAGCAGAAGACATATTGGCTGGGGCTAAACCTAAAGAAGCTCTAAAAAGACACTTAAAGCGTACACGGGACGAAATCGTCAAAGATGCAAAGATAAAAATGCGTGGTGGTGTGAAGAAGAAGAGGGCTGTCCGGAAGAAGGGGTTACCAGCATGTGGCATTAAACGTAAATGGATATAAAAAAAGAAGTGTTCTAAGCGAATGAAACCTATGGTTGACCACTTTTTTGACTGATATAAGCTAAGGACATTGATCTCATGAATCATAGTTTGTTTACTACTTGTCGAGAGAGGAGGCACTATTTCTAACTCGTCATGGCACGCTTCATCCATCCGTGTAGTTCACAATGTTGTAAATCGGAGCTGGCCCTCTTCGACATGCCTCCAACTCAAGTTTCTATTGAACACAGTGACTTTATTACGATTAGCCCTTTAAACATAATTAGTTCACGGAGTGCCCCACTAGAATTCGTGATACCCAGCTCAGGCCCTTACATTTTTGACCCAAGCTGTGGGTACATGTACGCTAAACACGTATAGCCCATTCTGATGGAACAAACTGTGATGACAAATATGCTGTGTACCCTGAAACAAACTTTCTGCACTCCTTGTTCAACCAGTGTGACGTATATGTAAATCAGTTCAACATATCGGCAGGAACGGGGTACTACCACCTGCGATCGTATCTGGAAAATGTGCTGAACTTTTCCAAAGAAGCGAAGGATACATTTTTAACTGGCGAGGGCTGTTATCAAGCTAAAGACGAAAGTAGTATAAAAGACATTTAAAAATTCTAAAAAGAAGATATATGAGTGTTTTGGACGCCTGAATACAGACTTCACATTCCAGGAGAAGTTGCTTGTGAATGTGGTGGATATGAAAATAAAGCTCACCCGCACGAATCCTGAGATCTGTTTAAATCTGGATGCTGATCAAGAAGAGGGAACAAAACCCGTTGTGATTCACATTATGGAGACATACCTCCGCGAGTGAAATTAAGTTCACCAAAACAAATAGAAATTGAGAAAAATTTACTAAACGCCACAGTAAAATACCCAATTAACAGAGCACAAATCAAACTATACACGGTGCCAGCAGGGTTGGCATCGAAACAGATAGAAAACATCGCCCTGGGAAATTTACCTAAAATAATATTAATTGGAGTGCAGGACCATGCTTCGGTGAATGGAAAATATAAAAAGAATGCCTTTAAATTTGAGAATTTCGGCTTTAAAAATGTAACTCTATATGTTATTGGCATTGCGTTGGGCGGGGCTATGGATATGGATTATTCATCACACGCTGTGTTCCGGCTTTGCGCGAGAGCATATGGTAATCTTGCCCATATTGCAGGTGATTGTGATGAGCTCGGGAATGGGGTAACGCAGAAAGAATTCATCGATCAATTTAACATTTATCCGTTTGACATCACACCTGACTTATCTGCTAGTGTAAATACACACTTAAGTCAACAACAGGGTGGAAACATCTCAGTCAGATTGGAATTCGTCAAGCCGATAGACGCGCATATAAGTGTTTACCTCGAGTCACAAGTCCTAATAGAAGTAGACAGATTTAGGAGCGTTGTCACTGATTTTTAAAATGGATGCGAATACACTTCAGAGAGTAATGAATAATGAACGAATCACACGTTCCAAATTTGTCGGTGTGTTTGGGAAGACTGAAACATTGAAATTGCCAACTACGAGAAATTGCGGTAGCCTTATTGTGAACACAGATGTTATTGGTAGTGAAGGGATTCATTGGTTTGCAATCTTTTTTAAAAATAGGAACCGCATGTACTATTTTGATTCACACGGCACTCAACCCTGGAGTGACCATATTATTGTAACATTTCTCGGTCAGATGCTTATCCCGGAAAACGTATGGAATCCCTTCCGTCTACAAGGATATTTTAGTAATACTTGTGGCCTGTACTGCCTTTCATTTCTCATGCATATGTCACGTGGTAAGGAATTTATAAATTTTTAAAAATTATTCGACCCGTCTCACACTCAACGAAACGACGAAATGGTATGCAGACAGTTAAAAGGCTGCTTTCCGATTGTGAGTACTCGTTGTATAGTATGATGTTTTGCTCGTGTATATATATATATATATATATATATATATATATATATATATATATATATATATATATATATATGTGTATATATGTATATATATATATATATATATATATATATATATATATATATATTATATATATATATTTGTAACCAATAATGTTAGTTTGTATATTCTGTAGCTTAAGATGGTCATTATACTAAAAACTTGATTTCTCATTTAATAAATTGATGAAAATACCTTGTCTTCTCCGAAAAAAAATCGAAACATAAAAAAAATACTTACATTATTTCGTTAATGATGTCACAATCGTTGGGTTGACTGCTCGGTAAATCTTCTACCTCCGTATTCAGGTCGACGACATGGGTTTCTTCAAAACGAAAAGATTGTATAACACGTGTCAAATCCTCATCTGACCTTAAAGGAGAAAGAATAATTAATTAGTTCAAACTGAATCCTTTTTAAGTAAAACCCTATTCTTTAAAACATATGCAGAGTATATATATAATAAGAGTATTACAATGTGACGATATCTTTGAACCGGTCAAGGAAGTTCCCTTAAGAGAAAAAGCTGTATAACATTTATTATGGAATTTATAAAATTATTTAAAACTTGCAAAGGATTGCTATAAAAAATTCAATAAATCAAAACAGGACTTTAGCATAATATTAATTGCAAACTAATCTCTAATTGTGGATACCTAAATGAAGCATTTTAAATGTGATGAGTTGAATTACTACAACCCTCCATATATATATGATGAAATAATCCACAACAGTGCTCTTTCTCCTAATGACAGGCACACTAAATAAATAACCAGTTCGCGAATAATTGCAATAAAAAATAAAATTACAGGCACATACTGTAATTACTTACATTTCTACGGCAGTCCCTTGCGTCGGATCGTAAGGAGCGTCATTGCAAATATCATCAACGGTTTGCGTTGAAAATAATCCATCCCGGTCGGCTACGTTAAAAAGATTAATTGTGGACAACGCTGCAATGTCTCCATCTTGATATAATTCGGTAAACTGTAAAGTTATTGATTCATGACGGAGGGAATGTTTATTCACTGGTGAAAATAACTAGTGACTCACAGCTGAAAATATTTCCTTTTATATGCATGATCCCCAAGCACCACCCCAAAAGACTAATAGGCGGTTCGTAACTTTGATGATTGGTTGTCAATGTAACTAGGCGGGGCTATGTTAAATTTTGTGTACCAATCATAACACCTATATTACGAGTCCACGCTTTGGTCGTCCTGATTGGTTAACTAATGGTGTATTTATCTTCTCTCCGTAGATTTAATGTTCACAGCGTGTATTGCCACTTGCACTCTCTACCTCGACAATATTTGCATTAATATTTGCGCCCATACTATTCTTGGTTTTCCCATTTTAAAACCCACCCCTTTGCAACATTGATCAACATTTGCAATCTCTATCACGACAATATTTCACATTATTATTATTTGCGGTCATACTATTCGATCCTCAACTTTGGTTCATGTATTCGGCTTGACTTTTTACTTGCCAATCCTCGTGTAGGAGTATGATTAAATTGTGTTTAGTTCGTGAAAATGAATGTCTGGTTGGGCTGGTAGATAAATGGGCGCCATAGATATCCTAGTGGTTAAGACGCTGGGGTGCTGATCGGTGGTTGAGAGATCAAATCCGGATGGTGAAATTGTAATTTCTTGGTACATACAATCCCCGATGAGCCAGATTTACCTATGTGAAATGGAGAGTAAAAGAAGCCAACTCACCACTTCATCAGATCAACACGAGAGGAGGAGCGATAAGCTTAATCTTCGTGTAATCATCGCACGTGATAATAATAATAATAATAATAAACCTTTCCATTTTTTTCATTTTCATTCATTCATTTCATTTCAATAACAGAGACAATGACTATGGAGAAGATACCACACAAACTACACAAAAAGAAAAATAGTTCGGATTCAACGTTAAACTGTAGGTCTAAGGCGGGTGACAAGCTTGATCTTTGTCAAAATGAACAATTCAGGGAGAAGGAAAACCGATTTAGCTTATTATTACTACTGTAATTTGCATCACGGTTAGGTTCCAGTTAAAAAGAGAATCTATGGTCTGAATTTTATTGCATATATTCCTCGTTTATATATTTTTTTCCTTCTCTCTCTAAAAGATCTTTTGAAAATCTGTGTATTAAATATATTCTCCATTATCTTCCAGAGAATCTATGGTCTGAATCATAGGTTAGGTTAGGTTCAGGTGCCAGCATGCTGGAGCGAACTAGAGGCAAACCGCCAAAATCTGCACAAGGAATCAATTATGTTTTGCAGTTTAATAAAATGAATTGTTGATTCTCATTTTTTCAAATTTTCCCTTTACGATCTTATCGAGAGGATTTTATAATAAAGAAATTATAAATATTTTTGGTTTTCTTTTCATTCCTTTATTTATTTATTTTTAAATTTTGCTGCGACTACTTACGACCATCATAAACCAACTCGGTAAATGAGTTCCAATATAATTATGAAAAATTGCTGCTTTTTCTTTTCAAAAACTGTGCAAGAAGCCTGTATAATAATAAGAATGACAATTATAATACATGTAGCCAGCGGAGAAAAATCCGGTTAGACGAGATGTGGTTTGACCCACATTCCAATGTAGCCGTTTTGCGGTTTTCAAGTAGCCTCGGGTTAATCAGGTGTGAGCCTTATGCGTTCCTGCCTCAAATCCTTCTCGTCTGAACATAATGTGGAAATAAATGATATTCTATGAGAATAATTGTTTATTACCAAATTTAATATACAGTTCAGTATATCTACGGCATATTATTAAACCTGCTTTCATATGGGAAATTTAATGTAAATGTGTGTATGTATATAGATTTCTCAAATCAAAAGAATGAATATTAAAATGAGCGAACATTTTTTACGAAATTGTGAAGACACATCTTGTATATGTGTGTTTATATATATATATATATAAATATGTATATATATATATATATATATATATATGTATATATATATGTGTGTGTGTGTGTTTGCAGTTAAATGTATATAATGTTACGGCATGCGGGAGGTGCCCCCTTGGGGCATCGGTTTCTGCGCGTATGTAGAAGAATTACGACATTTGAATGAGTGAGGCCCATGGTGTAATGGTTATCATATCTGACCGGCAATCGGAAGATCCCGGGTTCGATTCCCGGGTGGTTACCTCATTTTTTCATTTGTTTCGTTCTCTCTCTCTCATCTTGCGCGGAATATCTCCTATACAAGCGTCGTTCTTTACGTTAATTATACTGCGTGTTTGCAGTTATATATATATATATATATATAAAGTGTGTATTGATATTTTTTTCTGTTGTCATTTGTTTTTTCATTCATTTCGGACAATAGTCTGTTTTCTGTAATATTAACTCGGTAAAATTATGTTTAAATAGGAATGCTTCAACTCCGCAAATTAGTTTTAAATTGGTAGTTTGGTAGGTTCATTGTTAGAATTTTTTTTGTTTACATGGTTTTTCGGGAAAAGAATTTAGGATGTTTACTGCATTCAATATGAGACCATCTTACAAAGATCTTTCTTTCACTGAACATAAATTTTAACGATAATCAAATGTCAAATGTGATTTTCGTTTTTTCTTGTGGGGCTCGTTTTGCGTCTAAATAAATTCTTAAACTGAATTAAAATGTACAGTGAGTTAATGGATGAGAGTACAATGTAAAGAGTCCTGTGTATTTCTTTTATTATTAATATTAACATGAACGATTTCTTTTGCTAAGCCATGGATTAATTGTCTACTGTACTTCTTTTATTGCTAATATTGGGAACCGTTTAAATAATTAGTTCTCTTGCTGAACAACTTTAAGGAGAAAGTCGCTCTTGCACTTAATAAATAAATAAATAAGTGGAAGCTCGTCTAAATAGGTTAAAATAAATGGCGCAACCTGGCATGGCAACTCACCCTAATAAGGTATACCTGAACACAATTAAATTAAAAAACACTATTTGGTAACTAATATATAAATAAATAAATATACAGTGCTCTCTGGTAACCCCTCTACATATAAATAAGTGGTATCTGGCAACTCACGACCCTCTATATAACCGCTGCTTGGCCTCTGGACGCTCATAATGCGTCGGACTCTGGTGGAATAAAGAACTCTTTCTCTCTCTCTCTCTCTCTCTCTCTCTCTCCCTCTTAGGTTAAGGCTTAGGTTAGGTTTCCCTTTGGGGGGTGAGGACATCCCTTCTTCTCCCCCAAAGACCTCCTCCTTCTCCTTTCTCTCCCTCTCTTAGGTTAAGGTTACACCTTTGCCGGGAGGTCATCCTCCCTTCTCCCCCCCCAAAGATCACTCCCCCCTTGTAGCATTGAATTTTGCATAACCCCATCCCCCTTGTCGCATAACCCCCTGCAACATTCCCCCTCCCCTTTATTGCATACCCATTTGCAACATCCATCTCCCCTTTGCAATATCTTGCAAATTTGCAATTGCATTGCAACATTCTTGCACTCGTCCATTTTGCGCCCATCCTACTCAGGCTGAATGAAAGCGAACTTCCAACAGGAAGGAAAAGTACTAGATGAATGACAAAGACGAAAGAGTTTGCCTAGGTAGGGTGTCAGCAGAAAAGCACAGTTCTTGAGAATAACAGGAGGGACACCATCAGAACCGTACGTCTTCCTAGAGTTGAGCCCAGATACGGCAGAAAAAAACATCTTTGGAGGAGATTCTAATTTCAGAAATAATTAAGTCAGAGAGAAGAGATGGAGGAACAGAACCGAGATTGTCCATGGTTGAGTTGGAGGCGAAAGTTTGAGCGAAGAGTTCAGCTTTATTAGGAGAAGAGACTGCAACTTAGTCGTCGGAATGGAATACAGGAGGGAAAGAAGAAGTAAGGTTGTTGGGGAGATTGTTGGCTAGATGACGAGATGCATCTGCTGGATGTACCTGTGTTGCCTTGGGATTTTGCCTCCCCAAGGCAGGGAAATTGTCACAACAGTGACCACAGTTGTGCCATTTAATGTCGTTAGCTTGCGATTACAGGCTGCTGTTCTTTTTTATTTTAAAACTTATTTGTGAATCCATTTAATTTGTTAGTGTTTATAATTTATTTATTTTCACTTTTTGTTTCTTTGTCCTATTTATGTTCAAATACCACAAAATTTGCCGCCCCTCAAAATTTGCTGGCCTAGGCAGGCGCCTCTCTGCCTATACGTAAATGGGCACTCGACCAGGGAATTACTACGGGGTGGATGTGTTAGGCAGGAGACAAGGAGTGCTGGAACTCCCGTTTCTCCTGTTACTGTCCTCCTTAGCTGATCTTTTTTCGTGTCTCATCTACCCTGTGAGCAGTAGGGTGCATCGAAAAAATCAATTTTTATAATTTAATGAATGGCGGGTGCGCAAAACATGTGAATGATCTCTACGAACCTATATTCTAAGTTTCATTAGCCTACGACATGGGTAGGTGCCTGCGAGATGACTTTGAAATTATGAAACAAAAAATCGCTGAAAAAGGGGAATATTTTTCAGTTATCCTCCCGTTTTCAGCGAATAGCAAAATAAATTTGGCATATATTGATGTTTTGCCTAAATGGAAACTTTTTCGTAATGAAATTATCTTTAAAATGAAATGTTTACTTGTGTGGTGTAACATTTAGCCACTTTTTTCCAATAAAAAATCAGAAAAAAATGTTGCCCAGAGCTTACCACGAGGAGGTAGTTACACATTAAGCTCCACCTTCCCTCCCTCCTTCTTATAGTAACTAACTAAATTGCATAATCTTTCTTCGTGTTAAATGATGGCATTATATCTCTTTAATTTAAAGTTGAAAAATAAACTATGAATAACAATTCATAGTTGTTTATCGCAATAGGCATATAATTACACATTTGGTTTTGCATATGTTATATCTCAGCATTGCTGATTGCTGAGTCATCGTATTACAATGGTGCCATGTTGCAGTCGGCCAACAGCATTTGCTTTGTACGGACGTGTTTCAAAAGTGTGAGCATTGTGATCTTATTATTCACGCAATATTCGAGTATTGAACTATTGTATATTTAAATTACTATAATATTATTTTCAACTAAATAATATGACGCCTTCTAAGACCACAAGGTCAGTAACGAAAAAAGAAAAACAAGAACAAAGTCATGTTAAAGTGTTCGGAGAACCGTGTACCTTGAAAACATATTTGTTGCCAACTGAAGCTGATGTAATGAAACTATTTTTTTTAAAGGAATCTAATAACGATAATAAACAGGTTGTAAAGGATACCAGCAATGAAATTGTATCAATTTGGAGTAAAGCTTCTTTGCCTGTGATATCATCAAGAAGAATTTAGCAAAAAATCATTGACTCTAAAAATAAATATCAGCTGCTAAATAAATCACAGAACACAAAAATATATGTAGAAAAATTAGAAAAGTTTAAAACTGAGGCAAAGGAAATGTTATTTGATATTTGTACGTGTAAATGCAAAGATCTGAACAAATGCAGTTGTGAAAAAGGCAGGACGGTACCCGTAGAAGAAAGAAAGTTTCTTGCGGATCAAAGAACTAAAAGAAACATGGCTATTGGGGGAGTGGACATGGACAAAACTAGACGCTTGAGGGAAAATGCTAAAAGAAAGAGTGAACAGTTGATGAGGGAAAACAGTAATACTGATCGCTGAGATGATGTTCCACACGTAAAAAAGAATCGGCAAAAGGAAGAATCTTGCTGTTCTACAATCATACCACAAAAAGATAGACTTTCGTCTCAAATGAGAACGTCTTTGCCTAGCTTAGTTAGAGAGGCAGATAGATATAATATATCGGACAGATCAGCAGCAGCTCTTGCAACAGCAGTGTTGCAAGATTGTGGAATTGTGAGAAAAGAAAATATGTAATTGATAAATCGAAAGTGAGGAGAGAAAGAGAAAAGTATAGAAGCAGCCTACACGGTGAATAGATTGGATTTCTCGAAGGTCTTTACTTTGATGGTAGAAAAGATAGTACTTTAGTTCAAGAAAAAAAGGGAACAAATTTTACCCGAAAATGACTTCCGAAGAACATATAGTTTTATTACAGGAACCGAATTCCAAATACTTGGGTCACATTTCTCCTATTTCAGGAGATTCAGATAGCATACACAAAGGAATTTTGAACTTTTTAATTGATCGAGAAATTAGTACTGACGCTTTGCTATGCATTGGATGTGATGGAACAAAGGTAAACACTGGAATAAAAGGAGGTGTAATAAAACATCTTGAGGTAAGCCTAGGAAGACCTTTACATTGGTTCATTTGCCTTTTCCATTGTAATGAACTTTTACTTCGCCATTTGTTTACGCACATTGATGGCTTATCATCAGGTCCGAGAAGTTATTCCGGATTTATTGGCAAAGCTATAGAAACATGCGAATCACTTCCAGTTTGCTATTTTGAGCCTATTGATCTACCTGCACTTCCAAATATAGAAAGGTGCGATGATTTAAGCACAGACCAAAGGTTGTTGTACGATCTCAGTATAGCAGTTTCAAACGGTTATTGTTCAGACGAACTAGCAAATCGTCGACTTGGTCCAGTATCGCATGCACGCTGGCTAACTACTGCCGAAAGAATTCTACGTCTGTATATTGGAACAGAAATTCCTTCTCCGAATCTTCAAACATTGGCAACATTCGTAATTAAAGTATATTGTCCAATGTGGTTCTATATTAAATGGTTCCCATCATGCATTAACGGACCTCAACATATTTACAGAATGATAACGCTGTCAAGCGATCTTCCGGCAAGTCAACGAAAAATAATCGAGGATGTTATCCAACGCAATGGGTACTTTGCCCATCCAGAAAATATACTTCTGGCAATGATGGGCGATGAACGAGCTCATATAAGAGAACGAGGAATTAGAAGAGTGCTTTCAGCGAGAAATCAAAATGATCATAACATGCAAGTAAGAACCTTCAAGATTCCTATGATAAACTTAAAAGCCAATGATTATATTCATTTGATTGACTGGCGTAATATACAGAAGACCGAACCACCTATCACCAGTCAAATTAAAACGAGTGACTTAGAATCAATGGTTCACTCCAAGGATTTTTCAAAGTTTGACTACATTCGTTTCCCATACCATTCACAAAATGTAGAACGTCATATTAAGTTGGTGACAGAGGCCTCTAAAAACGTTTCTGGATATTCCCAAAGAGATGGCTTCATTAAGGCAACTTTAAAATCAAGAGATATAATGCCATCATTTAACACAAAGAAAGATTATGAAATTCAGTTAGTTACTATAAGAAGTAGGGAGGGAGGGTGGAGCTTAATGTGTAACTACCTCCTCGTGGTAAGCTCTGGGCAACATTTTTTTCTCATTTTTTATTGGAAAAGAGTGGCTAAATGTTACACCACACAAGTAAACATTTCATTTTAAAGATAATTTAATTACGAAAAAGTTTCCATTTAGGCAAAACATCAATATATGCCAAATTTATTTTGCTATTCGCTGAAAACGGGAGGATAACTGAAAAATATTCCCCTTTTTCAGCGATTTTTTTATTCATAATTTCAAAATCATCTCGTAGCCACTTACCCATGTCGTAGGCTAATGAAACTTAGAATATAGGTTCGTAGAGATCATTCACATGTTTTGCGCACCCGCCATTCATTAAATTATAAAAATTGATTTTTTCGATGCACCCTAGTGAGCAGTCCAGAATGTTCTCAAATACACACTTCTCCCTCTATTCCTCATTAAACATACATGCATCTTACACTCTACAGAGCCTTTTCAAAATTTGTATTAAAATAAAATGGCATCATTGAGGCTTTGAGACCTTGTTTTTGGCTCTCTCCATCTTCTGTGGCGGGGTCACTTTTGCGGGCTCTCGCCATCAGCCCCCGCATTCTTACATAAAAAAAAATATATATATATATATATAATATATATATATACAGCATATGAAAGCGATGATAGACAATGTTTTAATTAACGAAACAATAAATGATAAAGAACAACGCCGTAAAGCTTGAATTAAAATGGGCAATTACATATGCTGGTAGAATTATCGATATTAAATGTTCGAGCTCTCCTCATCTGGTGAAACTGCATCGATAAATAAATGTCTTTCCTGAGGTAGGAGGAAACGGCTTCGATGGGACAAAGAATTTGTGAAGGTGTACGAACGAGTGAATGCCAATGATGTCGCTGAAAAGTGTCTGTAGCGTGTCAATATATATATATGTATATGCGCCTCGGTGGTGTAGTGTTTAGCGTCGCTGACTACGATTCCATCGGCCCCGGGATCGAAACCCGGTGACGACAGTTGGCACGCAGCAAAACCCAGCTGTTCATCCTTCCACACAAAAAAAAACTTTGTTGGCAGATAAATGGATACCCTGAGTAGCACAGTAGTTAATACGCTGGGCTGCTGGTGGGGTGTAGTTCGGATTCCACCTTAAGCTGTAGGTCTAAGGTGGAGTGACAAGCTTGACCTTCGCCAGGATGAACAATTCGAGCGGAAGCAAAACCAAGGTTATATATAATAAAAACCAAATGGTGGCGTGTGTAGAGTTTGGAAGGGAATTAAATTTGTTATCAGAAAATAAAAAAATTGCGTTCTTAAACGTTGTAAATTAAGTTACATTTTAATTTAAAATAAATGAAAGCTAACTAAAAGAATCGTGCATTAAAGAAAGCAATATGAAACCATTCAACCTTTAATATCATACCAGAAAGCAGGAAAGTTTTGACAACAAACAAATATTTACTGTTGCAACTGCAGAGCCATTTAATGGTGCCACTTTGGACAATTTAAGTGGTGGCAACTAATAAAATTTTCTGCAATGGTTACAGCTTCGATATTTTTCCAACGAACTTTCATGAGATTTTTTATTTTTATATAAGGCTTATGTAGCAATTAAAATTTAATTTATAAAATTCTTGTTAAGTGCTTGTTCAATTACTAAAATATATTTGCGGAAACATTTTTTTCCAATGAATTCAACAGTGGCTGAAAACATTTTTCATCTTATTTACGGATTGCACTCATATTACTCATACTCAATAGGCACATTTTTTCACTGAAAAACATGCGAGTGTATATATATATATATATATATATATATATATATATATATATATATAATTAGGGTGATTCAAAAATTGATCGAAAAAAATTTTTTTGAAGTTTTTTCGGCCCACCCTCTGATTATGTTTAATTTGGTAAAAAAATAATGTATGCAAATTTTGAATTAAAAAAATTAATTTTTAGGGGTCGCTACCAGAAGTTGAAAATCAGACAAAATAAGAAATATACAGGGCGTCCCAAAAAAATGTATACACACTTTAACAGCTGATAGCTCAATTGATGTTTCTTTCTTTCCAAGTTAAACCCATTAGAATTAATAATGGCAGTCAGACTAAGCTTTGAACAAAGGAAATTCATTCTAAAATGCTACTGGAAGTGTGAAAACGCAGTTGAAGTGCAAAGACAGTTTAGGAGGGAGTTTCAAACAGATCCACCAACGCGACTTACCATCACTCGAATTAGAGATAAGTTTGAAGCCGATGGAACTGTTCAGAATGTCCACAAGAAGCGTTCCGGAAGACCACGGACATCGACAAGCCCCACAAAGCAAGAAAGAGTACTGGAAACGTATCACCAAAGTCCAAGAAAATCTGTGCGGCAAGCGAGTCGTGAGGTAGGAATTTCAGAATCGTCTGTCCAACGCATTTTGAAGCGCTGTCAATGGAAAAGTTACATTCCAAGATTAGTCCATGCTATTAATGAAGATGATCCGGACCGAAGAGTGGAGTATTGCGAGTGGTACTTGGCACGATGTGGATGTGGATTGGACGAAGGGGTTTCGTAGAATACCCTCCGCGTTCACCAGACCTCACACCACTAGACTTTTTTTTATGGGGATACTTAAAAGACAAAGTCTACGCTATAAAACCTGCAACAGTCGCTGAATTGAGAGCAGCCATTGAACGAGAATGCACACAAATACCAAACGAAATGTTTCGTGATGTTTGCGATTCCATTGCTTCGCGTTATCAGCAGTGCCTGGACCAGAACGGACGTCAGTTTGAAAACAGGCGTTGACAAAACAATTAAATAATGTCTGTAGATTCTATTACATTTTGAAAATGAAATGTATTTTAATAAACACTGCCTTTATAATTATTTAAAGTGTGTATACATTTTTTTGGGACGCCCTGTATACTGTTTCCACACCACCCTTGAGGTAAAGCATTCGGCGCGTTACCTTTTATTTTAAGTGGAAGTTCCCCGGTAGGCCTATCATAACCACTCTACATTTTCAAATTGACAGTTCTTCTGTAATAATAATAAGACTTCCGTAATAATAATAACCTTTTGTTCATTATATTTCACTGTTAATTTGTTAATGATGATATTGTCTTCTTGTTTTTATTTGAAAGAGCAGCTCTATATTTCTTTACCACTTGGAGGAGATACTGTTTCTGTTCTTCATCATTTGTGATTAGTTCGTTGTATTCATCGACTAATCTAACTCCTCTTTCTGCATTGTCATTAACAACTTGAATTTTTCTTATGACTTGTTTTACGTTGTTGTAGCAGTCATCTTCATTCCACTCTTCAGAGTTCTTATTAAGAAACGTTGATGGTAAACCAAGTCTATTAAAAAATTATTTTGTATTTGCAATAACAAAGTCTTCCAGTTCTCTGTTTTCAATAACTTCAGGGTCAATAACCGCTTTTTTCTCTGGATTTGGTTCGGCGCCGTTTTGCATTCGGTTTTTAGTTTGGTGTAGCACGCCATCATCAAAGAAAGCAAATGCTATTAACTCCTCTGAAAGATACCATAAATGATTCATCATTTTCTTCAGGGCAACAGTTGCAATGCGTTCATCTTTTAGTTCGTACAGTTGCAGTTTCTTCAACATCTCTAAATCGAGACGAGGAGCGAGAACTGAAACTGACGCTGTAAACCAGGATTTAACATATATGTCTACAGCAAAGAGGTAGATATCTCTAAGGCCTTTTTCTTCTCTGGGTGTTAATTTAAATTGTTTTAAACAACTAAATTTTCATGGCATAAATGACTTTTGCCATCCATCTTGCTCGGTGAACGCCAGCTGGTCTTCTAAATGAAACTCCTCTCTTTGGTACTCCACCAAGGAAAATGATTGTCAGTTCCAGCAATTCTTTGTAATCGTCACGAGGTTGATGTTCTTCAAGTTGAGTGGTAGCAAACTCAATCACTTCTGCTTTTATATCAGTAATACTGGGTATGGTATTTGGATCATCTAATGCTGTTCTGTAGTTTTTTGTGTCTAATTTTGACCATTTCATTCTAAATCGTTTGAAAATTGCAATATCAGGTCCTGATGATGCAGGCAATGAATGCGAAACAACAGCTTCTAACACTATTTCTAGTATGTGATGTCTGCAGGCCAGCCACAGCATACGTTTGTTCATTTTCTGTTCTAGAAGAACACAGGCACCATCACTACGACCTGTATTCAATGCTGTGGTATCAAAACACATGCGTTTTATTTTTTCTGAGATATCCCAATCCAAACAAGCTTGGTGGACGGCATTTGCAGTTAATTCTCCTGTGCTTGCAGTGATTTTTGGAACACCAAGAAGTTGATCAATGCCATCTCCTGAAACCAGTACAGGAGTCGTTCAACAACTTCTCGTCCTGTTATGTCTTTTATTAGTTTTCCGTCCCAATGAATGGTTAAAGGAACATCAGTTTTAAACTCCTTTAAATTTTCTCCAAATTTTTTCCGAAATTTTTCTCTTGCTCTCCTTATAGATGAATAACTGACATTGAATTCTTCTGCATTTTTTCCAAGACCTTCAATCGTTGGTATCAACACTAATGATGCACTTCCATTGCTCATTTTTGTTACATCAAGGGCTGCAAGCAATGTATCACCAAGCAATTATTGTTTCTTTCGTACAGTCTGTTTTGGGGTGGATGGTTCACTAGGATCAACCGTAAACTCTTCATCAGATGTTGTATTTTGTCTTTCAGCACCAGAACTGCTAGTCGAGTCACTGAGAACTACAGTTTCTTTAAATCTCGACATTTCTCTTGCTTTTCTTATGTTTAATTGTTCTTCCTTTTTCTCAGCATACTTTTCTTTCTTTGCAAACTCTATCAATCCCATCCAATTTTCCTTCTCGCCCCTATTCTTGCTGGAGTTTTAGAAATAGCTTATCTTCTTCAATATCAATTAGCTTCATAGCATCTGCATGTGCTATATCAAACAGGCTATCTAATTCTTGGTTCTATTTGGTTTGCTTATCTAATAGATTTTTTGATTGTTTCGCCTTATTCTCTTATTTTTCTTTAATCTTTGCCATTCTTTGAACTGCTTCTCAATTTTGTCAACAACGTGCGACTTCTTTCTAGTTGGAATTCGTGCTCCTCCCCATACTGCCAACACATGATTTGCAGTAGACAAGCAGGCTTCTCGAACTGTTTGTTTTTTGTTTCTGTAAGCCATAAACCAAGCCATAGTTTCTCGCTTTGATGGAAGAACTGTTGTTTCAAGTGTATCTGATGGTTGTCCAATAAGCCAAACATTAGTATCTTTTCTTGTGTGCATAGCAGTACCCCTGCTAGAAGATGGCGGGGGTTCCATGACGAGAGTCGACAGCAGAACCTCTTACACTCACGACAGTCAGACGACTACTGAATTATAGCTGTACAGACAGTAGTGTACAAGTGCAGGTTGCCCTCAATATTCTGTCACAACAGAGTGTAAATGGTTACAAGAGTGTTGTGTTTACTCAGCACTGATAGCTCTATGTGCACTAACGCACTTATCACACGGAACAGATATTATAAGAAAAACGTCGCAGTTCAAAACTCAATTTCCTGAAAGTATTTTAGCGACCACTAAAATACATTAGAATCACCTGAAATTTTGTATACATTACGTTTTTACCAAATTAAACAAAATTAGAGAGTGGCCCGGAAAAAATCTAACAATCGATATTTTTTAATCACCCTAATATATATATGTTAACCCCTCCGTTTATGGCCTGGGTTGGTTCGAAGTCGACGGGGATTCTAGTTAGGTGGCAGCAACGGATGTGTGACCTGTAGTAGTTTTCTTCTATATTACTCTCCGAGTTCTTCTATAGTGGCTCGGAGGACTCTGGTAGACTTACTAAATTTTTCTGAAGATTCCGGACTCTTCTTATAGCGTACCCGGAAAGTTTAATGACTAAGTTCTTCTGAAGAGAGCAAGGCTCGAAGGATAAGATAAATACTATCTTTTACTGTAATTTAGTGCTAAAATGTACAGGTAGTGCTCAACCTCTGAATTAGCTTCTGAATGACAATGGAAGATTTTTACTGGGGTTTATATACCCCGAAACTGCTAACATCATTATTATTAAATGCTAAAAAGGCTGCATTATTTTTGCACAATATTCGAAAATAAAGTAAATTTTTTTAGCTGTCGTAAGGCTTGAACGAGTAAACAAAATATTTGAAGATGAAACCATATTTTTATCTTAAATCGCGACTTTTCAGATCTGATGTTATTATGATCTGCCAAGTTAACTAAAAGTGGAAATCGGACTATGCATCTTTACACTAAAATATACATATGAGTAAAATTTTAAGGTTTAAGATGTACAATTTAAATGCTTAGGCAAGACATGATCTCATCTTTTATAACGAAAGAGAATGTATACAAAATATGAACATTGCAAAGCTTAAGCAGGATTCCTTATTAAGCGAAATCTGAAAAAAGATTATGAGATTTTAAAAAAGAACAGGTCACCAATTATTATTTGGCAAATTCGAAAGCAAATCAAAAATTTTATCCAAACTCGCGTTGGGCGATTTTGGTCCTTATGTAAAAATGAATACACACACGTACATACATATGATTATAGGCATTATATGAAGTTAAATATATAAGAATACACAAGATTATATAAATATATCAACCATGTAAACACATGAATTTTAAAATGGATACAAGAACTACATAAATGAATACAAGAATTACATGAAGAATATGATAGTATAGGAATATGGTAATTATTTATGGTTTATTTTTACACAGGGCTCTTCCCTCTAGAATGATATTAATATAATAATGTAACATCCTAACTAATGCTAACTAGATGATAACTATCGGTTTTATAATACAGATTTATATACACAACATAAGTCGGGTGGTTAAGTCTAGTTCACGTGATCTGGATACGCACTCTTGGTCGTGCATAAATAGTTTCATGTCGTTCTGTGTCTCTTGTTTTTCTTTGTTCCCAGAATGATCTTTTCACCACAAATATACCGAGGATAAGAGCCCATACAATAATGATGCTAACGGCAGATGTTGAGAAAATTGTAGAAGGATATAATAATTGTAAGAGGTTGTTTTGGTTATCATCCTAAATTTTAAACCGACTCAATTGATCATTCCATTCAGGGGCATGTAGCTCGGGTACGAAGGTTACAGGTTTTATGGAGAGATTTAAGATCTCTATAATGGGTTTAAATTTAATTTGCTCGGGAAGGGGTATGAGTTATTAATGGTAACCTTGTACGGATTGTATATTTGGAGGGTTTTTGAACGCAAAGAGCAACCAATTGGTAGCCGAATAACCATAGGGATTGTGATGAGGGAATAATTTGACGGACACTCGAGAGTAGCGGCAGTCCTGTTCGCGAGAGAAACCCAGATGTCTAGTCCAATTCGTAGTTGGACGGTTTTAGGGGAATGAATTTTTTAAATGAACATACCGGGGCATGCCGGTCACGAATTAAGTCGATAAAGCAAGACCTAGTAGTTGGAAGAATAACTGGTTTGAGTGGAGGGCAAACGAGATGTTTATTTGGTTGCGGGAACCGGCAGTGCCGGACGTCGCTATCTGACATCGCAGAATAGGCTGACAGATCTTTGGTGAGGAAAAGGTAAGGTGGTACGGTGGGTAAATACAATCGATAGACATTAGAGTTGTTTTGGTAGGGTGTTGGGAAAGGGTGAAGTTTATATACGTCATAAGTGAGGACATCCAAAAATGGTATAATTATGAAGTATGTGTAGGGGCGTGGTCCATGTACAGTCCATGTGTATTCTAGAAATTGGGGGTGATTAGTATGGTTGAGTGGGAATATGGGTGATAATTTTAATTATGTCTGGGCGGTGTGAATCAAGGACTGAAGTGTTTCCCATGGTTTTAGGGTGGAAAGAGTGATTTTTCCATGGGCTAGCTGGGTTGCACGCAAAACCTCGGAATGAATCGTAGTTATTTGTTGTAAATATTTATCGATTAGGGTTACTTGTAGGTTCATTATCTCTATTAATTCTAGATATCTTTTGTGTTCTTTGTATTGAGCTAACATGGATTCAAGGTATGTGAATCTGTCCGAAAGGGAGTGGAGGAAGCGATTGTTTTCGCGTAGTGACCTAATAGTTTGTTCTAACATGTGTCCATTATACTGTCGATTTCGCGAGAAGAGATTCAATTTGAATTCGATTCTTTTAATATCTTCTTCGGTTGCTAATCCGAATAAACCTTTGAAAAGATTCCCTCCTACATCTATCAGTCCCCTTTTACTTCTTTGGTTAAAGTTTTCCGAGTTTTTAGTTTCAGTTTGTATTCATGGTAAGGCTAATATTTCCGATATGGCGCGTGCTGTATTTTGAATATTTTCGAGGGTATTTTCCAACAGAACGCGACTAATCTGATCTTTTCCTTGGAAAGAATTCTGGACTTTACTTTCAAACCTTTTTAATTGGGTTTGTATTTGAAGGAGATTGATTTTAATTCTAGCTGGGGGTTGCAAATTTATATAAAGGTCTGTGTGCCCTTTCAAAAATTTACCTTCTGCAAGTTTTTATATAACAACTCCGGTAGAAATTTTAATGCTAGGGCTACAAGAGTAAATAATTTGGAAAATTATAAGGAGTACAATTTTATTCATTTCTACGCCTTAGGTTATACGGAGCTGGGGGTGGCTGTGTGGATACTTGTGTTTGTGGGCGAAGGGGTCGGCCTCGTTTTGTTGGCAATGGGGATCGACCGTTAAGCTCGGATTCTGAGCGGGTTCGTTTCTTATGTGAAGGTTCTACTTCACGTGGTTGATGCATTTGCGGGCGGTATATAGGGTCCGTGCTTCGATCATCAATCAGTGAGGGTGGTGACAGAGGAGATGGTGGAGTTGGAGGAGATGGTGGAGTTCCACTGAGTGATGGAGTTCCACTGAGTGATCCTCTCGAAGGGGTTTCTCCAGGGTCTGGGTCCGATGGGACGCTTGGTTCTGGGGCCTCCTCTTGTTCAGAGATTGGCTCGAATACTGGTGGTATTACGAGGTACCAATCTTCGTCATGGATAGTGGTTCCCGCGGTGACCACTTCAGTTTTTTTGATCCTTGCTCGATTTGTTAATACCTTGACCTTTTGAAGGATAGGCGGCTCGAACGGCTGGCAGCTGTTTTTTGGGAAGGTGTTGTTCGGAAGCTATCTTCAAATTGTCAGCGTGAATGAGCTTTAGTTTGGAATGATCCCGGAGGTTGAGGATTTCATAACGATTTTTTCCGAAGTTTTTCATAATCCTATATGGGCCATCCCATTTTGGGTATAATTTGCGATGAGCACCTGGCGGTTTCATGCTCTTCAAATAACACCGCATACCGACGATTATAGTCCATTGACGGTGATGACGCCTATGTTGCTCTTGCTCCATCTGCTGGTTTCGTTGGTCTAGGGCAGGGGTTCCCAAGCATTTTCCAGTGCGACCCCTTCTAGTGCTGTTGCCTATCCAGTGCGACCCCAAGTCATTACGAAGAACAAGTATATATATATATATATGCAAATAACTGCAATGACCGCGCAGTATATAAATGAATAGAAACGACATAAGTATTAAGGAACGTTTCTGCACACGAGGAGGAGAGATAACGAAATAATGAAAAATGAGGCGAACCGCCTGGGAATCGAACCCAGTGAGGTCCGTAGCATAATGGTAGAGCGTCCGACCGGCAATCGGAAGGCCCTGGGTTCGATTCCCAGGCGGTTCGCCTCATTTTTCATTATTTCGTTATCTCTCCTCCTCGTGTGCAGAAACGTTCCTTAATACTTATGTCGTTTCTATTCATTTATATACTGCGCGGTCATTGCAGTTATTTGCGCATATTCACGATTTGCGAGGGTGCTCTCTGAGGGCATTGGTTTCTGCCCTATTTGGGAGAATTTCGATTTGTGATTGAGTGAGGTCCGTAGCATAATGGTAGAGCGTCCGACCGGCAATCGGAAGGCCCTGGGTTCGATTCCCAGGCGGTTCGCCTCATTTTTCATTATTTCGTTATCTCTCCTCCTCGTGTGCAGAAACGTTCCTTAATACTTATGTCGTTTCTATTCATTTATATACTGCGCGGTCATTGCAGTTATTTGCGCATATTCACGATTTGCGAGGGTGCTCTCTGAGGGCATTGGTTTCTGCCCTATTTGGGAGAATTTCGATTTGTGATTGAGTGAGGTCCGTAGCATAATGGTAGAGCGTCGACCGGCAATCGAAGGCCCTGGGTTCGATTCCCAGGCGGTTCGCCTCATTTTTCATTATTTCGTTATCTCTCCTCCTCGTGTGCAGAAACGTTCCTTAATACTTATGTCGTTTCTATTCATATAATATATATATATAATATATATATATACTGTATATACTGTATATATAATTTTATCTAGTGAGGAAGAATCTTAAAATAAATAGAGACATATTTTTATACGTATTTATTTAACTGTAAAAACAAATAAGGAAATGTATTACATAACTCAAGAGTGTAAAAGTAAACATTGTCAGAAACTATTTACAACTCTCTCATGTTTAATATGTAATATAAAACAACATATCAATCAATATTCTAAGTTCCTACTCTATCATATGTCTGATATGCTATAACAGTGGCATATTTCATATCCGACATGTGTACATTATGATTTGATTAATTTTTTTACCTGGGGGTATATGAGGTTAAGGAACATAGCATACAATTTTCTAAGTTGATGTTTGAAATACGGTTACGGTACTCATTTTCATAAATACCATTGACGAGAAAGCTGCCTCACAGATATAGGTGGTTCCAAATTGTACCAGAACTTTGATAGCTCGATTTTTAACAGTCGAATGTCTCTCTGCTAAAGTAATCCAGAACTTTTCTACGTCATCATAGATATCAAAATTCACCCTTGCCTCATTGTCATTGCAAAGACACTTGCGACCCCATCGACCACATTGGCTCCCTGTGACCCTTTGTGATGAGGCTTGCGACCCCATTTGGGGTCGCGACCCCGGGTTTGGGAACCACTGGTCTAGGGCATAGCGGATTATGTCAAAAATCTTGAGAGATCGTTCAGCTAGATGCTAATTTGCTTCTGCCATCTCGGAAGATGTTAGAACTGCCGGGTCGATTTGGTCGGGCAAATCAAAAGGTAGACGTTTGTCGGAGTGATATAGGACGAAATGAGGGGTGTCCCTGATGGACACATTATAGCTATTGTTGATGACTGTTTGCACCATGGGAAGGGAATCATCCCATGTACGGGAGGATGCATCGACAACGTGGCGCAGGGCTTCTAAGATCTTTCGATTGTGTCTTTCCACTAAGCCGTTTGCCTGCGGATGGTATGCCACAATGTGTGTATTTTTAATTTTACACATGTTACAGAGTGACTCGAACAGTTTGCAAGTGAAACTAAGGGCGTTATCCGAGATCAGGATGGAAGGAGTGGTATGATTTTGGATGACGCTTTCCACTAGTGCTCTTGCCACAGTTTCCGAGGTCTGGTCTGGAATGGCGGCTACTTCGCTGTAACGCGAGAAGTGGTCCGTAAACACAATGCGTACTGATTTCCCTTTGATGCTTTGGGAAATGGTCCCAGTATATCCATTCCAGTTCTTTGCCAGGGCCTTTGGCATACTCGATATCGATGCATAGGAGCTGTGGATGGTACGTTGCCTTTGTGTTTTAAACACGATGGACATTCGGTGATGTATTCGTGTACCTTTCTGTTCATCTCGGGAAAATGGTATCGCTCCAGAAGACTCTTGATGGTGCGATCCGGCCCCATGTGGCTATACAAAGGTGAGTCGTGACAAAGTACAATGGCTATATCGAAGAAATCCTTTGGTATCTCCACGAGGTCGTTTCCATCTTCATTCCTGAAATGTACGAGCCCATCTTTGAGGTTGTACTGTTCTTTTACCTTCGATGGTTCCTTTTGTTCCAGGCGCGCCCGAAGGTTTTGGGTGTGTTGGTCCTGTTGTTGGGAGTATTGCAGAGACTCGTAGTCGAACACAGGAAGAATTCCTATTTTATTCACTTGGGCGCCGGGCTTGAGGCTCGACAATCCGTCTGGAATAACTTGAAGTTTTCCCGGTTTGTATACGATTTTTGCCGCAAAGTCCTGAATCAACAGAGCCCATCTACTCAATCGTCCTTCAAGTAGCTTGTCCTTGAAGAGGTACGTGAGTGGCTTATGATCAGTCTTGATGGTTACATCGTAGCCATAGACGATATTTAAAATTTTTTCAAAGCCAATATACCGCTAGGGCCTCTCGGTCCGTAGTTGAATAATTCCGTTGAGGTGCAGAGAGAAGTTGACTAGCATAAGCAATGGGTATTTCCACACCATCTACGTCCTGTAACAGGACGGCTCCTAGTCCATAAGAGGAAGCATCTATGGCTATGATGAAGGGTCTTGTGTAATCAGGATATTGTAAGATGGGATGACAGGTTAGTTTATTAGTTAAAGTTTCAAAGGCATGTTGGTGATCGGATTCACAGTTAAATTTCGAATTTTTCTGGAACAAATGAGTAATGGGTTTAGCAGTATTTGAAAATTGGGGGATAAAATTCCGATAGAATCTGACAAAACCAATAAATGCACGGGCGTCGTCGATGGTTTTGGGTACAGGGTACCTTTCCAGGGCTTCAAGTTTGGCTGGATCAGATTTAATCCCTGTGGATGATAGTAAAAATCCTAGGTATACCAGGGACTTTTCTAAAAAGTTGCACTTTGCAAGTTTCAGTTTTAGGTGTGCTTTTTTCAAGCGTGATAGCACATTCTGAAGGCGTTGAAAGGGTTTTTTTATGTCCGAACTGTAAACGATAATATCGTCAAGATAAACGAGAGCTTCGACACCTAATAGGGTGGAATGGACTATATTCTTCAACATACAGAAATTAGCAGGCCCATTTCGGACTCCGAAAGGTAAAACCTGGAATTCGTAATGGCCTCGGTTAGTGGAGAAAGCAGTCAATGCCCGAGATTCGGGATTGAACTCCATTTGCCAATAACCTGATGCTAAATCGAGGGATGAAAAAAAGTTCGCTTTTCCTACGTTCAGAATTGTTTCCTGCATGTTTGGAATCGGGAAACGGTCTGGGATGGTAATGTTGTTCAGGCGTCTAAAATCTATACAAGGGCGAGATGTTCCGTCCTTTTTGGAGACGAGAATCATAGGAGCGGACCAGGGACTAGCTGAAGGCTGAATGTCATCCTGCTCCAACATGTCCGTGATGTGTTCCTCAATAGTGACTAATTGGGAATGTGGACCCGATAGGGAGGAATGAAAATGGATTTGGAGTTGGATTCCAGCTTGATTTCAAAAGGGACCAAATTAGTTCGGCCCAGAGGATCTCCTTTTAGGGCAATCACATCTCTATTTCTTATCAGGAAATCGAGACGTGATTCCATTAGTTTGGTATCCTGTAAAGCTGGTGACTCCTGAAGGGAGTGCTCCAGACATTTCTTATATTCTTCTTTTAATACTGAAGGATTTAACTCTAAGGAACTGGAAACACGATTTATCATACTGATGGGAAAATCTGAATCTACTACTGTGGAAACAGTTCCTATTTTCTGATTTGAAGTTAATTCGATAGGGCTTTTTCCTTTGTTTAAACAAACAACAGGAATAGCTGAATTCTGACTCTGACTAAGGACTTGGGCAATAAGAACATCTCTTTTGAAATTCCTTTTCTCTGTAATCAGAGTACGCTCTGACTAATAATTTTCCTTGACTGTCGACTACTTTTGCTAGGAAACAAATCTTCTCATAAGGTGCTACTGTTATATGCTCGGTAAGGCATATGAAAAATTGTGAATCTGACTCTGTTTCGGAGACTAAAATTTGCCTTATTGACTGAACTGAAGCTGGCTGAACTGAAACTGGCTGACTGGAAACTGACTGACTGGAAACTGACTGACTGGAAACTGCCTCCAAAGTAGGGTCTAAAAAAGGGCTCGAATGGTCCATATTCTACGGGATTACCATACGCTGGAGGGTGTTCTTGAAAATTGTACTCTGGGGAAAATGATTCCTCCACGGGTACTTCTACGTACCGAACTAGCTGACCTTTCTGATTGTACTGGGGTTTGTACATGGGGTAAGAGTGTGGTTGACCCTGTTGTCGTAATCTATTGGGTTGGTGGTTCGACTGAGGCTGGGGATGGACTGGTTTCTGGGGATTGGAGGACTTTTGGGATACGTTTTGGGAACGTGGGTGGTTTGGTTTCTGAAAGTGGGGTCTATACCCTGCAGGGGCTTTATCAGCACACTTTTCGCGATCGTCACGTCGATGACCATGTTCGTGATAGTGGGAGCAATAAGAGGGGTAAGTGCACTGACTTATCATGTGCCCAAAGCTATCGCAGTTAAAACACTGTGGAGGAGGGCGTGTATTTTAGGTTTGGGGGGCTTGTTTCTGGGGTGGTGTTCCCTGCATTGGCCTCAATTTATAAGGTTATTGTTGTTGCTGTTGGTGTTGTGGCTGCTGCTGCTGAATGTAAGGTACAGGGGTTTCTCTACCCGTTCGGTAGTTCTGGTTTGCTAAATCGGGATAATGTTCCCGTGTTTTGTTTATGGCTGCACTTACAGGTTTGTCAACATTTAAAAACTCTTGAAACTTTTTCCTAGGTGCTCCGGGTAGGTTTTGGTAAATAGTTGTTGCTACTATTAGATTTCTTTGTTTTGAAGTGAAAGTAATGCCACACGCATTTTCAGCGGCACGGAGGGCTTCTCCTACAAGTTTATGTGTTCGTGTAATAAAATTGTTTAAATCTTCATGTTCCTCTTTCTTTCATTTAGCTTGGAAGACTGCTTCTATTGTGGCTAAGGGTTGTGCAAGTGTTATTTCTTTAAAAAATTGTAATAAGTTTTGTTTAAAATTGTCCCATGTTGGAGCTTCACTAATCGATGGGACATAGGTGACTGTGTCATGAGCATTTCCCTCTTTAGCTCTTTAGGGTCGATAAATCTTTTTGCTTCCCTAATCTTTATATCGTCATCGGTGATATTTTTGCGTAAGAAATGTTGTTCTAAAGATTCAATCAAATGTCTTACGCGTGGTTCAACAAAGTGATTATCTATGGTCGCCTTAAAAATTAAGACAGTATGGGGAAGGTTTACCAGTCTACCTCAGTTAATGTACTCTGGGGCGGGGGTTTGAGACTGAGACATATTGGCTTGTTCTGGATCTGAAGTTTGTGTGTTTGGGAATATGTTTGAAGGGCGCGGGGTAGGTGGAAGCGGGTGTAGGAAAATTTTCGATGTCAGAAAGCGCACCGTCTGAATCGCTCATGTGTGAAGATACTATTAATGTGTTCAAATTAGGTCTGCTTGACAGATCTTAATTTATGGAATGATCACTTAAGAGGTTTTCCTAACTACTCTATCTTAAAAAATACACATTAAATAAATTTCCAATAATTTGCCTAACTAGGGGAGAATTTGAAAAGATTGCAAACAAAATAATAATAAAAAAAAATGTAAACAAGATTATCCTGGTAGTATGCTTAGTACATTCAATAAAATTATACTATAATAACTATAATACTGGAAATAACTCTGTTTTACGAAAAAGAAATGTATCACTGGTGTATGGAATGTTCACTTTGTTTTTTGTTAATTCTGGCTCAGTATTAATTATTAACTGTTAATAATACTGACTTTTCAAATGTTTAGAGATTATTTAAAAAAGAGCTTTGTACTTAACAAGATTCCTACGGCGACATCCTTAGAGACGTGTCCTGAAGACGTGTCTTGCTGGCCACTTGTTCTTGGATGAAAACTAGGCGTGGAGAACTTGGAGTCGTGACGCACCGGTTCAAGGGTGGATGTGACGAACTAGAAGTCGTGACACGCCGGTCAACTGGGTGTTGGTTCTAGTTCCAGGGTCTGGAAGACTGGTAGAATCCTGATGTAGGGTCGCCAGTTGTTAACCCCTCCGTCTATGGCCTGGGTTGGTTCGAAGTCGACGGGGGTTCTAGTTAGGTGGCAGCAACGGATGTGTGACCTGTAGTTGTTTTCTTCTATATTACTCTCCGAGTTCTTCTATAGTGGCTCGGAGGACTCTGGTAGACTTACTAAATTTCTCTGAAGATTCCGGACTCTTCTTATAGCGTATCCGGAAAGTTTAATGACTAAGTTCTTCTGAAGAGAGCAAGGCTCGAAGGATAAGATAAAGACTATCTTTTACTGTAATTTACTGCTAAAATCTACAGGTAGTGCTCAGCCTCTGAATTAGCTTTTGAATGACAATGGAAGATTTTTACTAGGGTTTATATACCCCAAAACTGCTAACATCATTATTATTAAATGCTAAAAAGGCTGCATTATTTTTGCACAATATTCGAAAATAGAGTAATTTTTTTTAGTTTTGGTAAGGCTTGAACGAGTAAACAAAATATTTGAAGATGAAACCATATTTTTATCTTAAACCGCGACTTTTCAGATCTGATGTTATTATGATCTGCCAAGTTAACTGAAAGTGAAAATCGGACTATGCATCTTTACACTAAAATATGCATATGAGTAAAATTTTAAGGTTTAAGATGTACAATTTAAATGCTTAGGCAAGACATGATCTCATCTTTTATAACGAAAGAGAATGTATGCAAAATATGAACATTGCAAAGCTTAAGCAGGATTCCTTATTAAGAGAAATCTAAAAAAATGATTATGAGATTTTAAAAAAAGAACAGTTCACCAATTTTTATTTGGCAAAGTAGAAAGCAAATCAAAAATTTTATCCAAACTCGCGTTGGGCGATTTTGGTCCTTATGTAAAAATGAATACACACACGTACATACATATGAATATAGGCATTATATATAAATGTATAAGAATAAATACATGAACCATATAAACAAATGAATTTTAAAATGAATACAAGAACTATATAAATGAATACAAGAATTACATGAAGAATATGATAGTATAGGAATATGGGAATTATTTATGGTTCATTTTTACATATATATATATATTAGTGGTGGACCGGATATCCGCATCAATTTTAACATCCGCATCCGCACTTCTGACTGCGGATGTTATGCGCATATTTCCTCTAATAAATTATGCAATTTACAATTAAATTAGCTTATAAAGTAGCTTATAAGGCCCAGTCATGCACATTTCATGTAACGTATTAATTATTAATGAACAAACAAATATATAAACCTCAAAATATAAATACCTGGTAACACAGAAAATTTAATGAAACTTGTTTCATTGAATTTTCTGTGGCTGAAACTCTTGAGAAAGTTATTTTTATTATAATGAAAACATTAATATTAATTTTAATTCTTATGCATTGCCTGCCATAATAGTAATATCACGAAATTTGAAAAATTATGTCATATATTCATAATTCTATATTATATTGATAGAAACTAAATATCCGCATCCGCATCCGCGGATATTGAAATTAAAGATCCGCATCCGCAGATGTTGAAAAACTGACATCCGGTCCACCACTAATATATATATATATATATATATATAGAGAGAGAGAGAGAGAGAGAGAGAGTGTGTTACAATGACAAGAGGAAGCCTGAAAGACCTTTCGGTCCACTCGGGAAGGTTCCTGTTATTGAACTGGTTCACTTCTAACTTCTTCATGCAGTAGTAGAAAAATGGACAGAAAAGCATAAGGCTCCTTCCCCACCCTCCGATCCCTCCACACTAGAGGTGGGTACGGAAAAAGGTTGACGAAAATACCTTGACCCTGGAAAAGTTGCCAAGGAAATTTTACAGGAAAGAGGAGACTATATAAGTTAGCTCTACAATTACGCAATGCACACATGGAGATTGTACAGTAGATACCACCGCTGTATAAACTAACCATAAATATACAGTACTTGTGCTGATCGCACATCAACCACTTGATGTTGACACAAAAATTTAGCTCTACAATTACGCAATGCACACATGGAGATTGTACAGTAGATACCACCGCTGTATAAACTAACCATAAATATACAGTACTTGTGCTGATCGCACATCAACCACTTGATGTTGACACAAAAATCTCAACCATATGGTTTTGATTGTATGCAAAATATTTACGGCTCTACCCACCGAGCAAATGACATATTGAGTCGCTCCTACTTAGAGGTTTTTTGCCATCACGAAAGTAGAGAAAATCACTTTCCGGCGAGGTATATCAGTGGGAGGCCTCTGTATTTCTTCCCGTGTACTTATCCGGGGACTTCGATATACATGGACTCGACACGCGATTTTAGGGTGGGCCATAGGAGACCTAGGGTTCAAAATCGAAAGATTGCAAATAAGTTAAAAAATGTTATAATGGACTCCTACCATGTTTTTAACCATACCTAAGAGCAAAAAACAACATTCTAGCCACTCAACATTGCTTAAGGGGGGGGGGGTATCGAAGTCCCCGGACACACCTATGTCAATATTATTATTTTGAACTATATTGCAAAAACGGAACATTTTAACAAAAACAATTTAAGATCACTAATTTTAATAAAAAATGCAACTTACATTTGTAATTACATTTTATCAGATTGCAATTTAGCAATCTTTTTTACACTTGCTGATTGTTTATCATTCTTAGTAGCCGGCTTTCTTTTCCGTTCTGCATGAATTTGGCTGTTCACTTCACTAACATAATTTTTTGCACCAATATTAAATATTGTTTGGGAAACTTTTTCAACACACTTTTTGAAGTTATGACCATTGTCACATTTAATATTACATAATGTTTCTGTGTTTTCATTTCCTGCCATCTTTTCAACGTAAATTTTAACCATCCGCCTATCAGGATCATTTTGAAACGTTAGTAGTGAGGAGGGTGTAAGTTCTTACACCCTCCTCACTACTTGCACTATTTCCCAATTTGTATCATCTGCAAATTTAGAAATTGTGCTTAGGAAACCAACGTCTATATCATTAATATGGATGCTAAAAAGTAAAGGACCCACAACAGAACCATGTGGAACCCTACTGGTGACGGGGTCTCACTCCGAAGCCACTCCATTTATTGCCAGTCTTTGCTTTCTATCTCTTAACCAATCTTCAGTCCATTTGGAAAAGAGTACGGTAATTCCTAGTCCTCTAACTTTAGTTATTAATCTCGCGTGAGGGACTTTGTCAAATACTTTTTGAAGATCGAGATACACTGTACACTGTAGGGCTGGTTGATATTTTGTATTCAAAAGTGACACATTGTGGGGGTTTCGTCTGCGTCACAGTTGTCACCCAGTAAAATATTTCGTGTATCTTAACTCTCCTACCCCCGGCACAAATTTTCGGTTTTTAGTTTCACTTTGCCAAAATGTACATTTTTCAGTAAAAACTCAGATAAAAATTGTTTCAGTTGTGTTAAACTCATGTTTTTTATTTTTTTTTATTCAAACTCAAAGAAAATTACATTTTTACGTGTTTTTGAGTATATGCCATATATTAAGATAAAAAATAAGGAACAAATTAATGAATTATGATACATAACATTTTTGAGAAATTAAACAACAGAACTTGTCTTCTAGAAGAAAAAGAAAACATTACCTAATGGGTGTCCGGCGAATTTGTCTACAACAATTTGTCTAAAGATACAATTCATCTACAACAATTTGTCTACAACAATTTATCTACAGCAATTAGTCTACAGATACAATTTATATACAATAATTTGTCTACAGATACAATTTGTCTGGAGAGGAAAAATGAAAGCTATTTGATGTTAATTATTATTAATTTTTCCAAAAAATTAAAAATTTGTTTCTGCAATCGGTTTTCTTGAGAAATGATAAAGAAAAATGTTATTGGATATTGAATAAATTTATTTACTGAAACGACGCAATACACTCCAACATCTTTTTGAATAAGTCCGAGCTGGTGTGGCGCTTACGCCATACAAATTCACAAAAAATGACAAGAATTAGTGCGATATCTTGCAAAAACCAATAGTATAAGAAACTCGATTAGGTCAGGTTAGGTTAGGTTAGGTCAGGTCAGGTCAGGTTAGGTCAGGTTAGGTTAGGTTAGGTTAGGTTAGGTTAGGTTAGGTTAGGTTTCTCAAGAAAACCGATTGCAGAAACAAAATCAGGGTCATCGACTGCCCTTGTTTTCAATTTCGTAGGAAAATCGAGAGCAGTCCATGAAACATACTAGGTCCAATATTAGTAATAGTTTCTCTAGACAAATTGTATCTGTAGACAAATTATTGTAGATAAATTGTATCTGTAGACTAATTGTTGTAGATAAATTGTTGTAGACAAATTGTTGTAGATGAATTGTATCTTTAGACAAATTGTTGTAGACAAATTCGCCTAAAACCTACCTAATGAAGTGCTCTTTTGCACGATGCATAAACTTAAGCTATTTTGAAAGTAACACTGCATGTTTATTTATTCCACTGTCGGTTCCATTCAAATTTAGGTAATCTTTGCCATGATTCCAGTAGGTTAAGAATATATTTTTGGCGATTTTCGTAGCCAATTTGTACATCAGATGCATTCGTGACTAGATTCACAGCGTTTTCTACTCCTTGGCTGTGACAAGGAAAGGCTGGTATTTTGAGTGGTTCTTGTATTGCTAGTTGCTAAAGTTTCTCAGAAGTGGAGGCGGATAAATTACTTCTTTCTGCCAATTAATCATTTCAGTGTAGTCTGAAGAATCAAAATTAAGAGTTTCGAGGTAGGTCAAAGTTTCTTGATCCAGAAAATGTAGTTCTTGAGAGAATGATTCTCTAGATTGCAACCTCTCTAACTTCTTTTCTTGAGTCTGTTATCATCGATAGTAGAATATTTTTGGGGTTCGCAAAGTATGAATTATTCTGAAACACCGGTTCTATGATGAAGCTCTATTTGTTATTGAAGTCGCGCAGCAGATACACTAAGTACGAAAAGTTAGATCATCCATCAGATGCCAGTGGATGTGACATAACCCAAAATCATCCTGGAGCACAAGATAGCATAATAATTTCTACTCGATCTTTGAGATCTTGGGTTGGATTTGGTGTTGACACATAGAGGCTAAGAATTCTATTTGCTCTAGTTAGCCAACGAGCATGATGAATTATACCAGATCTTTCTGCGAGATCTTTGGGACATTTTCAGATTGAACAGCTAGGCACATGTTGTAGAGATACTTTTGGTCACTGCTTAAAGCATTAACATCGAATTTCATGAATGTTTCCTTTAACAGGAGAAAAAGCAACCACTTCCAGTTTTGTTAGATCAGTTTTCATTTATTTCCAATTGAACCCTTGAAAGTACTTGGGCCTGTTGTTTTTCCATCTATTTCCTTGTAGACGTGCCTGAATTGTAGTTCGTTCATATGAAGAAGCCATACCAGCCACTGAACAAACCTATTCAGATAGATTTCAACAAGCTTTATTACTCCACCGATTCTTCCAATGTTCACAGCAGTGCCATCACATAGTAAAGCTTTTAGAGTGTCTGACCTTTCTGAGTCTACTATTACAGTACTCAGCTCTTCTGCCTCACAACGAGCATTTCCATGATCAGGCGTTACATGATCTATATAGATATTTCAAGGCTCTTTAACAATGACGTAGTGCTCTTCTTTGATCTTGTCTGCCCTGGTTAATGTGTCAGCTCTTCTCCCATCAAAGCTAATGCATTCTATTCCTATATTCTCCGATTTAACCCTGGTACTCAATTTTTTATCTACTCGTGTTCTTTCCCTCTCCAGCTTCTTTCTATCAATCATGTTGCCCTAATCCAGGATTCCCATATCCTTTAAGGCAGCATTAACAATTGCTGCTGCTGCCCTGCAACTCACTCTGTAACGATCTGCGACCACTGCCAACTCTTCATAGGTATATCTGTTCTGCTCATTCTCTATTAACTCTATATCAGGCACGAAGTCTTCATCCTCTTGGTCGGTCTCTACCTCCATGCTTTCAGCACCGGCTGCATCCTATGATCCCTGTGATGTTGAAGGGAAAACTCTGATAGCTTCAGTCAATTCTGCTTGTGATCTCATTCGGCGTTCGAGTTCTTTTTGAGCTCTAGCAATAGACCTTTTCCTCATCAAAGCAGCTTTTCTGTCAATTGCCCCCAGTTGGTTTAATCTTTGCTTTTGTCCTACAAAAGAATCCCACTCAGCAATTGTTAATTTATACTTGCACCGGCAGGCATATCTATCAATCCCTTTATCGTAGCAATCACAGGTACATATATCAAACATAGCATCATACTCGGAAACTTTTTGTTCGAATTTCTCATCTCTTCGGTTTATAGGAACCTTGTTCAACTTTGAGGCTGCTTCTATCACTAACAACTTTCTGAAAGATTCCACGAGTACTTATTGTAGGGAAAGAGAACCTTCGCCATATGGTTTCAACGTCTACTGCGACTATTTTACAACATTCATTAAAAGTAATCGATTTATTTGATTCAGCCTCTTCTCGTCGTCGCACAAAGTTGTAGTGCCTCACAACATCTGCTTTTGTTGGTGTCGTAGCTGCTAGAAACCCGGAACGATGTCCAAAGGCTGCATTTGACGACTCTTTTCTTGTGGTCATGATTAATTTGACTTAATAACCAATAATTTAACTTAAAAACCAATAGTTTGAATTAATAACCAATAATCACTAATAATTTCACTTAATGAAGAATCTAAAACAAAAATAAAATAATATAATTTTTTGCAAAAAGTACTCAAAAAATTTGGGTTGCCAGACTTTTTTGTACATTTGTGAAGTTTGGCCACAAAGTGGCCAATCTTGCAACCTTGCATAAAACAAAAAAGTATTCATAAATAAAGAAGATACCCATTTGATTTAAATAAGGGCAAACAAAAAGGTCTTCGAACTTAAATTGATGTTCAAAATAGGTTCAAAGCTTATTGTGAAATCTCAGCCAGAAGAGTGAGGAAAAAGGGGGGACTATGTGCGAGGTGTAGAGGGGGTCGCACACAACTCAATTTTGTATATGTTATTTGTTAACCCAAATGAAAACCCTCACATAGTGTCGTTTTTAAAAATAGCCAAAACCTTGTTTTGACCCGCTCTACAGTATACAGTATCTGTTGCTTTAGTTGAATCGTATAAAGTATACATATTATGGAAAAATTCTAAAAAGTTTGTTAGACAAGATCTTTGCCCCCTGAATCCATGTTGAGAATAAAAAAATAAATTGTTTAATTCAAGGTAGTACACGATATGTTCTGTAAGAATGGATTCCAAGAGCTTCCCAACAATTGATGTTAAACTGATTGGGCAGGAATTAAACGGATTTTGCCTATCCTCCTTTTTAAAGATTGGTGTTACATTTGCTAATTTCCAGTCGGTTGGAACTTTCCCTAATTCGAATGATTGTTTAAATATGGTTACTAAATCATCAACAATATTGTGACTAACCTATTTTAATACCCTTGGAAGAAATAAGTCAGGACCGGGTGATTTGTATTTATTCATTTTGTCAATTAGTTGTTGCACCTTATCTTTCGTAAAAATTATGGTCTCTAAGGAATGGTCACCGGCATACGTAATCCGAGGATTTAGTACTTCATTTAAGTTTTCTACTGTGAAGATTGTAACGAAGAACTCGTTTAGCGACTAGCTATATCTATATCACTAAATTTCAGTATGCCATTTCTATCTTTCAGGAGATCTACGAAATTTTTAACTGGCTTCTTGTAGTTAAAATGAGCAAAAACTCTGTAGGGTTAACTTTACAGAGTGAAGTAACTCTAGCTTCTTCACCACGTTTAACTGATCTACTGTAATTAAGGATATAACCCTCCGACATAGGTTAATATAATTTTCAGAATTACTCTGGTTCGAATGTCACTTAAGTAATTTGTAGGCTCTATTTCTTTCCGTAATAGTACCGCTAATTTTATTGTTAAACCATTTCGGCGTCTTCATTGACAAGGAGGAAACTATTTTAGTGGGTATAAAAGTGTCCTGTAATATTCTAAACTGATCCCTATATGAGCTCCAGGTGATAGTGATATCCTCACTTATTAGAACATCAAGAGTGTCTAAACTACTTCAAAAACTTTCAAAATTTGCTCAAAAGAAATCCACCATTTGTGCGTCTTTTTTCGAATACTAATTGGAAACCTGAAGTCAGACCTAATCAAATTGTGATCGATGTTACTGAAAGTTTCACCAATAGTCAACCCATTAACTTAAACATTTATCATATGCAAATTCCAATAGTCTTGAGCTCCGAGCAACAGCTGTTTTGTTTCTTCAATTTATATTACCGTAGTTAAAATCACCAAAAAATTACACTTATCTTATTCACTGATGTGCTTAATTATCCTTATCAACAGAATAGTGAGGAAGGCTATATACTAGAAATGTATGCACTATTTTATTGTGCAAATTTATTTCAATTCCCAACATTTCGTGAGCAGAAACAATATTACTATTTACCGGGTGCAGGAAGTCAAGAGCAAATAAAAGTACTCCGTCTCCTTCCCTTCCATTCCATTTGTTGGTTTACGTCGTCGTCGTTGGCCTAGTCAAGCTACGGCTTGGGACCGTAGCGCATCTATCCGGTATAGGTTAACCTGGATGATGTAGCCATAAGCACTGCCGCTAGTTAAGTGCCAACCAGTGATTATCTCACTAGCCGTATTGAGTCCGTTAGGCGAAACTGCGACAGTACCAAAGGTGGAAAATATAACCTTTGGTTTTCTATTATTTATTTGTAAAATGGACATGGTATTAGATTAAAATAAATATTTGAATATAAATAATTAACTGACAATTGTGATATATAATTAATTATGTTTACATACAATAAAATAATATAGTATACATAAAATTAGTATTAATGTGGTTCACAATTGAATTATGATGGGTAACTAATTTAAAATGAATTTATATCTATTCCGAAATTCAAGACGGTAAAATTAACATTTAACTTGAAACTAAAATAAGAGTATTCACTACACACTCCCCCACCAGAGAGGAAGTTCAAAGAGTTCCGAACGACACAGATTTCCGCTGAACCTTTTTGGTAGCTACATGTACCTCGCTTAAGGTTGATTCCAAAAACGCAGGCTTAAGACGATCGATAGAAACCTTGTCGACCTTGGAACCGCGCTGGATGAGAAATGATTTGCGCGTACGTCGGAGAACTTCATAGGGTCCGTCATATGGACATTGGAGAGGCCGTTTTGGGACAGGTACACGAACGAAAACGTGGGTGCAAGACTGGAGGGCTGGGGAAACAAAGATGTTCTGTTGGCTAGTCAATCGAGGGGGAACAGGCTGAAGGGACTGCATGTGAGAGGAAAGTGTTTGAGCGAATTCCGTAGGATCACATGACTTATCCCCTGCAGCGAAGTAGCCACCTGGTAGCCGCAGTGTTGTTCCATAGACTAGTTCAGCCGCTGTAGTCTTCAGATCACTCTTAAATGCAGAGCGAATACCAAGCAACACGAGTGGAAGCTTATCCATCCAATGGGAGTCTTCGTGACACATAAGGGATGACTTCAGCTGGCGATGGAAGCGTTCGACGAGGCCGTTAGCTTGCGGATGATACGCACAGGTATGCGCATGTACTGTACCCAACAAGCTGGTAAACTTCTTCCAAAGCGAAGACTCAAATTGGCGACCTTGGTCAGTGATGACTTTTGTCGGCAATCCAAATCTTGATACCCATCCATGAAGAAAGGCTCTTGCAACAGTGTCCGCTTGGATATCAGGAAGTGGGATGGCTTCAGGCCACCTGGAAAAGCGGTCGAGACAGGTGAGCAGATAACGTTGGCCTTGAATCACTGGAAGAGGGCCAACAATGTCTACATGAATTACCTCAAATCGCTGGGATGGGGGCGGAAATGCGTCAAAGGGGGACCTGGTGTGCCTTTGGACTTTGGCACGCTGGCAGGCAAGGCACGTTTTGGTCCAATGTTTGACATCCTTCCGCATCGAGGGCCAAACAAAACGAGAGGTAATCAGGTGTTGCGAAGCACGGATACCAGGATGGGAGGGCTTATGAAGATCCGTGAAGACTGCTTTTCTGTGACATGGAGGGACATAAGGGCGAATAGCAGCTGTTGATACGTCGCAATAGAGGGGCACAGACAATCCTGGCATACTCATTTTCTTGAGGGAAAGTGAGTGAGTGGAGTCTTCTCTGAGCAGTTCTTGTAGTTCCGTATCCTTATCTTGATCCTGTGCAATAGCATTCCACAGTGTAGAGCTGAGGGTAACAGAAGTAATCTCTATTCTTGAAAGTGCATCCGCTGGAGTGTTCAAGACACCTTTGATGTGGCGGATATCTGTGGTAAATTGCGAGATATAATCGAGTTGCCTGATGACTCTGGGAGAGTGGTTACAGCTGTTTTTATTGAAGACAGTGACCAAAGGTTTGTGGTCGGTAAAAACACAAAACTCTCGGCCTTCAAGGAAATGTTGAAAATGCTTCACGTTTAAGTAAATAGCAAGAAGTTCACGTCCGAAAGCACTATAACGCGTTTGGGCTGGCTGCAGCTTTTTCGAGTAAAACGCGATGGGTGCTTGTTGACCGTTAATGGTTTGTTCCAACACTCCACCGATCGCAACATCTGATGCATCGACCGTCAGAGTTAGGGGGGCATCACTGATAGGAAATGACAAAGACAATGCACTATTGATAGCATTTTTGGCATTGTCGAACGCCTGTAAACTATCGCTACACCATACCAATTTCGTTACCTTGCGTTTGTGTGTGATCATAGCGTGTAGAGGAGCAAGAACACTGGCACAGTTTTTAATGAACTTGTGGTAATAATTTACCAAACCTAGAAACCGCCGTAACTCACGCTGATTACTTGGCATAGGGTAATTTTTTATCACTTCACACTTGTCCTGAAGGGGGGTAATTCCGTGCTGCGAAATCGTGTGACCAAGAAATTCCAAGGTTGGCTGTGCAAACACACACTTAGATGCATTAATAGTAACACCGTATTGTTCTAAGCGTTGAAAGAGGAGTGAAAGATGTTCCTTATGTTCCTCTTCCGTTGAGCTGGCCACAAGCAAATCATCGATGTAGGCATAAACAAAGTCTAAGCCTCTGGTGACCTCATCTATAAACCTCTGAAAGGTTTGCGCAGCATTCCGTAGCCCGAACGGCATCTTCAAAAATTCGAATAACCCAAATGGTGTACAAACTGCAGTCTTGGGAATATCCGAAGGCTCTACGGGAATGTGGTGGAAAGCCTTAACGAGATCTATTTTACTGAAGATAGATTTGCCGTGGAGAAGAGAAGTAAAGTCTTGGACATTTGGTACCGGATATCGGTCCGGGATGGTTGTCGAATTCAAAAACCGGTAATCCCCACATGGTCTCCAGTCTCCTGACTTCTTCTGGACCAGGTGTAGGGGAGAGGACCAACTGCTTTTGGAAGGTCTTATTATCCCAAGATCCAGCATAAGCTGGAATTCCGATTTGGCAGCTTTCAGTTTGTCCGGGGCAAGACGTCTGGGTTTTGCAAACACAGGGGGACCTTTTGTTGTAATGTGATGGGTAATGGTGTGCTTAATGGTATCACCCATCTGCATCGGTTGAAGAATTCCTGGATATCGCTGGAAAAGGCACTGGTACATGGAATTAGGGGGAACGAGGGAAAGTGCAGAGTTCGAGGCGTCCGGAAGGGCAACCTGTTTGGCAAGAACAGAAAGCAGTGTGGCCTGGTCGCATAAGCGTCGCTTGTCAAGATCCACCAGGAGTTTGAAATGCTGGAGGAAGTCAGCGCCGATTATGGGATGCCGCACTTGAGCACAGATGAAAATCCACTTGAAGGATCGGTGAAGGCCCAAGTTTAGTTCACGCGACTGAGTACCGTACGTGGGTATGCGTGAACCGTTAGCAGCGTATAGAGGCGGAGATTCCGAGTGCGTATGACCAGATTTTTGAGGGAATACACTGACTGACGCTCCGGTATCGACCAAGAAATTGACACCAGAGTTCCTGTCCTTTATGAATAACAGGTTGGCAGTGCGAGTACTAGACGCCATTAGGACTCGCTGCTGGGGTTTTCCGACGAAAAATTGCAAGGGGAGATGCACTTCCTAGCCTTCTTTCCAAATTTAGCGTGGTAGAAGCAGATCTTCCCGGAACTCGAACGATGCCTCTTCGTAAATCTTGACCGAGAATGGCTTCTTTGCCGTTGATTTTGTAGCAGAGAACAAACGTGGTTGAGTTGTTGACTTAACTCTTTCACTTTCAACTCCAGTTCCGATTGTGTGTTCACGTTGTTGACCGGAGCTGTGTCAATCTCCACTACTTTGTCGGCAGTTGCTGCTAGTTTATCAACTGGAGTAGCAGGATCCATAGTGGCCAAGACACGCTGAGCTGATGGAGGAAGTTTCTGCAAGAACAACTGTCTAAAGATGTCCTTATCGAAGGTTTGTGCGCGTTCGCCTAGAGCGCACTGCATAGCCCTCAGCATTTGAGTGGGCTTACGGTCTCCAAGTTCTTCTTTTGAGATTAACTGATGTAGTTTCTCACGCTCGGAGACAGTGGTGCGGCACAGGATGGCAGACTTCAGATCGTTGTATGGGTCCTCACTCGTGGAAGTAGACACGATGACGTCACGGACTTCAGAGATGATGCTCGCTGGTAGAGAGGACAAAACATGATCGTATTTCGTCCTGCTAGCGGTGATCCTTCCCAAGTTGAATTGTGATTCCACTTGGTGGAACCAAATAAATGGATCACCCGGCCAGAAGACGGGGAGCTTTACGCTCAAGTGGGAGATGGCACCAGCGTCGTCAGGCATCTTCTCCTATGCTTGCTGACGTACAAGCAAGACGACAAGTTACCAACGAAGGAGTGGAGGTTGAGACGAGCGCAGGCACAGAGCGCACGGGCAGGGGTGAGGGGCAGAGGGCACGAGCGACATTACAGTCTGATCCTAGTCGCTCGGGTGAAGGGGGTGATGGGCACGAACGACGTTACAGTCTGGTCCTAGTCGCTCGGGTGAAGGGGGTGATGGGCACGAACGACATTACAGTCTAATCCTAGTCGTTCGGGTAAAAGGGGGGAACCCAACTCCGGGGGTCACCAATTGTTGGTTTACGTCGTCGTCGTTGGCCTAGGCAAGCTACGGCTTGGGACCGTAGCGCATCTATCCGGTATAGGTTAACCTGGATGATGTAGCCATAAGCACTGCCGCTAGTTAAGTGCCAACCAGTGATTATCTCACTAGCCGTATTGAGTCCGTTAGGCGAAACTGCGACAGTACCAAAGGTGGAAAATATAACCTTTGGTTTTCTATTATTTATTTGTAAAATGGACATGGTATTAGATTAAAATAAATATTTGAATATAAATAATTAACTGACAATTGTGATATATAATTAATTATGTTTACATACAATAAAATAATATAGTATACATAAAATTAGTATTAATGTGGTTCACAATTGAATTATGATGGGTAACTAATTTAAAATGAATTTATATCTATTCCGAAATTCAAGACGGTAAAATTAACATTTAACTTGAAACTAAAATAAGAGTATTCACTACACATTGTTTGTGAAACATTTATTAACCTACCATTTCAAATTCTCCTACAAAGTCTCTTGATTCAGAATGAATCCAGTGTTCACTTGTTCCTACCATGTCAAAGTTCTCAGTTTTGGCTTGCGCAAAAATTCCATTAGTTTGTTTCTAACTGACCTAGAAATGAATAGAACAATTTTAAGAGATTCTAAGTTAATTTTTCTCCTATTTGTTGAGTCATTTCCCAAAGAGGTAATAATTAACGCTAAGTGATCAAACGCTTGATGAAACAAACCACTTGTAGTATTAAAGACTGGTGGAGTAGGATCACTTACTAGTTGGGGGTGTCCTCATTTAAAAAGATTATAAAATTTCATGTCCAAATATCGCCATATTTCTTCTTACCCTTTTGATAAATGAATTCCATCCGAGCCAAAGTATTCTTCGCTAATGAAAAATGTAGGCCAAAAATCGACGAACTTTATTCCTTTACTCTCGCAAATGCGTTTAACTATATTATGCTAATAACTTTATTTAAGGTACAAAGATTAGCATGCATTGTTGGGAGAATTCCTACAATAGTATGCCCGCAAAAATGTCAAGTGGAATGCAATTGAATGCAGTATGATCAATATTGATTGTTGTTGTAATGGCAGAGCACTGCAAAACTGCAAGACACTAGCACAGTGCGAAGTGGGGTGGGGCATGCAGGAAATGGGGTGGAGAGAGGTAAGCAGGAAGGAGGATCGGGGGTAGCTCCTCCAAGGGGGGTAGAGGGTAACTTTACCTAACAGCTCAGGCCCACAAATGTATATATGTATATATATGAGTTGTATATTTATATATGTTTGTTTGGATGTGTGTATATATATGTTTGAATTATATATATATATATATATATATGAATTGTGTATGTATGTATGTATATGGAAAATAAAACAAAATTCTCTATTAAAGGTATGATTAGAGAAGAACATCCGACCGCTGGAGCTTCTTGGAGCATAGTGGGATCTTCCCTAGCCCCGTCGGCTGGCTGAGCGATTGGTTTGAATGGCTTAGACACTCAGCCATATTATGTATATATATACACACACACACACACACACAGTATATTTACACAATACGTTTATTTATTTTGGCTTCAACGGTTTTGGCTGAGCACTCAACTACACACACACACACACACACACACACACTATCGAGCATTACATGTATATCGTGTAAAGGCTGAAACGAAGCACATGTACATGCTCTGTTTATTTTATATATATATATATATATATATATATATATCAGTCATGAAATTGGAGAAATAATACAGGCAGTAACGACGAATTAAAATATGTATATACAACAGTTGTAAAAGCTGAAATAATACATACTCGGCTTATTTAATATAGAGACATCAGACATAAAATGGAAATAATAATAATAATACAAGCTGTAATTTCACTTTCTTCCATTCTTAAATAAAATAGTAAACCGGCACATAATCGTAGCTACATTTACATCTTCATTACTTTCTACTACGCATTAAATGCGGGTTAACATTAGTTCACCACTTAAAGTACGCGGAGGCCTATATTCTATTTTCGTGCCTACTTTACAACTTGAAGTAAAATTCTCACGCTCTTCAAACATGAATAGAAGACAATCAAAAGCACCCTCTAAGATGTCTAAGATGACGTCATTCACTACAGCATCATCATTAAATTTAAGTTTATAGACAACTCTCTCCAAGCACGCACTTAATATTTTTTTACTAATCTTTTAAACTGTAAATTTTTCACAACTCACAACGATGATTGAGGAAGTCTTCTAAATCGTTACGACAGATACTGTATATCTTATATATGGAAATAATTTTTTTAGGTGAACGGTGAAGGCGAGGTTGCGCTTGTAGCGTTCTATACTTTTGTTCCAGAGCTTATGATACTTTTCAGGGTCTGCAGCTTCTAAATATGTTTTCAGCTCCAGTCCATTCTCGCCTTGTTCGTCGCGACACTTGGTAAAGTGTATGCGTGTTCGAAAACAGTATCGAAATAACGCATATCAGTGATACGTCCATCTCAGAATGGCTTTGTCTTTAGTTTAAGGAAAGAGCCAATTTCAAATAATCTCCCGAGAATGAAACGGTTTCGTGTTGGTATATGAGTATTGTTAACACAATTTCTCCACATTAACCATATATCGACACAGGGTTGCCTAGTATCACGATTCACATGCATTGTGCAAATAGAGTATGGGGGGATGTCGTTAATCTGCGCTCTCCTTGTACCCGTACCGGAAGTTATTTTATGGTTCTTCACCGACCACTTCTCAACTACAGTACGATGAATATTTTATCCTTCTCCTCAATACTTAAATAAATAACATTACGTTTACCGAGTTTGCTTGTTTACATTTTGTTTGAAGCAAGTAATTAATAGCACCACTGTTACGTCTAAATACACGCACTGATTTGAAGACAGAGATATTGTAAACTACTTAACGGTAGCTTCATCTTTTATTCGTTTTCTTTGGAGTCTGTAAGGAGAGCACGTTCAGTCGGATCAATCTCTGAAACGGTTGTGAGACGGACGGCGCGCAGATTGATTAAAGTAGTAGGACCGCAAAAGGATAGAGTGCAATAGCATGCAATGTTGATCAATGTTGCAAAGAGGAGGGTAGGGGTAATGTTGCAAAAGGGGGTAGGGGTTTTGTAAAGGTGTGGGGGTTATGGACCAAGGGGGTGGGGTTACCCCACCCCCCAATTTGCATGAAGGGGGTGGGGTAATGGGAAGGGGATTAAGAAACAAGAGGGTGGGGGAACCCCCACAGCAGTTGCATGAAGGAGGGAGCTTTGGGGGGATAGGAAGGATGATCCTGACCTAAACCCTAACTTTGGGGGAGAATGTGGGATGGCCTCACCCCATAAGCCCCAAAGAGGCAGCCCTAATATAAGAAGGTAAACCTTAACCTAAGGAGGAGAGAAGAGAGAGCATCCTTTCACCTGGACCGCCAGACGAATAATGGCCCAGCATCAGCTGACAGGCATGTTTTTGGCTTAGAGGGGGTTGCCAGATAGCACTATTTATTTTAATTATTGATATATAGAGGGGTTGCCAGACAGCACTATTTATTTTATTTATTCATATATGGAGGGGTTACCAGATAGCACTATTTATTTTAATTATTTATTTATAAAAGGCAAGAGAGAGATGTTCTCAATGCTTAGAGGGGCTCGCCAGATAGTACTATTTAATTATTTGGAGAGATGTTACACACACACACACACACACACACACACACACACACACTGTACAGCTTCTAGGAATGGTCAAAAAGCTTATGAAGAATCGTTTCCAGCCGTATATATATATTATTAATGGCAGTATTAAGAGAGTAATTCAAATGTCCCTTATTAGAATGTTCAATTATCCCTTATATATTCTTTCAAACAATTAAAACCAAACCAAAATGGAGAAATGTCAATTTGCCTTGTTTCCTTGTTTCGAATAAATTTCATTTATTTCTCCATAAACACTTCATTTAAAATGGGGGAAAAAACATTGATTAATTTAATAAATCAAAAAACAATTCACTTCCAAAAGAATTTCATTTAAATTTCCATAATAACTTCATTTAGTAATATCCAAAATTATATATATATAAAAAACTATATACACATTTATATTAAATAATAAAATTTTAACAAATATATGGAAAATAAATATACATTAAAATATAAATATTTTCATTTTACCTTATTTGGAATGCGGTCATTCCTTTCATTTCGTTAATGTACGTTACATGTAGTTTTCCAGCTACCTTAGCGAATGCTGACCGCAGGAACCTGCCACTTTATCCTTCTTGGTTGACATTAAACGGTAGTTTCTTTCTCCTACGTCTAGCTGTAGCAGTGTTATAATCTTCTAGATCAGACAGTTCTTTGACCCCTCTTTCATATCTGTCAAATTCCTCTCTGGATCCTTGAACAAGTGTGACCAGACTTCCATAGAGTGTAACAACAGCACCTATGTCCGTACTAGCATGCTGAAGATGTCTGCTTGTGGCATTTTACCTAAGATATGGTTCTAAAAGACTGTCATGATAGCAGTCTCCAGTCGCTCTAAGTAATTCTGCAGTGCTGCAGCCTCACTTCGAGTTGCTAGCTGCTGGGACATATCCTCCTCAATTGCATTCAGACTTTGGATAATCTCTTTCCATGATTTCTTGAGACTGTTGCATGCTTCATCAGGCGCAAGCCATATTGTGGTTGAAAAGCTTTTGACATTGCATTTGTCATCTAAGTGACCTGTGCGCACTTCCCATCTATGTGTAGATCCAGAGAAAAAGTTGTATAGCTGCTAAATGGTTCCAAAAAATAAACTGTTTTGATACAGCATTCAGCTGCACATGTTCCCACAAGACTGAGTGAATGTGCTGAGCAGGGATATATATACCAAAGGGGTTCTTTTCCTTGATCCGAGCTTAAAGGCTAGAATAAGGGCAAGACATGCTGCTGGCATTGTCATAGGATTGTCCTCTGTAATTCTGTAAGTCGATTTTGTGACTTTTCAGTGTACTAGGTGGAGGGGGGGGGGAACAGCTTCAAATAATTTCTGAGCTTGGTGTCCAGGGTTTGGAATAAACCCCAGGAATCGATCCACAGGTACACCTTCTTCATCAACATAACTAATTATGAAAGATAGTTGGTCCATGTGTGACATATCTGGATTTGAGTCCACACTTATGGAATAATATTTAGCAGTTATGACCTCGGCTGTTATTGCTTCCAGTAATCTGGCTGCCATAATTTCAGTGAATTCATTACAAGTAGTCTTGGACAAGTAAGATGTTGTGCCTGAACCAACATTACCATAGCACTTAATATGTTCTGCCAAGAAAGGATCAAATTGTGCAATAAGCACAAGTATCATCGAGTAATTACCATTTGAAGGTGAGCCAAAATGTTCATTTGTACATCTGAATGCTAGTCCTGGGGATGAGAGAGCCTTGATAACCGCAACAACTCGCTTAAGTACATCTCTCCAGTAATGTTTCTCTGTTTGTTGCTGCTCGATAAGCTTATGTTCAATTCTAGCACACGTATCTGACCTATTCTTGAAGCTCAATATCAGTTTTTATGTGATTCTGAGTCATCGTGTTCTCTCAGATGAGTGTGTGTATTTTTCCAATCTTTAAACTCTTCATGTGCCAGATGGCCTGTTCCATCAAAAAGGCGGCAAAATGCACAAAAGAGCATCCCTGTCTTTCCTGAATACACAAGTCATGTCTATCTGTATATTCTCCATTTTTTAGTTTTCGTCTGAAGAAAGATTTGGAAACAGACCTAGTTCTTTTGGAGTAATGCTTCACTGATGAAAAGTCTACATTCATATTTTGATAGATTCCATTTAGAGCTAGATAGTCTATCAGTTTCTCATTACGCTTTTGTGATGCCAAAGTCAATTCTCCACAAACATAACAGAAGTTATCTACACTGTTCTCGCAATTACGAGGCATCTTTGTTCAAATTAGGCTGAAAAAATTCAATTTCAAAAGCAAACACTAAAAAGAGTTTGAAAAGGGTGCACTGTATGACTTTCGCGAATGAACTGATGCTGTGGCGTAATATGTAGACTCCTGTGACTCATCGACGCCTTGAATCTACTGCGCATGCGCGTAGTTATATTTTTTTTATTTTAATAAATTAATGTAATTACATTGCATTTTAATAATTTTAAATTAGGTAAGGTTAAGTTAGGTTAGTACTCCATTTATATTAAAATCAAAAACATTATGGGAAGCAATATGTTAAAATGATCCAATCTACTTCTTAATAAATAATTTACAAATACATAATGTAATAGATAAATTCAAAATTAGATTTTATTGTATATATATGTGAATATTTACATTAATTTATTAAAATAAAAAATATAACTACGTGCATGCGTAGTAGAGTCAATGCGTCGATGTGTCACAGGCGTCTACATATTACGCCGCTGATGCAGTCCAGTTAGTAGGGTGCAGGGTTGCCTGATATCTTTATAAATAGAGCCAATTGGCAATTTTGGGCATCATTTTCGTATTCAGTGACCCAAAATTAGTAAAGATTGACTACTTTTATTTCCGAAGCATTTTGGTGTAGACCAGTGTTATGTTAGTATCGAGCCAGAATTAACAAAAAACACAGTGAACATTCCATACACCAGTGATACATTTCTTTTTAGTGAAACTGAGTTATTTCCACTATTATAGTTAGTATAGTATAATTTTATTTAATGTACCAAGCATAATATTACCATACCTTCACGTACATTCAAATTTTTTCCTAGTTAGGCAAATTTTTGCGCATTTATTTAATGTGTATTTTTTAGATAGAGTAGTTAGGAAAACCTCTTAAGTGATCAGTCCATAAATTAAGATCGGTCAAGCAGACCAAATTAGAATACATTAATAGTGCCTTCACATATGAGCGATTCAGACGGTGCGCTTTCTGACATCGAAAATTTCCCTACACCCATTTTCCACCTACCCCGCGCCCTTCAAACATATTCCCAAACACACAAACTTCAGATCAAGTACAAGCCACTATGTCTCAAAACCCCGCTCCAGCATACATTAACTGAGGTAGACTAGTAAACCTTCCCCATACCGTCTTAATTTTTAAGGGGACCATAGATAATCACTTTGTTGAACCACGCGTAAGGCCTTGGATTGAGTCATTAGAACAACATTTCTTACGCGAAAAAATCACCGATGATGATATAAAGATTAGGGAAGCAAAAAGGTTTATCGACCCTAAAGGAGGGAATGCTCATGATACAGTCACCTACGTCCCATCCATTAGCGAAGATACAACATGGGACAATTTTAAACAAAACTTATTAAATTTTTTTAAAGAAATAACACTTGCACAACCCTTAGCCACGTTAGAAGCAGTCTTCCAAGCTAAATGGAAGGAAGAGGAACATGAAGATTTAAATAATTTTATTACACAAACACATAAACTCGTAGGAGAAGCCCTCCGAGCCGCAGAAAATGCGTGTGGCATTACTTTCACTTCAAAACAAAGAAACATAATAGTAGCAACGACCATTTACCAAAACCGACCCGGAGCACCTAAAAAAAAGTTTCAAGAGTTTCTATATGTTGATAAACCAGTAAGTGTAGCCATAAATAAAACACGGGAACATTACCCAGATTTAGCAAACCAGAACTACCGAAAGGGTAGAGAAACCCCCGTACATTACATTCAGCAGCAGCAACCACAACACCAACAGCAACAACAGCAATCCTATAAATCGAGGCCGATGCAAGGAACACCACCCAAGAAACAAGCCCCCTAAACCCAGAATACACGCCCTCCTCCATAGTGTTTTAACTGCGAAAGCTTTGAGCACATGATAAGTCAGTGCAATTATCCCCCTTATTGCTCCCACTGTCACGAACATGGTTATCGCCGTGGCGATCGCCAAAAATGTGCCGATAAAGCCCCACCAGGGCATAGGCCCCACTCCAGAAATTGAACCGCCAACGTTCCCAAACGTCCTCCAATCCCAAGAAACCAGTTCATTCCCGGCCTCAGTCGAACCACCAACCAACTAGATTACGACCACAGGGTCAATCACACTATTACCCCATGTACAAACCCCAGTACAATCAGCGAGGTCGGATAGTTCGGTACATAGATGTACTCGCGGAGGAATCATTTTTCCTAGAGTACAGTTTTCAAGAAAACCCTCTGGCGTATGATCCCATAGAATATGACCCAGGTCCTCCTATAGAGGACAATTCGAGCACTTTTTTAGACCCTACTTTGGAGGCGGCAGTTCAACCTTCTCCCTCCTAAAGAGCAGTAATGTACCCAAATACCCACACCAACTTCCCATCAGGATAATAGGTGCAAACCTCCTAGATTTAATAATAAATTGTAGCAGAGATAACCAAGATTTAGCCGCTCTCCTAGATACAGGAGCACACGCGACGTTAATTAAGAACCAATGTATAGATGAATTACTAGAGAGTACATTTTACAAATATGAAATTAAGGCACCCTCCTCTCATCTCAGAGCAGTTACGGGCAAACTCATACCTACATACGGAGAAACTGATTTATATTTAGAAAGAAATAGGAAACCCTTTCCAGTTGATAGCAGTTCAAGACAGTAGGTTGTATCCAGAGGGACAACCGCTACAGAATTCAGCCCCCAGAGTAATCAGTTTCCAGTCAGTTAGTTGCCAGTCAGTCAGTTTCCAGTCAGCCACTTTACAGTCAGCCAGTTTCAGTTCAGCCCATAAGGCAAATCTTAGTCGCCGAACCAGTCAGATTCGCAATTTTTCATATGCCCTACCGAGCATATAACAGTAGCGCCTTATGAGAAGATCTGTTTCCTAGCAAAAGTAGTCGACAGTCAAGGAAAATTATTAGAGTCAGAGCGTACTCTGATTACAGAGAAAAGTAATTTCAAAAGAGATGTTCTTATTGCCCAAGTCTTTAGTCAGTTGAAGAATATAGTCCTTTTCGACCTATTAGGTGTTGAAGATCTCGTTTATCTTGACGATATTATCGTTTACAGTTCGACATAAAAACACACTTTCAACGTCTTCAGAATGTGCTATCACGCTTGAGAAAGCACACCTTAAACTGAAACTTGCAAAGTGCAACTTTTTACAAGAGTCGCCGCAGGTATACCTAGGATTTCTACTATCATCCACAGGAATTAAACCTGATCCAGTCAAACTCGAAGCACTGGAAAGGTACCCTGTACCCAAAACCATCGACGACGCCCGTGCATTTATTGGTTTTGTCGGATTCTATCGGAATTTTATCCCCCAATTTTCAAATATTGCTAAACCCATTACTAATTTGTTCCAGAAAAATACTAAATTTAACTGGGTATCTGATCACCAACATGTCTTTGAAACTTTATTTGGTAAACTAACCTGTCATCCCATCCTTCAATATCATGATTACACAAAACCTTTGTCATAGCCACAGCTGCATCCTCCTATGGACTAGGAGCCGTCCCATTACAGGACGTAGATGGTGTGGAATTACCCATTGCTTATGCCAGTCAAATTTTCTCTGCACCTCAACGGAATTATTCCACTACGGACCGAGAGGCCTTACCGGTATATTGGGCTTTCAAAAAATTCCGAAATATCGTCTATGGCTACAATGTAACCATCAAAACTGACCATAAGCCAATCACGTATCTCTTCAAGGATAAGCTACCTGAAGGACGGTTGAGTAGATGGCTCTGTTGATTCAGGACTTTTCGGCAAAAATCGTATACAAAAAGGGAAAACTTCAAGTTGTTCCAGACGGATTGTCGAGACTCAAGCCCGACGCCCAAGTGAATGAAATTGGAATTCTTCCTGTGTTCGAATACGAGTGTCTGCAGTACTCCCAACAACAGGACCAACACACCCAAAATCTTCGGTCGCGCCTGGAACAAAAGGAACCATCGCAGGTAAAAGAACAGTACAACCTCAAAGATGGGCTCGTACATTTCAGGAACGAAGATGGAAACGACCTCGTGGAAATACCAAAGGGTCTCGTCGATATAGCTATTGGACTTTCTCACGACTCACCTTTGTATGGCCACATGGGGCCGGATCACACCATCAAGAGTCTTTTGGAGCGATACCATTTTCCCGAAATGAACAGAAAGGTACATGAATACATCGCTGAATGTTCGTCTTGTTTAAAACACAAAGGCAACATACCGTCCACAGCTCCCATGTATAAATATCCAGTATGCCAAAGGCCCTGGCAAAGAAATGGAATGGACATACTGGGACCATTCCCCAAAACATCAAGGGGAAACCAGTACATCCTTGTGTTTACGAACCACTTCTCGCGTTACAGCGAAGTAGCTGCCATTCCAGACCAGACCTCGGAAACTGTGGCAACAGCCCTAGTGGAACGCTTCATCCAGAATCATACTACTCCTTCCATCCTAATTTCGGATAACGCCCTTAGTTTCACCTCCAAACTGTTCGAGTCACTCTGTAACATGTGTAAAATTAAAAACACACACATTGTGGCATACCATCCGCAGGCAAACGGCTTAGTGGAAAGGCACAATCGAAAGATCTTAGAAGCCCTTCGCCACGTTGTCGATGCATCCTCCCGTACATGGGATGATTCCCTTCCCATGGTACAAACCGCCATCAACAATGGCTATAACGTGTCTATCGGGGACACCCCTCATTTCGTCCTTTATCACTACGACAAACGTCTGCCTTTTGATTTGCCCGACCAAATCGACCCGGCAGTTGTAACATCTTCCGAGATGGCAGAAGCAAATCAGCAACTAGCTGAACGATCTCTCAAAATTTTTAACGTAATCCGCTATGCCCTAGAGTCTAGGACATAGCGGATTATGTCAAAAATTTTGAAAGATTTGAAAGATTTGCTTCTGCCATCTCGGAAGATGTTTGAACTGCCGAGTCGATCTAGACCAACGAAACCAACAGATGGAGCAAGAGCAACATAGGCGTCATCCCCGTCAATGGACTATAATCGTCGATATACGATGTTATCTGAAGAGCGTGAAACCGCCAAGTACTCATCGCAAATTATACCCAAAATGGAATGGCCTATATAGGATTATGAAAACCTCGGAAAAAAATCGTTATGAAATCCTCTACCTCCGGGATCATTCCAAACTAAAGATCATTCACGCTGATAATTTGAAGATAGCTGCCGAACAACACCTTCCCAAAAAACAGCTGCCAGGAGTTCGAGCCGCCTATCCTTCGAAAGGTCAAGGTATTAACAAATCGAGCAGGGATAAAAAAAATGAAGTGGTCACCGCGGGAACCATTACCCATGACGAAGATTGGTACCTCGTAATACCACTAGTACTCGAGCCAATCTCTGAACCAAGAGTCCCATCGGACCCAGACCCTGGAGAAACTCCTTCGAGAGGATCACTCAGTGGAACTCCACCATCTCCTCTGTCACCACCTTCACCGATTGATGATAGACGCACGGACCCTATATACCGCCCGCAAATGCATCACCCACGTGAACTAGAACCTTCACATAAGAAACGAACCCGCTCAGAATCCGAGCTTAACGGTTGACCCCCATTGCCACCAAAACGAGGCCGACCCCTTCGTCCACAAACACAAGTATCCACAGGACCACCCACAGTTCCGTGTAATCTAAGGCGTAAAAATGAATAAAATTGTCCCCTTATAATTTTCCAAATTATTTACTCTTGTAGCCCTAACATTAAAATTTCTACCGGAGTTGTTATAGAAAAGCTTGCAGAAGGTAAATTTTTTAAAGGACACGCAAACCTTTTTATCAATTGGCAACCCCCTGCTAGAATTAAAATCAATCTCCTTCAGATAAAAACCCAATTAAAAACGTTTGAAAGTAAAGTACAGGGTTCTGTTAAAAATGTCCTGGGAACCGACCAGATTAGTCGCGTTCTATTAGAAAATACTGTACATTCGAAAATATTCAAACTACAGCACGCACCCCATCATAAATATTAGCATTACCATGGATACAAACTGGAACTCAAAACTCGGAAAAATTTAACCAAAGAAGTAAAAGGGGACTGATAGATATAGGAGGAAAAATATTCAAGGGTTTATTCGGATTAGCAACCGAAGAAGACATTAAAAGAGTTGAACTCAAATTGAATCTCTTCGCGCGGAATCAGCAATATGATGGACTCATGTTAGAACAAACTATTAGGTCACTACACGAAAACAATCGCTTCCTCCACGCCCTTTCGGACAGACTCACATACCTTGAATCCCTGTTAGCTCAATACAAAGAACACAAAAGATATCTAAAATTAATAGAGATAATTAACCTACAAGTAACTCTAATCGATAAGTATTTACAACAAATAATTAAGATTCATTCCAAGGTTTTGGTGAAACCCAGCTAGCCTATGAAAAAATCACTCTTTCCACACTAATACCATGGGAAACACTTCAGTCCTTGATTCACACCGCCCAGACACAATTAAAATTATCACCCATATTCCGACTCAACCATACTAATTACCCCCAATTTCTAGAATACACATGGACTGTACATGGACCACGCCCCTACACATACTTCATAACTGTACCATTTATCGATGTACTCACTTATGACGTATATAAATTTCACCCTTTCCCAACACCCTACCAACACAACTCTAAAGTCTATCGATTGTATTTACCCACCGTACCACCTAACCTTTTCCTCACCAAAGATCTGTCAGCCTATTCTATGATGTCAGATAGCGGCGTCCGGCATTGCCGATTCCCGCAAACAAATAAACAACTCGTTTTCCCTCCACTCAAACCAGTCATTCTTCCAACTACTAGGTCTTGCTTTATCGATTTAATTCGTGACCGTCATGCCCCGGTATGTTCATTTACAAAATTTAATTCCTCTAAAACCATCCCACTTCGAATTGGACCAGACATCTGGGTTACTTTCGCGAACAGAACTGCCGCTACCTTCGAGTGTCCGTCAAATTATTCCCTCATCACAATCCCTATGGTTATTCGGCTACCAAATAGTTGCTCCTTGCGTTCAAAAACCTTCCAAATATACAACCCTTACAAGGTTACCATTACTGACTCATAATCCTTCCCGTCGCAAATTAAATTTAAACCCGTCATAGAGAACTTAAATCTCTCTATGAAACCTGTAACCATCCCTGAATGGAATGATCAATTAAGTCGGTTTAAAATTTCGGATGATGAACAAAATAACCTCTTACAAATCCTACAAGCTGTAACAATTTTTTCAACATCTGCCGTTAGTATCATTATTGTATGTGCTATTATCCTCGGTATATTTGTGATAAAAATATCACTCTTGGAACAAAGGAAAACAAGAGACATCGAACCACGTGAAACTATTTATGCACGACCAAGAGTGCGTACCCAGACCACGTGAACTAGACTTAGCCACCCCGACTTATGTTGTGTATATAAATCTATATTATAAAACCAATGGTTATCACCTGGTTAGCATTAGTTAGGATGTTATATTATCATAGTAATATCATTCTAGAGGAAAGAGCCATGTAAAAATGAACAATGAATAATTCCTATATAATCTTTATATTCAATTATTAATTTTTACATAAGGACCAAACTCGCATAACGCAAGTTATCTGTTATTCAATTCATACATCCATGTCCTTTCTTGACCTTTATCTTGTTATATTTTTTTTAATTGTTCCCTCGCAAGATACTCGTCATGCTGACACCCGTGTTCGAATTCTGCTGACCAACACAGACGGCGGGTATCTAATTACAAAATCTCCTCTCTTGTTTAACCCTCTATGGACAGAATTTTCTGTAGGGTTAAGTTATAAATGCGTGTATATTAAAGGTTAGAAATTTGTAATGGTTGTTCATATAGGGTTAATTCTAATTCAAATGCATGATTATGTTATATATCGTTATGCGTGTTATATATATATATATATATATACAGGGTGTCCCATAAATCCGGCATCATAGGAGAAATTCATATTTTTCTATTTCTACAAACCATAATTCATATTTTTCTCTTTCTACAGGCCATAATGTCTGTGAGCAAGGAAGAACGAATCCAGATAATTCTACTCATACGAAATCGGAGTCAAAGAGAGGCCGCTGCTGAATTTAACAAACTGCATCCAGACCGCGAGCCAATAACACGGAGTTGTGTTAGCAGACTTGCTGCAAAGTTTAAGGAAACAGGATCCATAGAAGATAAACCACGCAGTGGACCTTCAAGGAGGTCCACTGACGATGATACAGCGACTGCTATCCTGGCTCATTTTAACAGAAGTCCCAATAAGTCTCTTCGGCGATTGTCTGCCGAGACAGGAGTGTCGAAAAGTAGCATCCATCGCATTCTTCAGGCTCACAAATGGCATCCATATAAACTTCAGATCCTACAGAAATTAAGCGAAGATGATCCCGACCGGCGGATGGAATTTTGTGAATGGGCTACGGAACAATATGCTCGGGATGCCAATTTCCCGTCCACCATTCTGTTCAGTGACGAGGCTGTTTTTTATGGAAATGGTGAGGTAAATCGACAGAACACCCGCTACTGGTCTCAAAACAACCCTCACTGGTATACCTCTTCAAAGGAACAAGGTGCATCTCGGGTGATGGTATGGTGTGGCATTTGGAAGGATCGCATCATAGGCCCCCTCTTTTTAGATAAACATGTCACTGGAGGCACCTACCTACGTATGCTCAAGAAAGAAGCATTTCCCAGTGTCTTGAACGAAGAAGGAAATTTCCCAACATGGTTCCAGCAAGACGGCGCTCCTGCACATTACAGCATCCAAGTAAGGGAATACCTGTACCAACAATTCCTCTGTCATTGGATAGGACGTCGATTGCCTGTGGAATGACCAGCTAGAATCCCGGATCTCACGCCACTAGATTTTTATCTCTGGGGCCACTTGAAAGCGCTGGTATACGCAGAAAAATTAGGAATGTCGAACATTTGCGGCAGCGCATTATTGGGGCATGTAACACCATTACTCCTGACATCATTCACCTTGTGCTTGTTGACTGGGTATCACGTCTGAATTTGTGTATTGAAAACAATGGTGGACATATTTAGCACGTTCTGTAAATAAAAGCTTTTGTTTTGCCTTTTTTTATAATTTTTCCTATGATGCTGGACTTATGGGACACCCTGTATATGTGCCCATGTACTTTTTGTTAAATCTCAAAATAAGAGTTATCCTAATGTAAATATGAAACACTGTAAACTATAGTTAACTGTGGTGAATTGTAATTAACTATAATGATTTAATATGATGTAATTAATGTACTTTAATGAAACTGTAGTTAACGAGTTAACAATAATAAATGAATGTGAATTAATTGGTAATTATAATCATAGTTATAGTAAACCAAAATTACAATGTACTCAATGTCCGACCCGACATTATGTCGCCATTAGGAATGCATACGCGGAGATATTGTTATTATTTTTTATTATTATTTTTTCGTTGGGATAAATTTTTGATGTGCTTTCGACTTTGCCAAATAATTGGTGACTTGTTCTTTTTAAAATTTCTTAATAATTTTCTTAGATTTAGCTTAATAATGAATCCTGATTAAAAGTTGCAGTGTTTATGTTTTGTATACATTCTCTCTTCGTTATAAAAGATGAAGTCATAACTTGCCTAAGCATTTAATTTCAAATCTTAAACCTTTAATTTTTACTCATATGCATATCTTAGTGTAAAGATGCATAGTTCAATTTCCGTTTCTAATTAACTCGGCGGATCAGGAAAGCAGCAGATCTGAAAATACGCGGTTTAAGATAAAAATATGGCTTCCTCTTCCTATATCCTGTTTATCTGTTTAACCAGCGTCACAACAAAAAATTTACTTTATTTTTAACTATCGTGCAAAAATAATACAGCCTCTTTAACATTTAATAATGATGATGTTAGTAGAATCGGGGTATATAAACCCCAATAATTTCTTCCATGTTCATTCAGAAGTAGACTCAAAGGCTGAGCACTGCCTGTACATTTTAGCAGTAAATTACAGTAAGAAATAGTCTTTATCTTCTCCTTCGAGCCTTGCTCTCTTCAGAGAACTTAGTCATTAAAATTTCCCGATACGGTATAAGAAGAATCCGGGAATCTTCAAAGAATTTAGTAAGCCTCCCAGAATCCTCCGAGCCACTATAGAAGAACTCGGAGAGTAATATAGAAGAAACTACTGCAAGTATCACATCCGTTGCTGCCACCTAACTAGAACCCCCGTCGACTCCGAACCAACCCAGGCCATAGACGCTGGGGTTAACATATTTATATATATATATGATTTCCGTTCAAAAGGTATCCGGACAGGGGTGTTAATTTTTAGGACAAAGTCACGGTTGTAGTTTTGACTGTGCTAAACATGTCGTTGCATGTCAGGACAAGTTGACTGATAGGGTTGCACTTTATTGTATAGCGTCAGTCCACTATGTTGAGTCGATAAATTTAAACATGTTTTGTTTCGCGGCGATTTCTTTGTTTCACGGCGATTTCTTACGATGTCATGTTACTTGTTTTTGTTTTTTTTACCGTGAAAGTGTTGGGCACCATAAATATGCTCCACAGGGACAAACCATCAACAAGGAATTTTACATTTAAGTTTTGAGACGTCTTCTTGAAACAGTTCGGAGGAAGCGGCAGCAGAAGTTGGTGTTCAGAAACTTGATGCTTCACCACTATATCTTGCCATCTCACTCGTTGCAACGTGTCCAACAATTTTTGGCCAATCCTCACCCCCCCCTCTCCCAAGCACAGCAGCTTTCATATTCGCCGGATTTGGCTCCATGTGACATTTTTTTGTTTCCGACGCTCAAACAAACCCTGAAAGGACACCGATTCGATGATGTTGAGGCCATTAAAAGAAATTCAACGGAGCAGCTTTTGGCCATTCCGAAAGGTGCTTTCGAAAAATTGTTTTCAACAGTGGAAGTATCATTGGGCAAAGTGCGTGGCTTCAGAAGGAGCGTACTTTGAGGGAGATTAAGCCCCCAAACCCTGTAAGTACCATATTCTCTCTATAATCGCGTCAGTCCGGATACATTTTGAACAAACCTCGATATGTAAGCGTATCTCTGGTGGGTGCTTGTTCTTCATTTTAATTATAAATTAATCATTAGAAGTGTTGGGTGATTAACCGTTCATAATCCTGATGGAAATACTCGTCTCAGTGATATAACAGAGCAACGTGCAAATGTTAAATTTTCCAGAGATTGGGTAAAACACCAATTGAAACGCTCACTTTGATGTAGGAAGTGTATGTCATTAATTCCTTCCAATTAATTTGCAGTTCATAGAATATGATGAAATATGATGAAACAACGTTTTTCTCATTTTTTGTTGTTGAACGCAAAAATATGTTAACAGCTAAATGTTACCTTGTTTTCAGAGAAAGTTTTGTTTCAGAATTAGGAAATCAGGTAATCACAGCAAAACGTGAGGAAACTGAAAAGCCCGCAGGGTCATAGAATCAGATCTTCGCTGATAATTTTGTACTGATTTGTTGTGTTGAAGTATAAAATGAAAAGTAACAAAGTAAGTATTTAAATAATAGTCTTTATGTTAGAATGCAATTAGATTAAAATGTACGATTAAATGAAACTTCAAAGGACGCCGTTTTTCTGACGCAAATGAAGCGAAAGAAGCAACAGCGATTGCGCTCAAAGTGTTTGCGAAAAATAGGCACTGACTTTGCTCTGACAATCTCTAAAAAGTGTGTTGCGACAGGAAGGAACTACCATGAAGGGGGGTGACTCATCTACATGGCAAAGTAGTTCTAGTGACTCAGTGTGGTAGCATTTTTAAGCTATTCCATATACAACTCCGGACCAAATAAATAGAATACTGTCTCAAATGCGCTCATGACCTTGATAATACCTTTAAGTTATATACCTTTATGATGAATATCGATATTTGTGATGTAATTATGATAAAAATACATTTCTGTGTGGCAGTTTTGGAAAAAATTAAAATACATCAAAAACCTTATTAACTTGTGAAATGTTTATGCTTAGTGACATACCAAAATATTATAGCATCTTGTCAGGTGTTACTAAAAGTAGAATAAATTCATTATGTTTATTAAGAACTGCCAATATACAGTATTAAACCTTTATCAAAGACTTTTTTACTCTTCGTCTTAGGATTTAGTTGGTCCACCTTTGGCCATTATTACGGCCTCCAATCGACGTGGCATCGAGCCGACAAGCCTCTCGCATCTTCTGTAGTTATCGATTGCGAGATTGTTCCTAATTTACGCTTTTGGACCTTCTACTTACCAATATTCCAAATACTTTCTAGCGGATTAAGATCAGGAGAATTAGCTGACCATGGAAAGTACTTCAATTTCATGAGCAATCCCACACAAACACACTCCCCGCCTTTATGAAATGGGATTTCGGTCACGAAAACCGAAGTCGATGTTAAATGCGAAGCAAAAGTTAAGACGACTATTTTGGTGCAAAGAAAGAGTTGCATAGACTGGAAACGAGTGGCAAAAGGTGCTTTTTTCAAACCAATAAAATTTTGTCATTTGGTGACAGGTCCGTGATTTTGGCAAAGAAAGTTTGCAATGTATCAGGAAAGCTGCCTGAAGCGATCTGTCAAACTTACGACAAGTGTGTTACTGTGGGGTTCATGAATGCAAATGGTGTGGGGTCTCTTGCATTTGTAAACAGAACTGTCAATAGTCACGTTTATTAAGAACTAAAGAGGTAGTTGATGACAACCTAGCAATCGATAACTGCAGAAGAATGCAAGAGGTTTGTCGACTCGATGCCACTTCGATTGGAGGCCGTAATCAGGGCCTAAGAATGGACCAACTAAATAACAAGACGCAGAGTTAAAAAGTTTTTATAAAGGTTTAATATACTGGCAGTATTCAATAAACATAATGAATTTATTCTATTGTTTTTAATACCTGATAAGATATTCTTGTTTGAAGAGCCGCTGTTCCGTTAATGTGATTAGTAGACATCTAAAAATTTTGCAGTTAAATAAGAACATATCCAAATAAATCCCATAAAGTTTTGATGAAATTAATGTAATTACAAACAGTTATACGTGTCTAAACTGAAGGTTCAAAATAATGGCTTTCCGCATTAAAACATCAACTTTCACTGGAAACAGATACTAGTCAGACTTAAATGCGATATGACCACCATTTTCACTAATCACTTATCACACGTCGTTTCCATTGGCAAATAGCAGCCTAAATTTAATGTTGTGGTATTTGTTCCCAACATTCTTTAATGCGATCGCATAATTTCGCCAAGTTGTCAAATGGTTCCTGGAAAAAACGCGTCTTGTTTGAAGAGCTACTGTTCTGGAAATATGATAATTAGGGATCTGAAAATTTTATAGTTATATAAAAACATATCGAAATAATTTTCATAAAACTTATATTCAAATAATATAATTAATAAGAGATTTACACTGTTTAAATGACAGTGAAATTTTGCGAATGCGTGCTGCTTTCAGTTTGAAATGTAACGTTCGTCAATACATACGAGCCAGTTTGAAATGTGACGTTCGTCAATACTCATGCGCCAGTTTGAAATATAACACCATCAGTACACACGCGCCAATTTGAATGTGATACTCGCCACTATGCGCGCCATTTCAGTTGAAGTGTAACGAGTCGCAGAGAAAAACTGCATGGCAGTTCGGAATATCAAGACGTACGGTGCAACGGATTTTCAAGTCGAAAGGAATAAAATCTAATCGACATTTAAAAGCACCGTGCATTCCTACAGTATCGAAGAACAAACGACTGAGCAAATGCCGATCTCTCTGTCGTAAATACTCTCATGGTGATGTGAAATTAATGTGTTTCCAGGACGAGAAAGATTTCACATTACATATTCCAACCAATTCACAAAATAACAGAGTGAATTCCAAGCAGAAGAAAAGTGCCATCGAACCAGCACGCTTGTACTATGAAAGGGCGCGTTTCTCGCGAAAGCTTATGGTTTCCTGTTTGTGTATCGTGGAAATGGAAAACAAAATTGTTTATCCTTAATACACAAAGTGTTAAAGTGAACGCTGATCGTAATGTACAGCTTTTTCAAGAGTGTGAAATTTTGTATCGTGACGGCGATTACATTTTCGTGCAAGTTGGTGCGCCTTCTCATCGGCAAAAGTGTCTCAGGAATATCTGACGCAGTACGCACCAAATTTTTTTGCAGCCAGCGAATGGCCACCAAATTCTCCGGATCTTAAACCCATTGGATTATTTTGTCCGGGAAAAAATGTATGAAAAAATGGATGACAGTCGCCGTGAACCATTTGACAACTTGACGGAATTACGCGGAATTACATTTGGGAACAAATACCACAACATCAAAGTCAGGCTGCTATTCGCCAATGGAAACAACGTGTGATATCAGTGATTAATGAAAATGGTGGTCATATCGCATTTAAGTCTTACTAGTATCTGTTTGTTTCCAGTGAAAGTTGATGTTTTAATGCGAAAAGCCATTGTTTTGAACCTTCAGTTTAGACAGCTATAACTGTGTTTATAATTAAATTAATTGAATCAAAATTTTATAGAATTTATTTGGGTATGTTCTTATTTAACTGCAAAATTTTCAGATGTCTGCTAATCATATTAAAGGAACAGCGGCTCTTCAAACAGGATATATATTTTTTTAAACAGAATATTGTCAAAATCTTGCTCTAAATTAAACAGACAAGTTTAATAATAATAATAATAATAATAATAATAATAATAATAATAATAATAATATTTTAAAGCAAAAATGTGTTTTTAAATTATATACGTACGTACACTAAATATAAATGTTTATTTTATGTATTTCCTGTTTATTACAGATCATTACGAAAGCGCTCGAAATCCTCGAGTAAACCTGACTTTGAGAATTAGAAAAATAATTGATGGAGATGATAAATTTGATTTTAGTCAAAGGAAAATAGAACAAATTTTACACAATTTTTCTTCCAAGACAGAAAATTTAAAATTCTCTTGATTGAAGCGAGTAAAGGGACACTGAAAATATGAAGAAATAATTTAATAAAGTTTTAATAAAAGAATCCGTGAAATATATTTTTAAGGAGAAACTTCCAACATTCATTATCATTTTAATAAACGAAGCCAAAAGGATAAATTTCGTTTATCGGTTTTCAACTTTTTCACTAAACAAACAGAATAGGAATAAATAACTTTCAAATAGATAAAGTTTTGATAGCATGCATTGGCAGTTCGTGCGCCGATGATACACTTTTGCGCGTGCGAACGGGAAACAACAATTTAACCCTCATCAGGAACCATGTAATGGGGTCAAAGCATTAAAAGAGATGATCTTATACGTTGAAAGTTCTTAAATATCAAATACAATGTTTCATTCGTGTGATTTTGTTTCATTACAGACTTTTTAAAGCATCATTTTATAAGATTTTAGTTCTGGGGTTATACAGACCCACTGGTACCAACAACGTAAATAAATTGAAGGTTCCTGACGAGGTTTAAGTTCATTTCTTTTAAACGTATTAACATTTTAATAATAAAGAATCTTTTCTGAGCCTAAATAAAATCGGCTGGAATTAGTAAGAAAAAATTCGAAGTGACTGAACGATAAACACTAAGATTTTTCGTTCAGTAAACACAAGGATAGGTTTTTTATTAAGATATATATTATATATATATATATGAATAGAAACGACATAAGTGTTAAGGAACGTTTCCGCACACGAGGAGGAGAGATAACGAATAATGAAAAATGAGGCGAACCGCCCGGGAATCGAACCCAGGGCCTTCCAATTGCCGGTCGGACGCTCTACCATTATGCTACGGACCTCACTCAATCACAAATCGAAATTCTCCCACATAGGGCAGAAACCAATGCCCTGAGAGGGCACCCTCGCAAATCGTGAATATGCGCATATAACTGCAATGACCGCGCAGTATATAAATGAATAGAAACGACATAAGTGTTAAGGAACGTTTCCGCACACGAGGAGGAGAGATAACGAATAATGAAAAATGAGGCGAACCGCCCGGGAATCGAACCCAGGGCCTTCCAATTGCCGGTCGGACGCTCTACCATTATGCTACGGACCTCACTCAATCACAAATCGAAATTCTCCCACATAGGGCAGAAACCAATGCCCTGAGAGGGCACCCTCGCAAATCGTGAATATGCGCATATAACTGCAATGACCGCGCAGTATATAAATGAATAGAAACGACATAAGTGTTAAGGAACGTTTCCGCACACGAGGAGGAGAGATAACGAATAATGAAAAATGAGGCGAACCGCCCGGGAATCGAACCCAGGGCCTTCCAATTGCCGGTCGGACGCTCTACCATTATGCTACGGACCTCACTCAATCACAAATCGAAATTCTCCCACATAGGGCAGAAACCAATGCCCTGAAACGGAAACGGAAACGTTCCTTAACACTTATGTCGTTTCTATTCATTTATATACTGCGCGGTCATTGCAGTTATATGCGCATATTCACGATTTGCGAGGGTGCCCTCTCAGGGCATTGGTTTCTGCCCTATGTGGGAGAATTTCGATTTGTGATTGAGTGAGGTCCGTAGCATAATGGTAGAGCGTCCGACCGGCAATTGGAAGGCCCTGGGTTCGATTCCCGGGCGGTTCGCCTCATTTTTCATTATTCGTTATCTCTCCTCCTCGTGTGCGGAAACGTTCCTTAACACTTATGTCGTTTCTATTCATTTATATACTGCGCGGTCATTGCAGTTATATGCGCATATTCACGATTTGCGAGGGTGCCCTCTCAGGGCATTGGTTTCTGCCCTATGTGGGAGAATTTCGATTTGTGATTGAGTGAGGTCCGTAGCATAATGGTAGAGCGTCCGACCGGCAATTGGAAGGCCCTGGGTTCGATTCCCGGGCGGTTCGCCTCATTTTTCATTATTCGTTATCTCTCCTCCTCGTGTGCGGAAACGTTCCTTAACACTTATGTCGTTTCTATTCATTTATATACTGCGCGGTCATTGCAGTTATATGCGCATATTCACGATTTGCGAGGGTGCCCTCTCAGGGCATTGGTTTCTGCCCTATGTGGGAGAATTTCGATTTGTGATTGAGTGAGGTCCGTAGCATAATGGTAGAGCGTCCGACCGGCAATTGGAAGGCCCTGGGTTCGATTCCCGGGCGGTTCGCCTCATTTTTCATTATTCGTTATCTCTCCTCCTCGTGTGCGGAAACGTTCCTTAACACTTATGTCGTTTCTATCATTTATATACTGCGCGGTCATTGCAGTTATATGCGCATATTCACGATTTGCGAGGGTGCCCTCTCAGGGCATTGGTTTCTGCCCTATGTGGGAGAATTTCGATTTGTGATTGAGTGAGGTCCGTAGCATAATGGTAGAGCGTCCGACCGGCAATTGGAAGGCCCTGGGTTCGATTCCCGGGCGGTTCGCCTCATTTTTCATTATTCGTTATCTCTCCTCCTCGTGTGCGGAAACGTTCCTTAACACTTATGTCGTTTCTATTCATTTATATACTGCGCGGTCATTGCAGTTATATGCGCATATTCACGATTTGCGAGGGTGCCCTCTCAGGGCATTGGTTTCTGCCCTATGTGGGAGAATTTCGATTTGTGATTGAGTGAGGTCCGTAGCATAATGGTAGAGCGTCCGACCGGCAATTGGAAGGCCCTGGGTTCGATTCCCGGGCGGTTCGCCTCATTTTTCATTATTCGTTATCTCTCCTCCTCGTGTGCGGAAACGTTCCTTAACACTTATGTCGTTTCTATTCATTTATATACTGCGCGGTCATTGCAGTTATATGCGCATATTCACGATTTGCGAGGGTGCCCTCTCAGGGCATTGGTTTCTGCCCTATGTGGGAGAATTTCGATTTGTGATTGAGTGAGGTCCGTAGCATAATGGTAGAGCGTCCGACCGGCAATTGGAAGGCCCTGGGTTCGATTCCCGGGCGGTTCGCCTCATTTTTCATTATTCGTTATCTCTCCTCCTCGTGTGCGGAAACGTTCCTTAACACTTATGTCGTTTCTATTCATTTATATACTGCGCGGTCATTGCAGTTATATGCGCATATTCACGATTTGCGAGGGTGCCCTCTCAGGGCATTGGTTTCTGCCCTATGTGGGAGAATTTCGATTTGTGATTGAGTGAGGTCCGTAGCATAATGGTAGAGCGTCCGACCGGCAATTGGAAGGCCCTGGGTTCGATTCCCGGGCGGTTCGCCTCATTTTTCATTATTCGTTATCTCTCCTCCTCGTGTGCGGAAACGTTCCTTAACACTTATGTCGTTTCTATTCATTTATATACTGCGCGGTCATTGCAGTTATATATGCATATATATATATATATATATATATATATCGCGGATATCTCAACCTAATCTCTCTCTCTCTCTCTCTCTCCATATATATATATGATACACACAGACCGTTCATGGAACAAGGAACTCTTCTGGGAAAATTAAATTCACTATAGTCCGAATAAGTAATGGTAAATGACAAACACTAAAGTTTTTTCGTTTTCATGATGTTAGCCGGACGTGGGCAACGGGTCACTCGAAAAGAGGTCCCAAAAATATAGCTTCCCTCACCAGCTATCTGCAAAGCAAATAGGATCCAGCTTTGGGACATGATTTAGGGTTTAAAGCGGCGTAGCCTGACTATATTTAGAACCTCAATATAAGCCAAAGACTCGTTGCATTCACGTCGGATTGAATACATAAAAGAAAAATGGGTAACTATTATATTTTTAGCTAAAAACCAAAACTTAAACCTCAACTTGCAGAATTGAGCGTCCACTTTTCAAGGCACATAATATGTCCGTTTCATGATGGGAATGAACTCAGAATGGTTGAGGTTGAGGTTTAAGTGTTGGTTTTTGGCTAAAAATATAATAGTTACCTCTTTTTCTTTTGTAAGTACGACTCGGTTGAATGTCAACAGATGGCGAAATATATGGAGATAAAATCGGGCAATATATATATATATATATATATATATATAAAGTTGCGCATCAGAGAAGCAAACAGAAATGAAAAAGGTCTCCAAGAACCAGCCTGGCTTCATCACCCTATAAAAGGCTTCAAAAGTCTTCAAAAGAGAGAATGAAACAGGAAGGCTCTCCAATGAGCAAATACACTGACGCTATATTGATGATGATGCGCAAAGCTGCATGGCTTGGCTCCTCTTAAAGTAATCTCGTTTGAATTTTTTATTTCTATCCTGTGAAAGTGTAATATAAATAAAAGTATAGTTACTTCACTTATATATATATAGGGTGTCCCAAAAAAAACTATATACTCTTTATAGCATCATATATTTTATAATTTAAAAAAAAACCAAACAATATATTGTTATAGCAATTGCCAATGAAAGGTAAATTAGTAATCTAAGTGATCAAAATGTTATAGCGAGTTGTTTGCATATAAAATTTAATTAACTAAGCCAAGTGCTCAAAATGTTCTCCGGCGGCATGAATGCACTTTTGAATGCGTCGACTAACTCATTCGCAGACATGGACTAATGTGGATGCTGTGATGGTCCCGCACTTTTCCCTAATTGCATCCTTAAGGTGCTCGAGTGTTGCAGGTCTTGTACCATAAACTGCATCCTTCAGGTAGCCCCACAAGTAAAAATCAAGTGGAGTCAAGTCCGGTGAACGTGGAGGATACTCAACGCTTCCTCTTCGTCCTATCCAACGGTTAGGCAACGTTTCATCGAGGTACCTTCTGACATCACAATGATAATGAGGGGGGGCTCCATCTTGTTGAAAGTAAAAGTCGTCGTTTCCAAACAACTTCCGAACTGCAGGTATAATTTCTGTCCGCAGCATGTCGAAATATACGGCACCGGTAACTGTCCCATTAAAGAAAAATGGTCCAACCAAACCCCTGGATGATAAACCACACCATGCTGTTAATCCTGGTAAATTAACATGTTTATCCACATAAATGTGTGGATTATCAAGTGACCAGTACCTGCAGTTGTGTCGATTTACTGTGCCATTCAGCTTGAAGGTAGCTTCATCAGACCACACGATTTTGTTGTATTGAAAGTGCATTCATGCCGCCGGTGAACATTTTGAGCACTTGGCGTAGTTAATTAAATTTTATATGCAAACAACTCGCTATAACATTTTGATTACTTAGATTACTAATTTACCTTTCATTGGCAATTGCCATAACAATATATTGTTTGGTTTTTTTTAAATTATAAAATATATGATGCTATAAAGAGTATATAGTTTTTTTGGGGACACCCTGTATATATATATATATATATATATATATTAGAGAGAGAGAGAGAGAGAGAGAGAGAGAGAGAGAGAGAGAGAGTGCAATATTTGTATTGTACTTTTATTATAAGGAGAGTTTATGCCCAATTTTACTTCATATCAACTCTACACTATACACACAGTAAGTCTTTCCGACATCTTTCCCGAAATCAGCCTTTGACCAGCATTACTTTAATAACTAAAACTTATTCCAATTTTAATTTGTTAAAACTGGATTAAGAAAGAAAGAATGTTGATTTTATTTTTACCGTGAATTCATTTCACATTTAAAATATTTTTTAATCGAGGAAAATTTCCGTGTCTCAAACTGGTGTCACATTGCAGATGTCCCGGTATATAGCATCCGGTTTCCATGGAAACGCGTACGGGAGAGGAAAATTTCTTAATCTTGCCTTGATTTCGTATACAATCCTATTATGGAAAACTGATGAGTGGGTAGTTGGGAGGTAACGAAAATGGTTCACTGAGTAGGTAGGTAGTTAATCTAACAATTATTAAATTCCTTTTATGTCAATAACTGGGTGGATGAAACCAATTGGTTGCTCACCAGAGTTATTCTCCACACTAGTATTTATATACTGTGTGAGAAGAGCGTGCTCGGTAATAGATATACATTACCGCTCAACCAACCGAGGAAAAAACCAAGACAACGCTGGTGGAAAAAGCCCCGCGAAGAGGAGAACAAAGGAGAACGAAAACGAAGAACGGGGCGAGAGGACGCAACTAGAGAAGGGAGGAGAACAGACACCGAAGAAAGATCCCCACCAGCAAGTACGCTCTCGACAATTAAACAGGAAGGAGAAAAGAGACTCTCTAATAACTAGCAGTAAGTGACTAATTGTGTTTTTAACCCAGCAAATTAATCACATTAAATTAAGCTGGGTCAGACAACTTAGGCCTACATTGTGGCCTAAGACCCAGCATCAACTGATAGCTTAACAAAGGTGAAGGTAGATTGCCCTAACCTAATTTGGTGAGGAATCCTACTGTGGACCTCAATTTATCTGCCCGCTCTGGACCATTTCCGGAATCTCTAGGCTGACCCCTCTAGGCTAGACTTGATCTACTCTATAGTTAGACTGGAGAAATAAGGGGTGGGTTAATTGTGGACCAATTCATACAGAGCATTTTCCGCATTGGTGACCCGTGTGGGGAATTTACAAACCTTAACCTTACTTAACAAAAATTGCAGAATTAGGCTAAATGGTCTAGCCTAAGCCTAAGCCTAAGCCTAACCTAATCAAGCCTAATTAGGTCTACAACCTAGGGCCTAACTAGGAAACATTTACATTTAAGGAGTCTCATTCTCTTATAAGCTTAGACCTGAGTGACACATAAGTACTTGGGGGGGATTAAACCAAATTTAAACTTGACTGTTTTGTCTGTGCTCTCTCTTCTCTGGTAATTTCTTCTTGTCCTCTATTTCATTACGATCCCCAGTTAAACAATTTTGACTTAGACATGGACAGTGCGGAATTGAAAAAGTTAAAAAGAAAAGGGGGGCAAAGTTGGGAGCTGTTACAAAGGCTGTGAACACTTTTAACAATATTACACAACCAGGTAAGGAAGATTTAGAGTGTGTAATTCTTAAATTGGAAACTAAAAAGAAGGAAATAATAGCCATTAATGAGAGTATTTCAGAGTTAGTTGAATCCGAAATGGCTGAAGAACAATTGATAGACCTTTACGCTGATAATGATGATCAGGTAATCTCAATTGAACAGCAAATAAGGAGACTACGGTCTCGTTTGACTGACTTAACACCAAATAAACCTAATTCTGATTTTAATCAAAGTAGAGCTAACCTTCAACAAAATTTAAGTGGCATGCTAAATCCTGAGTCACAAGAATTGAGGGCTCAGTTACCCATTTTGCTAGTACCAACATTTGAAGGGGACACGGTACAATTCCCATCTTTCATTGACAAATTTGAGAGTTTAATAGGTAATAAACCTTATATTTCAACTGTTGAAAAGTTTAGCTACTAAACTAGTTTCCTTAAAGGCCCAGCCTATAACCTGATAGCCTATTTACCAGCCATAGGGAATTCATATGAAGTAGCTATTGATCTCTTAAAACGTAATTACATTAATAAAGATGAGATTGTATATGAATTATCTCAACAAATTTTTGATTTTGCACCCATAAAAGATAACCATAGGGATATGGAAAATTTTTATACAAAATTAGAAGCTATTATATGACAACTAGTTAGCAATGAGATAGATATTAAAGCTTCATCTTGGATTATACAAGGCATAGTTCTTAGGTGCCTTCCTTTGAGGGTTAAAGATATTTTAATTCTAAAGATGGGAGAAAATTATCCTAATCTAGAAAGTATAAGAAAACACTTTCCCAATATCCTAACTAATTACAAATTGAGAGATTTTCCAACACAAAATAAGACCCAGACTATGGATAAACAAAAGACTGTTCCCAGAGACCAACTAGCTACAGCCAAACAGACAAAACTTTATAGTGTAGAATCAAATGTGACCAACTGTAATACACGAACACCTACATCACAGAACTTTAATGTAACTGCTGCCTCAACTTACACACTACATTGCAAATTTTGTGCAAGTAATGAACACAGTAGTACTGGGTGTGATAAATATTCAGACTTTATCCAAAGAGCTAAAAGATGTGAACAGTTGAACCTATGTAAAAAGTGTACTGGCCAGGGACATTATAAGAAAGACTGTAAATCTAGGTTAAGATTCAAGTGTAAGTTTTGTAAAAGTTTACGACATGTCTCATCAATGTGTGAGTCACCAAAGTGTCCAAACAATAGTACTCAAACTCAAAAGATACCTCCCCCAAACAAAGGTAATCAAGAAAATGCCACTTTCATGGGACATTCTGTTTGTTCAAACAACGTAACAAGAAACACTGAGATTCTTTTACCAACTATTACTTTGGACTTAGTGAATAGTGAGGGTAGCACCACTCCAGTGAGATGTCTTATAGACTGTTGTTCTCAACAAACATTTGTTTCACAAAATGTAGTAAATAAATTGGGTTTGACACCAAACCCGAATGAACAAAAACTCAATATTGCATCCTTTGTTAAGGATAACTCGGACAAAAATAGCTATAAGACAATTGACCTGGAACTACAGTTAGAAAATAAATTAGAGAAAATTGAAGCAGTTATTATTTCTAAAGTAGGACAAAACAAACTGGTTATACCCAAACTAGAACAAACCATAAATCATTTGGGAAAACACTACAAATAGCTGATAGACATATCACAAACAACACAGTAGCTAACATTGAAATGTTAATAGGGGCAGATTATATTAATCTTATTCATAAGGGCATAGTGAAGATAGGTAATGGTATAGCTATTCAGACTCCATCAGGGATAGCCCCTTTGGGTGACCTATCCAAATACAACCTAGACCTAAACCAAAACAGTTCATGACCAACAAATACTATGTGCCTCAACTCAGTCCTACATAACACCTGTAAGAATAGCAACACTTTGAATAATATTATCTCAACTGAGAACATTAATTCATCATTATCAAATGAAACTTTGGATGAGGCAATTCAAACTTTATGGTTGCTAGAATCTGTGGGTATACATGACACAAATCAAACTTCAGAAGATCAGTTAATGGTAGAAAGATTTGAAGACACCATTCAGTGCAAAGACAATAGTTATTTTATTGAGTTACCTTGGAAAATAAATTGTCCAACTTTAAGAGACAATCTCAAAGTAGCTAAAGGACATTTATATAAAGTAATGAAAAAACTCAAACAAGATAATAATATTAAAACATATAATGATGTCTTCAAAGAACAGTTACAGAAAGGCTTCATTGAAGAAGTAACAAATAACCCTTTTAAAAAAGATGGTTGTCATTATTTAACCCACAGGGGGGTCTATCGACAAGATGCCCCAACAACAAAACTCAGAGTAGTATATAACTGTAGCCTCAAAGACAGTGATAAACACAGTTTGAATGATTGCCTGATTGAGGGTCCTAATCTCATTTCTGACCTTGTGAAGATCTTACTGAGGTTCAGGTTAGATAAATATGCTGAACAAAGTGACATTTCAAAGGCATTTTTGAGAATAAATCTTAAAAATGAATATGATAAGAACCAACTTAGGTTCTTATGGTTCAAGGATCCATTTGATTTGAATAAAGGGTTCATAACCTATAGATTTAATGTTGTGTTGTTTGGAGCCAATTGCTCACCTAGCCTATTAGCATTGACAATTGGACATCATTTAAACCAGTTTAATAACTCTTTAACATTGAACTTCCTTAAGGAACATTTTTACGTAGACAATCTAATAGGCTCAACAACAACAAAATCTGAATTATCTGAAGTCTATGAACACTCTCAAAACATTATGCAACAAGGTAACTTTGAACTTAGAGAGTGGATTTCAAATGATGAGGATTTAAACAAAAAGATTTTAAAGGATAATAATGGTCTTACTGAGCCATCAGACAGAGTTAAAACTTTAGGTATGAACTGGTATTTGGATGCAACTTCTAACAGTCATGATTCAATCTGTACTAAAGGTTTTAAACTTGATGAGGAAGCAAATACTAAAAGACAAATATTATCAGAGGCTTCCAAAATTTTTGATCCATGGGTCTATTCCTGCCTTCAACAATAAAATCAAAGATTCTCCTCCAAGAAATTTGGAGGACAAATGTTGGGTGGGATGATCCAATAACAAATGAAAATCAAAAATCTTGGAAGAAGTTAGCTGCTGATTTAACAAAAGTGCAGAACATTAAAATTCAAAGGTGCTGTGGGTTTAGGGATAAGCCCCAGAGACTTCATGTGTTTGCTGATGCAAGCACACAAGCTTATGGGTGCTGTGCGTATCTTGTAAGCCCTACAGAAAGTCATCTAATTTATGCAAAAGGGAAAGTTGCACCTCTCAAACCTACCCGAACCATACCTCAATTGGAACTATTGGCTGCTGCATTAGCCATCAAAACCATTTCATTGCTTAAGGATGCTTACCATGATGTGAACATAACTCATATCCACATCTGGCTTGACAGTCAGATTTGTCTTGCCTGGATACGGAATGATAGCATTAATAGTAAGAATATCTTTGTAAGAAATAGGCTAAAAGAAATAGCTGAAGCTAATGAAAGCCTACAAGTAAACTTTCACTATGTTCCAACTAAACAAAATCCAGCAGACTTTCTGACCAGAGGTTTATCCTACAAGTTGTTGAAGTCAAACAAAACTTGGTTTATAGGACCTAAGTGGCTCTGTAATACAGACCAATGGCCTGTGGAACAAGTTAACTTGACATTAAATTTAATCTTTTCAAATGAAAAGGTTGAACCAATCACTAATTATGAAATTTATTCTGATTTCAATAAACTTGTCAGGGTTACAGCCTACTGTTTGAGGTTTGCTCACAACTGTTTAACTACAATTAACAAACAGCTAAATAAAAACAATCATAATTATACAGAAGTTGCAACCAAATACTGGATAGGCCATGCACAACAAAAAGAGTACAATAAAGAGGTAGAATTCTTAACTAATGGGAAACAAACAAAAGAACCTGTACCATCAGTAGTTGTGGATCTAAACTTGTTCAGAGATGAGGAAGGCCTTCTAAGGTGTAAAGGGAGATTAGACAAATCAAAACTGTCATACAAAAGCAAACATCCAATCCTTTTACCTAGATTTAGCTATTTGACAACATTAATCATCAGAAAAACACACAATGATGTATATCATATGGGGGTACCACAGACACTAACTACATTAAGAAAAACTTATTGGATACCCAAGGGAAGGATCACTGTTAAAACAGTCCTGAGTGAGTGTGTCACATGTAGGCGTATTCATGCTAGGCCCTATAGGAAACCAAATCCTCCTGCTTTGCCAGAGGAGAGAGTTACTCTCAACAGACCCTTTGAGACTGTAGGCATTGACTATACAGGAGCATTGACTGTAGGGGTGGTTGACACTGAACAAAAAATGTACATTGTACTGTTTACATGTGCTGCCTCACGAGCTGTTTATTTGGATGTTGTGGAGGACCTTACAGCAGAATCTTTTGTTGCTGTCTTTAAGAGATTCTGTGCACGACATTCAGTACCAAAGACAGTTTGGACTGACAATGCTACATATTTCAAGGCTGGTGAACAAGTCATCCACGACTTGTTAAGCAATGAACTCACACAATTATATATACAAAATTCAAACATAAAGTGGAAGTATATTCCGGTTGACTCTCCTTGGTATGGTTCTATCTGGGAGAGGAATATACAAACAGTAAAGAATTGCTTGAAGAAAGCAATTGGTAAAAAACAGATACACTTATTTGAGTTGCTCACTCTCCTGGCTGAGATTGAGAACATCATCAACAATAGACCACTCACTTATGTGAGTGACAACATTAATGACCCGGAACCATTAACTCCAAATCATTTGATTCGGGGAGAACAAGTTAGTCTCCTGCCGGACTACAATATAGACTCTTCAGAAGACCCAAACTGGACTCAACGACATGATGAGCTCCAGACTAAGTTACAACATTTAACTAGAGTTAAAGCTCATTTCATTAAACAGTGGAAAACTGAGTACTTGATGGGTCTAAGGGAGAGACATAAACAAATGACTAAGAAGGATTGGTCTGACACAATTAAGGTAGGGGACCTTGTTCTCATACATGACAGTACTCCAAGACAATACTGGCCTCTGGCTAGAGTTTCAGAACTCAGACCAGGGGCAGACAGGGTAACAAGAGTGGTCAAATTAAGGACTTCAACGGGTGACACAACAAGAGACATTTCTCTTTTGTACCCTTTAGAGTCTGGACCCAAAACAATGGACTTTGGAGAACCTTCTCCACTGACAGTAACAACTGGAGACACTGAACTTCCAGTAACTATTCCTTTGACAGTAGGAGTGGTAACGCATCCTACTACAACATTGACAGACACAAGACCTCAGCGACAAACAGCATTAAAGGCGCGACTATTTTTACAACAAAAAATAGATGCTGGGGAATTGTAATTTTATCTTCTAACTTTCATTTTTTCTTTTCTTATGGTAAAGACCATAGACAGTTTCATCCTATGGATGTATATTTTCTCTTCTAATTAAATGCTACACCTTCTCCATGAGAAGGTGAGGATAGGCACTGTTAATCACATTAACAGGCATTTACAGTCAAATAGTTAGCTACTCTACACTCAGACATAAAAATTGGTGACAATGACACCAAAACTTTTATCTCCCGGGGCCCCCAGTATATGGAAAACTGATGAGTGGGTAGTTGGGAGGTAACGAAAATGGTTCACTGAGTAGGTAGGTAGTTAATCTAACAATTATTAAATTCCTTTTATGTCAATAACTGGGTGGATGAAACCAATTGGTTGCTCACCAGAGTTATTCTCCACACTAGTATTTATATACTGTGTGAGAAGAGCGTGCTCGGTAATAGATATACATTACCGCTCAACCAACCGAGGAAAAAACCAAGACAACGCTGGTGGAAAAAGCCCCGCGAAGAGGAGAACAAAGGAGAACGAAAACGAAGAACGGGGCGAGAGGACGCAACTAGAGAAGGGAGGAGAACAGACACCGAAGAAAGATCCCCACCAGCAAGTACGCTCTCGACAATTAAACAGGAAGGAGAAAAGAGACTCTCTAATAACTAGCAGTAAGTGACTAATTGTGTTTTTAACCCAGCAAATTAATCACATTAACCTAATTTGGTGAGGAATCCTACTGTGGACCTCAATTTATCTGCCCGCTCTGGACCATTTCCGGAATCTCTAGGCTGACCCCTCTAGGCTAGACTTGATCTACTCTATAGTTAGACTGGAGAAATAAGGGGTGGGTTAATTGTGGACCAATTCATACAGAGCATTTTTCGCACCTATATTACGAGATTTACTTTGAAGCATTAGATGAGTCGACCTCACTAGCCGCAAATTATATACAGTACATTAATCACGGCACATTTTGCTTTATATTGACTTTGAAAGATATGCTAGATTGCTTCAATCTTCATCCCAAGCTGTCGTAGCTCGGTGCCTCCCGCTCGCTGCTCCGACAAAAGTCTTGGATTCGAATCTTTATATTGGGGGTTAATTCTCATACACATGTAAAAAAACAGTGCAGCCTTTGTTCTGTTCAATTTAAACTCACTTCTCTCTCTCTTTATATATATATATATATATATATATATATATATATATATGAATAGAAACGACGTAAATAAGGAGCGTCTCTGCACACGGGGAAGAGAAATAACGAATAAATGAAAAATGAGGCGAACCGCCCGGGAATCGAACCCAGGGCCTTCCAATTGCCGGTTGGATGCGCTACCATTACACCACGGACCTCGATCAATCATAAATCGAAATTCTCCTACATAGGGCAGAAACCAATGCCCTGAGAGGGCACCCTCGCAAATCGTGAATATGTGCATTTAACTGCAATGACCACGCAGTATATAAATGAATAGAAACGACGTAAATAAGGAGCGTCTCTGCACACGGGGAAGAGAAATAACGAATAAATGAAAAATGAGGCGAACCGCCCGGGAATCGAACCCAGGGCCTTCCAATTGCCGGTTGGATCGAGGTCCGTGGTGTAATGGTAGCGCATCCAACCGGCAATTGGAAGGCCCTGGGTTCGATTCCCGGGCGGTTCGCCTCATTTTTCATTTATTCGTTATTTCTCTTCCCCGTGTGCAGAGACGCTCCTTATTTACGTCGTTTCTATTCATTTATATACTGCGTGGTCATTGCAGTTAAATGCATATATATATATATATATATATAGAGATAGATAGATATGATGCAAAACAACAAGGAAAAAGAAAAATTATTCCAAGTTCTTTCGTGTATTCAGAAGTACACCTCGTCAGGGAATGAAGGGAGAAGGCGAGATGCCCAAAATATATACAGCGGGACGGAAAAACAAAAAGCTTAGCACATAATTAACAAGAGTTAATGAGAGTCAAAAGGAATTTTAACAGGATATTGTCAATTTTATACATTTCCGCACTGTTATTGAAATTATTTTTAAAATGGATAAATGCACATTCTAGAATTTTCTTTTCAATTATTTTTCTGTTTTTAACGAGCGCTTTAGAACTATCCAACTTGATACTATGATTACATCTACACATATGTTTAAACAATGCATTAGAAATATTTGCTGTTCTACACGCATATTTATGCTGTTTTAACCTAATATCTAACGTTTTCACCGTTTGGCCTATATTATACTGAGTTACATTGTGTACATCCGATCGAATACACACACAACATCCGGGCTATTCTTTATTAGGCGTGCTTTAACAGTATTATTATACTTAAAAACTACATTGATACCAATTGCTTTAAGTAAAGTCGGAAGATATTGAAAATTTACATGGTAAGGTAGGCTAAGGATATTTTTACGCTCAAATTCCTTTATAGTTACACTATTATAATACCTATTCTTGGCTTTCCTAAAGCAGTTATCTAAAAATGAAATAGGATAAAATAATTTAGTACCAATATTCATGATATTGCATATATATATATATATACAAATAATTCTTTTATTTCGCACTTCCTGTCCTATTCACTACTATGCTAACAACCTTGGAAGAAAAGACGCTGAAAATTTAAAAAAAATATGCTCCTAAAGCACAGCCAAAAGGAAAGAAGAACTGGCGAGAGAGGGAAAAGAGAAGAATATTCCGCAAAAGTAAGAAAGTAGCGGCGAGGTTAGCTAATTGCTGAGACAACAATGCCAGGAAAGTAATACAAGAAAAACTGGAGAGTATCGATAAGGAAATACAAACCCTGATTAAGGGCTATACAGAGACGGAAGAGGTAAAGGCGGTAGAAGCAATAAAGGAAAATCGAAAATACTTCTATAGCTATGCGAAAAGGAAAACAAAAATGCACGCTACTACCGGGCCATTAAGGAAAGGAAATAATGAACTAACAGACGATCTAAAAGAAATATTTGAAACATTGAGAGCACAGTATGAATCGGTCTTCAGTACCCCAAAAAGTGACAAAGCGATACCTGACATAGATGCATACTTCGAAGAGAAATTGCAAGGAGAATGTATAACAGACTTTGATTTTACCCCAGAAGATGTAGCGAGGGCTATAGGCCAAATGAAATCACATTCAGCTGCAGGTCGGACAAATGGAACGCACTACTGATTAAAAACTGTAAAAATGAAATATCTACACCCTTATACTGGATATGAAGAAGATCCCTAGACACTGGGGAAGTACCGATCATCTTGAAAAGAGCGAACATTGTCCCTATATATAAAGGAGAGGATAGATCTCAAGCAAAGAACTATAGACCAGTGTCTTTGATGTCCCACCTCACCAAAATATTTGAAAGAATAGTCAGAGAGAAAATCTATGACTTCTTGGAGACACTGGAGAGATTCAACGAAAATCAGCACGGATTCCGATCAGGAAGATCATGCCTATCACAACTTATAGAGCACTATAACAATATCCTATATGCACTTGAAGGTAATAAAAACTATGATGTCATATACACAGATTTTGCTAAAGCTTTCGACAAATGCGATCATGGTATAATAGTACATAAAATGAAATATATGGGAATAAGCAAAGTGGGAAAATGGATCTACAACTTCCTCAGAGAACGTCTACAGGTCGTCAAAATTCAAGCTGTATCATCATCAGAATTAGAAGTACGCAGCTCAGTACCACAAGGTACAGTTCTGACCCCACCCCTGTTAATTATCATGCTAACGGACATAGACAGTGGAGTAAACAGCAACAGTATAGTAACATCTTTTGCTGACGATACAAAGATCAGCAGAAAAATCGCGATGCAAATAAAGTGCAGGTCTTGCAGAGGGACACAAACAAAATATAGAAATGGTCAGAAGACAACAATATGATATTTAACATCGAGAAATTTCAGCTCTTGAGATATGGTAGAAATGAAGAACTTAAACAGACTACATATTATGCTCCAGATAGACAAGAAATTCAGAGAAGCAAGAAAGCGGTCGACTTGAAGGTTATAATGACCGATGATGCCAAATTTGAGACACAAAATCAGATAGCGATAAACAAAGCAAAAAGGGTCGCGGGAGAGGTACGTTCAAAAGGAGGCACAAGACAGTAATGATTCCCTGCTGAGAATACTAATCACACCAAAACTTGAATACTGCGTAGTTTTGACATCCCCATATAAAAAGGAAGAAATTAATAAACTAGAAGAAACGCAGAGCTATTTCACAGTCAAGATTGATGGCTGCAAAGAACTCAACTACTGGGAAAGACTACGTAAACTAAATCTGTACTCTCTGGAAAGAAGAAGAGAGAGGTATACCATAATCTACATATGGAAAATGATAAAAAAACTGGTACCAAACTTCAAACTAAACCCAATTACCATCTAAACAACACTGGAAAATAGGAAAGGCAGAATGTGTAGTGTTCCCAAATTAAGCAGGATATGACTTCATCTTTTACAACGAAGAGAGAATGTATACAAGGAATGAACAAGATTACATTATTAAGCTAAAAAAATGATTACGTAGTTTAAAAAGAAATAATTCACCAATTATAAAATAGAAAGCAAATCAAGAATTTGTCCAAACTCTTGTCAGCGTTACACGATTTTGAACTTTATATGTCAAAATGAATATATGAATAAGAATATAAGGATTATATAAATATACGAAGTATACGAATGAACATAAGAATTATATGAATGAATATAAGAATTATATGAATGTAAGAATTATTCATTGTTCATTTTTACACTAGTAAATGAAAAAAAGCATATATTATGTATATAAGAACTGTAGTGCCTGGGAAATAACAAAGATTTCTTTAACGCCATCCGTGGCCTTATGGCAACATGAGCTTGACAAACGAGCCTTACAATCTGAAAGATTATTTTGGCTTAAATAGGAAAACCCTTAAAATAAATAAGTCTGGCATGAAAGGGTCAATAGTTACTTGAGAGCCAGCCTTTTCTAATAAAACTATACGAAGATGTGTAAGGAATAAAAAATACAGCAGAGATCGGGTAAACCAATATCTTCGCAGAAGGCCTTAAAAATAACTTTCTGCCAACTGGATTCATCGTTAATACCGATACCACACAAAATAAAATTAGAATAAATACAGTTAACTCATGAACAAATTTTGTTTTGTTAGAATATTTGTATTATGAAATAGATCCAGAAAATATTAACCAAATTCATTTAAATTTCATTTACGTAATTTTAGTTGGGGGGGGCATATATATTTCAACCCATTCGTATAGTAACAAGCTAACAATCATCATGATCCGCAAATATTATCATTATTAACATTGCTAATTATATATATATATAATATATATATATATATATATATATAAAACAACCCTTTTAAAAAAGACCATGATGAACACTCGAATACATGCAATTTATATTTCATAAATTCAAATATCGATGTCTTGCTTCATTGTCATATAGTTCATCCAGTTAACCTGCAACTGTTGTTCTAAGCTATGTATCTGTATGATAAATTTAAAGAAATGCCAGCACTGATTCATCCATTTATATCACTAGTTCCGCCAAGTTGTGTAAAGCAAAATTCGACCTAGCCATGCATATTCGGATAGATTCATGATCTGAATCATCAAATCCGTCTCTAAACATCCACTTAAACATTATTATTATTGTTATTATTATTATTATTATTATTATTATATATGTATAAGATTATTTAAATTAAACATTTGATTTCCTTCAAAACAGTTGGCAACTCAATCTTTTAACGTAGGCATAATTCTTTTGTGTCTAATTTATTGTTTCCATTGACTAGTTGTTGTTATTGTTACACGGTTTTCTTATTTTATCTCGCTCATAATTCCTTTTACTCAGTCAGAAAGGAAAAATAGCGATTAAGCGAACATTATGTCTTTTTATGCTTCGATTTAAATTCTTATGGTCCTATTATGCTTATCAACATCATCATACCATTAACAATATATAATATAGACACACACACACACACACACACACAAAAATATATATATATATATATATATATATATATATATATATATATATATATATGTAAAAGTAGGTTTGAGCAAAAAAAACAACTTTCTTAATATATCCAATTAATAGAAAACGACTAGTGAGTTTTACAGGGCATACTCTGGTATTTTACCTCGTATTACTATACATTTAATCCACTCTTGCCTCGAAACAGTTATTCCATCAATATTATACTGTAAACAACCGAGGTGCGAACAAATAGACGTACAAGTTATTTTCCAATCCACTATTGTGATATTAATTCTATTCTCAGATTCTGATGAAACGAGTTGTTTTATATACTTTCACCTTATATCCCTCACGAATATTGTATAGTTCAATTAGAACATCTTAGATTGTTGGTTAAAAATATTGCACAGTCTTTCATGTGTAATGAGCAATACCACTAAAGTAATTGAATACGTATCTTCAATAATAATTGTTCATGCAACAAAGAGCTTTCACTACACGGTCGCTTCCAACAGATGATTATTTAATTAAACCTGAAAGTTGCATTCTCTGCAAATTCCGTCCGCGTTGTGCAACAAACCGGTGCGAGCCCTCGCCTGTTTATTACAACTTTTTTCAAGGCAGTCCTAAATCCTCTAATCTTTCTTCTGAAGCAGAAGTCACACCAAACTATTTTACGATTTCTAACACCTACAGTATGCAGATATATAAATGTAGTACAATATACGAATTTTATCACCTTGGTTAATTCCTCAATGCCTTTCTATCACACACTCCTATCGGTACCACTTAAAATTAGCTAGCTAGTTACCAGCTAGTGATTAAAAGAATATCATGGTTCAGTAAATATAACGTACAAATTTTGCCCGATGTTCCAGACCCAAGACAGCCATTTCGAGAACAGCTCGCATCATTGAGACGCACCAAACTTTAATACGCATATACCGATGAATTAACTCTATTTTCTACACACACACACACACACACACACACATATATATATATATATATATGATACACACAGACAGTGCATGGAACAAGGAACTCTTCTGGGATAATTAAATCCACTATAGTCCGAATAAGTAATGGTAAATGACAAATACCATAGTTTTTCTTTTTCATGATGCTAGCCCGACGTGGGCAACGGGTCACTCGCAAAGAGGTCCCATAAATATAGCTTCCCTCACCAGCTATCTGCAAAGCAGACAGGATCCAGCTTTGGGACATGGATCTAGGGTTTAAAGCACCTAGCCCTGCTACATTTAGAACCTCAATATAAGCAAAAGACTCGCTGCCTTCACGTCAGATTGAATGCATCAAAGGAAAAAGGGGTAACTATTATATTTTTAGCCAAAAACCAAAACTTAAACCTCAACTGGCAGAATTGAGCGTCCACTTTTCAAGGCACATAACATGTCCGTTTGAAGACATGTTATGTGCCTTGAAAAGTGGACGCTCAATTCTGCCAGTTGAGGTTTAAGTTTTGGTTTTTGGCTAAAAATATAATAGTTACCCCTTTTTCCTTTGATGCATTCAATCTGACGTGAAGGCAGCGAGTCTTTTGCTTATATTGAGGTTCTAAATGTAGCAGGGCTAGGTGCTTTAAACCCTACATGTCCCAAAGCTGGATCCTGTCTGCTTTGCAGATAGCTGGTGAGGGAAGCTATATTTATGGGACCTCTTTGCGAGTGACCCGTTGCCCACGTCGGGCTAGCATCATGAAAAAGAAAAACTATGGTATTTGTCATTTACAATTACTTATTCGGACTATAGTGGATTTAATTATCCCAGAAGAGTTCCTTGTTCCATGCACTGTCTGTGTGTATCATAAAAAACTCAGGGGACCATTCTGAGTTCATTCCCATATATATATATATATATTATATATATATATACACAGTGTGTCCGTAAAGTCATGGTGGGATTTTAAATAGCTATATTATTGCAACGAAACATGATAATGAGATGAAAAAAAGGCAAATTGAAGAACAACTCCAAAAGAATAACTTTATTTAACGTAGTTCGATACGGGCTCCTCTGGTAGCCCTGCAGACATCTAGGCGGTGATTCAATTCCAGCCACACACGCCCAAGAACATCAGGAGTGACGGATGCGATAGCTTCCGTGATTCGCTCGTGCAAGTGATGAATATCCCTAATGGGTACACTGTACACGCTTTGCTTGACGTACCCCACAAATAAAAGTCCAAAGGTGTCAGGTCCGGAGAGCGTGGAGGCCATGGCTTCCATCCTCCTCTTCCTATCCATCTCTGTGGAAATTTTTCATTAAGGAATTCTCGAACAACGTTGGCATAGTGCGGAGGAGCACCATCTTGCTGAAAGATGACATTATTGTCAATAAATTGGGGTACTGCAAAATGTTCCAACATAGCGAGGTAGTTGTGTGACGTCACAGTGGGTTCCGCGAAGAAAAATGGGCCAATCACTCGATCTCGTGCTAGAGCACACCACACATTAACTTTCGGGCTATTACGGTCATGTTCAACATAGGCATTAGGGTGGAGCGAAAAATACTTTGTTTCTAGTATGAAGTTCTAATAGTGATTAAAAGTTGTATTTAGTGGACGAAATATGCCTGCCAAAACATGAGTTCATTTGTTTAATATTTTCAGCTGCCACCAGGGGGCTAAATTTAACACAATTTTGTGTAAAAAGGAAAAAAATGCTTCTATTTTAGGTTTGTCAAACTATTATAAAATTTTATCTTAGAATTATCTAATAGTTTGATTAAGATTCTTAAATGATAGGAATTCGTTTTGTAAAATGCCTTTTCATATGCTTAATATCTTCAGCTGCCACAAGAGAGCTGAAGTTAACACAATTTAAAGTAACTGAGTCATGTTGAGACTACAGTGAATGTTGTGGGGGAGGGTTTGGGGAGGGTTGTGGGGGAGGGTTTTGGTGTGAAGGAATTTCTTTCTGTGAGTCATTAGAACAGTGTTTTAACACTTGTCTTCTTAGGTAGTAGGCCTAGTCGCTCAGTTGATCGGAGAGTTTTTTAATATGATCGGAATATTATAAAACTTTATTTTAAAGTGATTTATTTAGAGATAATATTGATTTTATTATAAAATGCTTGTTATATTGTATTATATAATTTTAGTTTATTTATATAATATATTATATATTTATATAATATATTAATATACTTATAAAATATATTATATATATTAATTATATAATGTTTTGATGTTACAGGATATTTTGTGATTGTGAATTTTTCTTAAAAATATTATGGCATCAAATACTAAATATAAACATTTCACTAGAGAACATATGAAGTGTGCCATATTTGAAGTACCTTGTGAGATGAGTGATATGCAACTACCAACTTATAACTGCATTATGAAAGATTACCTGTTCACAAAACATTTAGTGAAGGAGCAGATGAATAACAAGGAGCCTTCATTTGCTGAAATAGCAGAGGCAGTTTCCAAAAAGGTAGAAAATATTTGGAAGAAGGCCTCTTTGCCAATAGTTTCACATACACGCGTTTTACAGATGATGCGAGTGTACCATGATAAATACAGGTCCTTATTAAAGCCATACAAGTCACGCAAGGATCAGCGTAAGTACAAAATCAGCTTGAAGAATTTGAAAACTCTTCAAAATGCACTTTGTTTGACATCTGCACCTGCAAATGTAAGGAGTTTAGGAGATGCTCATGTGAAAAGAGTATGAAAGTCCCTCCAAAAGAGCAGGATTTTTTAAATGACCAACGAACACGCAGAATAATGGTGATAGGAAGCATTGACATAGCACACAAGACGATTACAAGCAAGAGAACATCGAAAGGAAATGGAAAAAGCACGTCTGGAATCCTCACAAACAACTAGTGCTGCTATAACCAATACGTCCAACTTACAAATCGAAACAGAGACAAGTGAACTTCAACAACTAGAAGAGATATCTGAAGATAATGAGGAAGGTACAACCTCGACTCAATATGTAATATCAGAACAACAGATGCGTGAGCCACTGCCTTCATTAGCAATTACTTGTGATAGATTTAAAATGTCGGACAGAGCTGGGGCTGCTATTGTTTCTGCAGTATTGGCAGATCTTAAAATTGTTACTCCCGAAGACAAAGGGAATATTATAGACAGAAGTAAGCTTAGACGTGAAAGACAAAAACAGAGAAAGGAACTACAACAGATAGGAGAGCCAAAAACCATGCGGGGATTATACTTTGATGGCAGAAAGGATAAAACAATGATTCAAGTCCAGGAGAGTGATGGCTCTAACCACCAAAGAACCAAACGCGAAGAGCATATCAGCATAATATCTGAACCACACTCTCTGTACTTTGCACATGTGACACCTTCCAGTGGCAAAGCTAAATACATTTGCACAGCGCTAGTGAATTGCTTGAAAGAAAGGAATGTTGATATTGGGAACATCGTTGCAGTTGGCTGTGATTCGACAGTGGTTAACACTGGTAGTATTGGAGGCACAATAAGATTACTGGAAGAAGCCTTTAATAAGCCATTGCAGTGGCTGATATGCCTTTTACACCTTAATGAACTTCCATTGCGCCATCTGTTTCATCACTTGGATGGTACCACTACTGGACCAAGAGCATTTTCAGGAGAAATTGGCCGAGCACTTTCAGACTGTGAAAAGCTTCCCATAGTTAACTTCAACCCATTGAAATTCAAGAGGACATGTGTGAAGTTGATGTAGATGACATAAGTACTGACCAGAAATACCTTCTTGAAATTCACAAGGCTATATCAAGTGGAACATTCTCAAAGAGTCTTAGTCATAAGAGTCCAGGCAATATATCACATTCAAGGTGGCTCACCACAGCAAACAGGACTCTGCGGTTATATGCAAGCACAGAGAATCCTTCAGGCAATTTACAAGAATTAGCTACTTTCATTGTTAGGGTATACGCACCAATGTGGTTTCAGATAAAGCGTAAACCATTATGCCAATATGGTGCTAAACATATGTGGCATATGATTGCAAGAAGCCGGTATCTCCGTGAAGAGCTTAGGAGAGTACATGACTCAGTCATTCAGCGAAATGCATATTACGCAAATCAAGAAAACATTCTCATTGCAATGATAGCTGATGAAAGGGAGCATGTGCGTCAGTTGGGATTTAGGCGTATCATAAAAGCAAGGGCATGCATTCAAGAAACAGATGTTTCAGGTATTTTAAGGTGCCAGAAATAAATTTTTATGCCAAAGACTATACAGATCTCATTATGTGGCAAGATTTTCAGATAGCAGAACCACCGATAACCAAAGGAGTTTCTCTTGATGATATTGAATCATGCTCAAACATGGTACTACTCTTCATTCAGAATTATTTCAGTTTCCATGTCATACACAAGCCGTAGAGAGATGCGTCAAGCTCGTTACAGATGCTGCTGGATCAGTCTGCGGACCTACAAACAGAGACGGTTGGATTCGTGCTACATTAGAATCAAGGAAAAAACAGCCAAAATTTGACACAAAAGCAAATTACTAAATAGTCTTCAGCAAGAACCCTTTCTAGAGGGAGGTTGGTTGGGGAAAGGGTGGTAACTCCGCTAAGGCACGAAATAACGTTTCTTAACTGTCTCAAGCCAGTATAAAGGAGGAGAGACATCCTAATTTATTACTGTTCCCTTTTTCAAGTAAATACAGAATCATACTTAATTGTCATTTTTAAGTTAAGTTCAGCCCTCTTGTGGCAGCTGAAGATATTAAGCATATGAAAAGGCATTTTTACAAAACGAATTCTTATCATTTAAGAATCTTAATCAGACTATTAGATAATTCTACGATAAAATTTTATAATAGTTTGATAAACCTAAAATAGAAGCATTTTTTTCCTTTTTACCCAAAATTGTGTTAACTGTAGCCCCCTGGTGGCAGCTGAAAATATTAAACAAATGAACTCAGATTTTGGTAGGTATATATCGTCCACTACATGCAACTTTTAATCACTATTAGAACTTCATACTAGAAAAAAAGTATTTTTCGCTCCACCCTAATAGGCATGTAGACAGCCTAGACTAACTACGAGATAAAGGTTAAGCTTAGCCTAGACTAACTACAAGATACAACTTTGAGAGTTGTTCTTAAATTTGGCATTGTTTCATCTAATTATCATGTTTCGTTGCAATAATATAGCTATTTAAAATCCCACCATGACTTTACGGACACACATCACCGCCTAGATGTCTGCAGGGCTACCAGAGGAGCCTATATCGAACTACGTTAAATAAAGTTATTCTTTTAGAGTTGTTCTTCAATTTGCCTTTTTTTAATCTCATTATCATGTTTCGTTGCAATAATATAGCTATTTAAAATCCCACCATGACTTTACGGACACACTGTATATATATGACTTCTTTCTTACGGCTGAGGCTGATTTCTACCCGTTCTTCAACAGATTCTATGCTATTTATCTGTTGCAATTTAGAAGTTACGGGTAGGAGGAACCTGTATTATTATTATTATTATTAGTAGTAGTAGTAGTAGTAGTAGTAGCAGTTGTAGCAGTAGTTTAAAACTTTTCATTTCTACATAGCTCGCTAGGTAAGCATTCACTACACCGATCTTGGTATGTAGTATATCTAAAATACTCAAATGTATCCAACGGTTGTCTGATGTATGAGCGTACAAACATGATTACTCTTTAATAAACACCAAAGGTAGTTCGTACAACGTGTACAGACTTACAAATATTAGCCAACAACGATATTACCATCATTACGACTAAATTTCCCTAAGACAATCAACGCATCAAATGAAAATTTTCGCTCAAAAAATATTATTAACTATCATCCAAATCACCCCATTTTATCTCTCTACCTGTCCATCGATAAACAGTTAGATAGGTAAATAGCCAGACGTTATACCTATAGATATAATCAAAATGGAGTGATGAGTCTCTAAAAATTCAGATTTCAGAAATGGAAAATCTCGACATCATGGGAGGCGTCTGCGAGTTCAGAATTCTATGATCCTACATTTTATATATATACTGTATATATATATATATATATATATATATATATATATATGAAAATTATTTCACGAAAGTAACACGTAAAAAATATTTATGATGAATAAAACCACGAAGGAAAGGAAACACAAAACTGGTGCTCAAGCGCTTTCGTCTAATGACATCCTGAGGATGTCATTAGACGAAAGCGCTTGAGCACCAGTTTTGTGTTTCCTTTCCATCGTGGTTTTATTCATCATATATATTATATATATATATATATATATGTATGCACTAGAATCACAAAATAACACGTGACCTTATTAATAAGCAAACAACCACAAGGAAAAGGAAACACAAAGTCCGAGCGCTTTCGTGATATATTCACGAAAGCGCTCGGACTTTGTGTTTCCTTTTCCTTGTGGTTGTTTGCTTATATATATGTATATATACAGTATATATGAAATTAGGTCTGAAGGCGCTTAACTTTAAATAGCTGCTCTCTATCTTTCACATAAGTTTTATTTGATGTTAAATTTTGTTAAATTTCTGGTTATGGAGGAACGACCACATTAAAAATTTATCTTTCCTCGTCTTTGTCTCTCATCTGGTATTTTTCCTTCCTGCGGGAAGTTCGGTTTCATTCAGCTTGTCCCAAAGAAGGGCGACCGCTCTCAACCCTCCAACGATCGTCCAAATGCTTTGATTTCTAGCCCTTCCAAATTTTTTAATGAATCTTTAATAGGAAGATTCTTAAACAACTTTCTTTCCACAATCTTCTTTCAGATCGTCAGTATGGACTCCACACGGGACCCACTACTGGTGATCATCTTGCATATCTCTCTGACTGTTGGTCATCCTTCTTTCGGGATTTCGGTAAAACTTTCGCTATTGCGCTAGACATCAAAAACTATTGATAGGGTCTGGCACAACACTTTAATTGCCAAACTGTCCCTCCTTCGGTTTCTACCCTTTCTATCTGTGCCTTTCTCTCTAACTTCCTTTCTGGCCGAACTATAGCTGCATTTGTAGATGGCCACTGTTCTTCTCCTAAAGCTATTAACAGTGGTGTTTCTCAGGGTTCTGCCCGCTCACCCACTCTCTTCCTTTTTTTTATTAATTATCTTTTAATTCGCACTTCCTGTCCTATTCGCTCCTAGTCCGGTGATTCCACTCTGAGAACCTGACCTCTTATTTTTCTGCTATCTCTGACTGGGGCAGGGAAAACCTTGTGGTTTTCAATGCTTCAGAACTCAGTTCCTCTATCTGTCTGCTCGGTGCAATCTTCTGCACGACTTTCCCTTACATTCAACAACATACACTTCAATCCTTCCTCTTTTCTTAACATTCTTGGCGTTTCCTTTTATTGTGATCTTTCCTGGAAAGATCACATCTACTCTCTTTCTAAAACAACTTCAAAAAGTTAGGTGTGCTGTACCGCCACCGCAGTTTCTTCACTCCACTCAGTTGCTATCTCTGTACAGGTGTCTTGTTCGCCCCTGTCTGGAGTATGGTTCTGATGTATGGGGATGGTTCAACCCACATAGCCGTACTTGACTGGGTAGAATCAAAGGCTTTTCGTCTCATCAATTCCCCGCCTCTTACTTATTGTCTTCAATCTCTCTCTCTTCGCCGCAATGTTGCCTCACTTTCTCTCTACTGTCGCTATCATAACACATTGCTCTTCTGAACTCTCTAACTGCATGCCTCCTCCTTTAAGGAGACACGCTGTACCAAACTTTCTACACATTCATTTTCTGTCCAACTATCTAATACAGGGGTCAATCCATCTTTCCTCCTGTCTATGACCTCCCATCTTTCAACCGCAGATCAGAGTATCTAGGCATCTCGAAAACCCTGGTCCTTGATTTTGCCACTTCTTCTATGTGGGGGTGGGACACTTTTGCGGGACATTTGGACTTGGCCCCTCCTTCCTGCTTAAACATATAATTATACAGGGTGTACATAAAGTCAGGATCTATTTTTGTGAAGCACTTGGAAATTATATGGAATTCAATCATAAAATTATAAAGTGGTAACATTTATTAAATAATTAAGTGTAGAATTCGACGTGACGCCCATCAGTATCCCTGCACAGCTGAAATCGTTCCGCAGCATTTCTAAACACATTCTGGAGCATTTGCGGGGTTATGTTATCTGCAGCAGTTCGTATACGTGTACGTAAGTTTTCAAGACTCGTAATCTTCGTCTGATAGACGTGCGATTTGATAAAGCCCCATGCAAAGAAATCTAAAGGGGTTACATCTGGTGATCTCGCTGGCCAAGGTCTTTCGTTGCTTCCGCGTCCGATCCAGCGATTTGGAAAACGTCCATTTAGATAATCCTGAACAATTTTGGCATAGTGACAAGGGTTCCATCTGGTGGATTTTAAGGGGATAGGATTCTTGTCATAACATGACGTAAACAGAATCTATAAATAGACCCACAAATTGTTTAAACTTCATTCTCTTCATTGCAATTGCTTCGGATTGACGTGTATTAATTACTGTTCAAGATGTATCGTCGTGGTTACTTTCGTCATCATAATCGAAGAAGGAAGTTTGTTCGGACTTTTCCTCGAACGATTGTTAGAAGGCGTTCAAAGGAGAAGATATTTAAAGCTTCAATGAAATTTGTTTATTTGTCTAAAAATACTTTTGATGTTAATGCAGATGGATATTATACCTTGTGTTTGGATCTTTTAACTAATGAGGCTAAATCTACCATTTTAAAATTTAATTATCAAGTAACAGGTGTATCATTTCATAGTATTCCAGAACTGAATATGTCTGGATATGTTATTAATTATGAAGATTCATTAAGTCGTAAGAAGGAGGGTAGGGAAAGGATAGAGGGACCTAATGTAGGGATATCACCATCTCCATATTTAATTGTTCCACATTGTGTTTTGTTTGAACCTAATCTTGACTCCACTCATAGTGCAGAGCAAGTAATGCATCATCCAAGAACAAAGTGGTACTCACCTTTTAAAGAGTTTAGAATGTATCGTAGACTTAAGCAGGTGTGTGAATTAGGTGAACAGGTTACTGCCCAATTCCCTAATACTTTAATTAAGATATCAACGAATGATTTATCTAAACCATTAGGTCGTATTTATGTTGGTAAATATACACCTGACGGATCTCAAAAAAATGAGTATGCATTTACATATGTTAATCGAATTGTATTTTATGTTAAGCTGTATGGTATAAAACAATAAAGAAATAAAACAAAAATTTCAAATTTTTCATTTCTCCATGATGAGTCATATTCTATTTATATCCCCTACAAAAGCAAATCGCTATAGTATTACCTAAGCGATTTGTCGCTGCTTCTGGTGGGGGATAAGGTGTTAGGTTACATACTGACGTCATAATGCGTGGATGACTCATGGTATTTTTTAACCTAACCCACTGATTTAGACCATGTAGCCATTAATCTCTCGGCTGCCTCGCAGAGTTAGGTACACTGGCAAAACTGTATCGAGTTACGAGTAGATCAAAGTTTCATTTGACTCTGTATCCCTGCACAGCTGAAATCGTTCCGCAGCATTTCTAAACACATTCTGGAGCATTTGCGGGGTTATGTTATCTGCAGTAGTTCGTATACGTGTACGTAAGTTTTCAAGACTCGTAATCTTCGTCTGATAGACGTGCGATTTGATAAAGCCCCATGCAAAGAAATCTAAAGGGGTTAAATCTGGTGATCTCGCTGGCCAAGGTCTTTGGTTGCTTCCGCGTCCGATCCAGCGATTTGGAAAACGTCCATTTAGATAATCCTGAACAATTTTGGCATAGTGACAAGGAGCACCATCATGTTGATAGACGACGGGGATAGGATTGTTAGTGCCTCTCACTATATACAACATATCCCAGTGAGACGGTGAAGAAGTTGTCTGAGAACTGAGATAAACTTACTTTATATAATGTATAAATGATTTGGCAAGCAACCACGAAGATGAGAAGTTTAAGTTAAATAGAAATTCAGAAAAAAATTAAATATTGGTGCAGAGAACTGGATGAAAACTTTATAAAATAGATAAAATACAGAAGTTTACAAGTAGGATCAGTGGCGGTCCTGGGCGTAGGCGATATAGGCGGCCGCCTAGGGCGACATAGCACGCCCGTTTTTTGTTTTTTCTTAAACAGGCTCCAGTCCAGGGCTCGAGAAATTTACCAACTCACGGTCTCACCAACCGCGGATGGAGATAGATATTTGTCCTTGGTGATAGGTATCGATTTTGCTTGTAAAAATCAATTTATGAAACTAAATTAAAAGTTATTTCATTAAAATAAACAAGCAATGAAATAGGTATAAGTTAAAACTGTTTATAATTATTAAAATCAAGCAAAGTAAATTAGAGTGTAGCTAGCGACGGATTTTTCTCCACTCAACAATTTCGTATGTGTTCTAGTTTACAGTGAATCGTGTCCGGCCGAGCATCATGTTGAAGAGGACAAAGCCGTCAGGTGCACAGGGAAGAAAGAGAAGAAAAGAGGAAGAGGAGATGCGATCGAAAAGTAGACCTAAAACTTCCAAACCAAATTTAAAATTCAGTTATTTGCTAGCTGGCAATCTTATTTCTTTATTAAGCTACATTCTGTGATTTATTAGTGTTTTTTATTTATCTATTTTGTGTGCAATATACATTGGAATATTTATTTTGTTTGCAATATATTTGGGAATCTTTATTGAATGTTCAATTATTATTCATACAAGATTTCTTTGTAGTTTTTGTTTCAAGACAACTTGTTCTTACTTGAAGCTAAGAACAATAAATGAAGGAGGTGCTTTGTGTTTTAAAGGCAATGTGTTCAGTGTGTTTTATTGTGGCAGAGGTTGGGCACCGGGGGCGGGGGAGTGTGCTGTTGACAGAGGAAGGGCACCTTTGCATGATCTCGCCTAGGGCGCCAAAAATGCCAGGACCGCCACTGAGTGGGATTTTAACCTTAAATAATAAAATAAAACACTGCATCAAAGAGATGCGTTCATAGGTTTGGGAAATAATTTTAATAAGAACGATTTTATCACTAAGGATTGCTTGGAATTATGTGGAATCTTGTCAAGTGTCTTAATAAATTCCAATTAAGTAATGTATAGGCTAGATTATGTCCATCATCTACCTGATCAGATAAAAAATTTGAAAATCTAAAATCCCTTCTTAGTTTAATTCCATGTTGTGAAGTTGAAATAAGATTAAAACTATTCAAATGTCCTTAAATATTAGCCGCTTTTATAGCTTTTCCAAGCGACAGTCCATTCATCAACGTACCATACACAAATTTTTATACTACATTTGAGTCAGGTGGGGTGGTGTCTTATGTTTAAAATCTTGAAGCATGAAGGTCTAATAGGATTTTATACATACTAGTACAGTTCCCGCCGCTTCGCTGACGGTTAGACAGGGTAAACTACAAAAAAAGAACCCAGCCGTGGAAATTTTGAGCATCACATTGTGTCAACATTTCTGAATCTGGTATCTCCCAAAACCTCCTCACCCCCATTCATACAACTTGGGGGCTAACCCGCTCCCCCATTACCCCCACCCCTCCCCATTACCCCACCCATCCCCCATTACCCCCCTTCCCCCATTGCTAAACTACAGAAAAGAACACAGTCATAAAAATCTTGAGCTTCACATTGCCGCCCGTAATACAATTTCTGAATTTTTTTTACAATTTCTGAAATTTTTTCTCACAATTTTTTCTCACAATTTCTGAAAGTGTGACGGACAGACGGACAGACAGACAGACGGACAGCTCTCTTATTATAATATAGATTGTAGTTTGAATAGTAACCATGTCTAACCTGTCCTACTCAACATCATTTTAGCACAGTCCAACTAATAACCTAGCCTGCCCTAACGTAACCTAAAAACCTTTTAACGCTAACCACATCTGTGCAAGAGTATTCTAACCTATCCTAATCTAATAATCTATCCTCACTTAATTTCATAGCCATTCAGTACACAAATAAATTATCGTACACACAATGAGGTGGAATGCGATTACGGATTATGTAACTGTTTAACGAATGTTACGACAAAGAGGTATTACGTTATGATGCATCTCGCCGACTATAATTCAATATTAGAAGCCCTCAACCTAGTGAATATGAATAACTTGAAATATTCTTACCACCACATTCACGTTTGTCACGATGAAAGACCTAGTGAGATCGTAACTAAAGGCATGTGTAATTTTGAATAGAACATGGTGACGAATATTATTTGTCCCCCAAAAGTGGAGCAATATGGTCGCATCTATTTCTCAAACAGAACCCCACATTGGTAGCTGCTTTATTGTGTTACATCGTTTTGTGTACATATTTTTCTTTTTCACCACGTTTCGAAACTGAGTTTTCTGCAAAATATTAAGCAATGTGAAAACCAAAGTTTGAAGTGCACAATAGTGTTTATTTATCCTTAAAATATACTTTTATCTGCAAATCACGTAAAAAATTACGGTGAACAATAATAACGCTAACGCTATATATATATATATACAGGGTGGGCCGTAAGTTTCCATACATAGGAAAATTTAAATACGTGCGTCGGTATTTGGATCAGCAGTTTCCGGATGCTTGGATTGGTCGGCGTGGTCCTGTGGAGTGGCCTCCCAGATCCCCAGATCTCACCCCCCTTGATTTCTATCTTTGGGGGCACTTGAAGGCCATGGTGTATCAGGAAAAGATACGAGACATAAATCATCTAAAGGAACGTATCACCAACGCCATTACAAGCATAACGTCAACTGTGCTAATGCGTGTTCATCAACAGTGGGGAACACGTATTGAAATGTGTTTTCAAAACAATGGCAACCATGTAGAGCATATTATATAAATAAAAATGGTTGTCCATAAAAAAATGTTTATTTTTCCTATGTATGGAAACTTACGGCCCACCCTGTATATATATATATATATATATATATAAATATATACATATATATATATAAGCAAACAACCACAGGGAAAAGGAAACACGAAGTCCGAGCGCTTTCGTGATATATTCACATTATCAATAATGATAATAATGAATATAATGTGAATATATCACGAAAGCGCTTGGACTTCGTGTTTCCTTTTCCCTGTGGTTGTTTGCTTATTAATAAGATCACGTGTTATTTTGTGATTTTAGTGCATATATATATATATATATATACATATATATATTGCTACTTAAAGTGTACATTGATGGTTTAGTCGCTTCACTTAATGGCAAAAGTTGGATGTTGTATAGACAACATGAGGATAAATAACTTAGTCTACGCCGATTATATGTTATTAATAAGTCCTTTTGTAAAAGGTTTGGATTGTCTTCTAAATTCCGCGAATTATGCGCACACAACCAACATATCCTTTTAATGTCATAAACCAAAGTTGGAGAATTTCCAGCCCAAACGCCCCAATCAGTCGACCGAATTAGTTTCAAAATGAGAAGTAAACCAAAAGAGAAAGTACAAGAAATTATTTCTAGAAGGCTAGTGTGGGATCGCACATATAGTGATTGGTGTCGGGTCTATATTACATTTATAGATTGAATGAAACTAAACAATAATAAAAATTAACTTCCGCACAATAAAAACATAGTTTGGCGAAAACAAGAGTACTTTTATTGTAATAGTCCATGCTGGTTTTCTAGGGGTAAGTATTTGGGTCAAATTATAGTCAGCTCCTTCAGTGATGATCAGATATAAGAAAACAATATGGAAGTCTTTGCGCTAAAGCAAACATGATTATAAGTAACTCCCGATTCTGTACAAGGTTTTTGATTGCATTCGATTATGAGATGAGATAAATCTTCAAAATGTTTTTGTTGTGTGTGTGTGTGTGTGTGTGTGTGTGTGTGTGTGTGTGTGTGTGTGTGACCCCAAAAAATATATTCATTCAATATACAGTATACATAAATATACATACATAAGTATACATAAATATGTACATGTACAAATATTCGAGGAAGATGTTGGCGAGGTGGTTAATTTATGAAAATAAGAAAACTGTCAAGATTTAAGGCTTCATAACCGTAGCCAATAAAACTCAAACTCGTGAAGCATCCAAAAATTTAGTTAAATAGTGAACTTAAAATAAGTGTAGAAGTCTCAATGGCTCTAAATTTGTACGAAGCTGCTCACATGTTGTAATGTGGGGTCAAATCGATAGTGATAAGTTATACGTTATGCTACTCCCCAATTGATCATTCTGACGAAAGCTATGCTTGTCGCACCACCTCAGGCCTACAGCTTAACCTGAAATGCGAACCCCACCCCAGCACGGGTCTATGAAATTACAAAATCCTCTCGCGGATTCGAACTCAGTCTCCCGATCAGCATCCCAGCGTAGTTTAGTGGTATTTTATATTTATATAGGGGCACTCAATATATTTTGCCCCACCCTTTTTTCTTACCTAAATAATAGGCCATGGGGCTGAAATGTCTTTTGGGGCCGTAAGTTTGAACTTTCTGCGATTCACATAACCGGATTTTTCCAGTTTGAACATCCCCTCCTTGTATATAACCGCTTTTAAACGCCCTTGTATAAAACCGATGGTTAACGTAGTTTCGAAAATGGCGTCTGACAGTGATGTGCGTCGTAAACAGAGAGCTGCTTTCGAGTTCTTAATCGCAAAGAAGGAAACAGTTGGAAATATTCACAAACGTCTACAAAACGTTTACGGAGATGCTGTTGTTGTTGTTGTCGTTTAGCCGATCAGCCCACCCTGATCGAGCAAGCCGGCGGCACGCAGGTAACCGATCACCCTCTCCGGAGTGGACCAGAGGTTCAGCGCACTATTGATGTTGTGTTGTGTTCGTTGTTGTGCTACAACGGTACAGTCTGTCATAATGTGTTCAATTGTTTGTGGATGTCCTGGCGCAGGGGGCAGGTGTCGTCTATGGAGTTGTCTAGTCTGTGTTTATATGTCCGTAAGTTTGGGTGATGTCCACATCGGAATCGTGCTAAGTTAACTCGATCCGATCTGCTCAGGCTGATCTCTGACCTGTTAATGGGTGTCGGCTTCGCACCTAAGATGCTGTTGTTGATCGAAGCACAGTTGGACGCTAGTCTAACCGTGTGAGATCATCAGAGAGAGGGAGAGCCAGCCTCGATGATGAGCCACGCAGCGGTCGCCCGGCATCTGCTGTGACATCTAACACTGTGCAACGTGCTAACAGCATCATTCCGTTCATTCCATCAAATCGGCGCGTCACATACAAGGAACTCTCATTGGAGCTAGGAATTAGTGAAGGAAGTGTGAATACGATAATTCAGCAACTGGGATACTCAAAAGTGTGTTCACGGTTTGTTCCTCGCGAACTGACTGAAGATCACAAAGTCCCAAGAAAAGAAATTGCTTCTGAGTCGTTGGCTCGATACGAGACAGAAGGGGATGACTTCCTTAAATAGAGAAAAATTAGCAAAAGATCGGCGCTACGCGCCGATTTTGCTAGATCTGCGGTGCTTGGACCTTCGACCCAAACCGAATTGTGGGCCTTCGGCGTATTTTATTTTGAACATCAATAGCCCTTTATCTGGATATCGTTCCCATTCCTCTCACCTTGGGCCTCAGTAATTGGGGTGCCTGTGGCCCTCCAATTACTGGCGAACCAATTATTCGGTCAATAAAACTACAGAAAAGAACGCAGCCATGAAAATCTAAAACTTCACAAATCTTGATACGATGAACTCGGATGTGAAGCTCAAGATTTTCATGACTGCGTTCTTTTCTATAGTTTTATTGACCAAATAATTGAACCGACAGTAATTGGGGGGTCGCAGGCCCCTAATTACTGGGGGTTCAATTATTTGGTCAATAAAACTATAGTCATGAAAATCTTAAGCTTCACAAATATTGACACAATGTGAAGCTCAAGATTTTCATTGCTGCGTTCTTTTCTGTAGTTTTCTCGCGGTGCTGGGGGCCCTCGGGCCCAGTAATTGGTGGTAGGGGAGGCTGGTCACACATATATTTTCGTTCATTACTCATCACCCCCATCCACCATACGAAGTTTGGTCGAAATCGGTTCAGAAACGTAAAAGTTTTTTCTGCGGACAGACAGGCAGACACATTTTTGCTAAATTATAATAGTAATGATGCCCGATTAGGTTAATTAAATGTCCGGTTACGTCAACTGAATGCCCGATTAGATTAATTGAATGCCCGGGTACGTTAATTGAATGGCCGGTTAGGTTAATTGTACACCCTTGACGATTGGTTAGGTTAAGTCATTATATTTTCGTTAAAGCCAACGAAAATATCACGACTTAACCTAACCAATCGTCAAGGGCGTACAGATCACCTAACCTGGCATTCAATGAACTTAACCGGGTATTCAATAATAGCGGAGCGACCCGGCGTTGCCGGGGTGGATGTTGAACGCTATATATATATATATATATATATATATGCTCGGTTAGGTAAACTGAATGCCCGGTTAGGTTAATTGACTGCCCAGTTAGGTCAACTGAATACCCGATTAGGTTAATTAAATGGCCGGTTAGGTTAACTGAATGCCCGATTAGATTAATTGAATGCCCGGGTACGTTAATTGAATGCCCGGTTAGGTTAATTGTACACCCTTGACGATTGGTTAGGTTAAGTCATGATATTTTCGTTAAAGCCAACGAAAATATCACGACTTAACCTAACCAATCGTCAAGGGGGTACAGATGACCTAACCTGGCATTCAATGAACCTAACCGGGTATTCAATAATTTTACCATAGGTTTCGTAATGATCTTGATGACGTCATTTAATGTTTTAAAATTAATTATTTAATTGCTATTTTCTTACTTACAGCGACAGGCATAATGATATTAGGATACCTAATAGAAATTTTGTAATATTTTAAAGTGGGGAAAATAAATAATTTTCTAAAAATGATCTTCAACTATAAAAGCGCATCTAATCACATAAATTAATTAACGTATTTCTATGACAACTAAAAAATAGAATGATAAATCAATATCCTATCAAATTTTTTGTGCATACGTAAAATTATTTGTACAAAAGCCACAGTAATAAAACGCACAAAAGTCACAGTAAATAATTTCGAGTGTGGCTCGTTTACTTTAAACTCGTGTTTATTTAAATTGCCCGTTTTAATTATGTAATTTTTTGTATTGCATCGATAAAGAAATCTTTTGCGAATCGAAAAATGTTAAAATTATAACAAATATCAAAATATTTTGTATAAAAATCATTGAATTTTAAAAATATCAAAATATTTTGTTTAAAAATCATTGAATTTTAAAAATGCATGTTTGTTTTTATTTTTTTGCAAAAAGTTCTTTATGAATTTTAAAAATATATACTTTTTTTAAATTGAATCGATAAAAAAATCTTTTGTGAATCGAATGATATTAAATGTTTAGTAAATATTGACTTATTTTGTGCCAAAATTATGATTAAAAATTAAAAATTAAAAAAATGCGTGTACAGGCATGAGAAGAACTGTACCCCTAAAAGGGGGGAAGGAATTATGTTAGGGAAGTTTTTTTAGCATGGGCACTGCACAATAAAAAGACGCATCGAATGGTGAAAACCGCATTGTTCTACACCAATTGTAGCGACCTGTAGGTGTGCGCAAAAAAACTGTATATATATATATATATATATATATATGGCTTCATTTCTGAAATAGTATATTAGATAATTTCCGGATCCGTTACAAGAAGAATTGGAGAACCTTCAGAGAATTTAATCAGCTTCACAGAATCCTCCGATCCACTACAAGAAGAAATCGGGTAGTAGTATAGAAGAAAACTACTGCGATTCCCTATACGGTACCGGCTACTCCAGAGTAACAAATCCGTTGCTGCCACCTAACCAGAACCCCCGTCAACTTCGAACCGACCAAGGCCATAGACGGAGGGGTTAACACTAGTGTGTGTGTATATATATATATATATATATATATATATATATATGTGCACTAAAATCACAAAATAGCACGTGATCTTATTAATAAGCAAACAACCACAGGGAGAATGAAACACGAAGTCCGAGCGCTTTCGTGATATATTCACATTATCAAGGAGGAACAGAATGTGAATATATCACGAAAGCGCTCGGACTTTGTGTTTCCTTTTCCCTGTGGTTGTTTGCTTATATATATATATGTATGTATATGTATATATATATATATATATATATATATATATATATATATGTGTGTGTGTGTATATAATATATATATATCAGCAGAAACCTAATGCATCAGAAATGTATCTTCTGCACGAACGCTTCCAGAAAGATAAAACTAGTGGGGACCCACGAACACGACGGAGAAACCTCATAAAGGAAGGTAGGGACCATCATGAAGGACGGTGCGGGACCCTCATGAAGGAAGGAGAGGAACCCAAGGAGGAAATTCTCAAATTGATCCAATTTCTGTCTCCCTAAATGTCATCATACTACTGAGGTTAACGAGGTATGCCGATGATTCCACTCTTCACTTCACCCGCGTCACAAAACGTCCCTCACATCAGTCGCTTCATGATTCGCGTGGGACGGCTATGGGACACCTGACCTCTGATCTTTCTGCTATATCTGAATGGGGGAAAGAAAACCTTGTGTCTTTCAATGCCTCAAAAACTCAGTTCCTCCATTTGTATTCTCGTCACAATCTTCCGCACGACTATCCCCTTACCTTCAACAACACCACGCAACTCAATCCTTCCTATTCACTTAACATTCTTGGCGTTTCCTTTTCTCGTGATCTTTCCTGGAAAGATCACATATACTCTCTTTCTAAAACAGCTTCTAAGAGGTTAGATGTGCTCTACCTCCTCCGCGGTTTCGTCACCCCCACTCAGTTGCTATCTCTGTATAGGGGTCTTGTTCGCCCCTTGTTCGCCCTACTTGACTGGGTGGAATCAAAGGCTTTTCGTCTCACCAATTCCCAGCCTCTTACTGATTGTCTTCAATCTCTCTATCTTCGCCGCAATGTTGCCTCACTCTCTATTTACTATCCCTATCATAACGGACATTGCTCTTCTGAACTCTCTAACTGCATGCCTCCTTCTTTAAGGAGAGCACGCAGTACCAGATTTTCTACACTTTCTCATTCCTTTCTCATTTAACTCTCTAATGCAAAGGTTAATCGGTATTTTTAGTCTTTCATCTACTCAACCGGTCAACTCTGGAACAATCTTCCTCAATCCATCTTTCCTCCTGTCAATGACCTCCCATCTCTCGAACGCAGAGTGTCTAAGCATCTCGAAAACCCCAGACCTTGATTCTTCTTCTATGGAACAGGCGCTTTTACAGTTATTTGCCCTTGGCCCTTCCTTTCTGTATAATATATATATATATATATATATGGGATGAATTTCACAATTAAACACGTGAAATGAATGAATGCTGCAAACCCACAAGGAAAAAAGAAAAACGATTCCAAGGCCTTTCGTGTATTCCCTGACGCGGTGTAGCTCTGAATACACGAAAGGCCTTGGAATCGTTTTTCGTTTTTCCTTGTGGGTTTGCAGCATATATATATTATATATATATATATATATTGCAAACGTTTGGAGATGTTTTTTGACATGAATAATGCATTATGATAATCGGCAGTGGACCATGCAGTCGTTTCTGGCCTTCCACGCGTGAATGTAAATAAAAATTGTTAAAAATAAAAGTTTTTCTCTCTTTTGGATCTAAAAGATTTTGTGTCCCCAGTCTTAAAATAACTGTTAAGATTTTATTTTTGTGAGGTAGGTGTCAATTGAATACATATTTGACATAGTTCAAAGAATGATTAAAATACAATGAATATTTATTTACAAAAATAAACGGTCTCATTCTGATATTAGAAAGAAAAATATACAGAAAAAATTAATGTAAAATACAAATGCATTTTTCCTAATTTTACTTCTTTTTATGTGACGTTCTTCTCAGGTTAAGTAATTTTTTCAAAAGATTTTTTATGTAGCTTTCAGCTTTTACATTCGCAAAGAGAGTCTACATTATCTTGACTCTGCATCAACCCAGTCTGAGCTCAGACATTCTCAGCTTAATATTGTAGTAGTAGTAGTATAGGTTCAAAAATGCCGAAGGGGGGTATTGGGATAGTGGAGTAGCGAGTGTGCCAGTGCCAAAGGGAGTGCCAAAGAGGGTGGGGATACCAACCCCCCAAAATAAAAAATTGAATATATAGTAACCTAACTTTATTTAACCTAACCAAACCTAACCTTAATATATTATATATATATATATATATTATATAATATATATATATGTTAAACACAGACCGTGCATGGAACAAGGAACTCTTCTGGGAAAATTAAATCCACTATAGTCCGAATAAGTAATGGTAAATGACAAATACCATAGTTTTTCTTTTTCATGATGCAAGCCCGACGTGGGCAACGGGTCTCTCGCAAAGAGGTCCCATAAATATAGCTTCCCTCACCAGCTATCTGCAAAGCAGACAGGATCCAGCTTTGGGACATGGATCTAGGGTTTAAAGCAGCCTAGCCCTGCTACATTTAGAACCTCAATATAAGCAAAAGACTCGTTGCATTCACGTCGGATTGAATACATCAAAGAAAAAGGGGTAACTATTGTATCTTTAGCCAAAAAAACAAAACTTAAACCTCAACCGGGACATTGAGCGTCCACTTTTCAAGGCACATAACACGTCCGTTTAATATACACAAACTCAGAATGGTCCCCTGAGAAACTTATATGTTAAACACAGACCGGACTATAGAGGATTTAATTTTCCCAGAAGAGTTCCTTGTTCCATGCACGGTCTGTGTTTAACATGTAAATTTCTCAGGGGACCATTCTGAGTTTGTGTATATTAAACGGACGTGTTATGTGCCTTGAAAAGTGGACGCTCAATGTCCCGGTTGAGGTTTAAGTTTTGTTTTTTTGGCTAAAGATACAATAGTTACCCCTTTTTCTTTGATGTATTCAATCCGACGTGAATGCAACGAGTCTTTTGCTTATATTGAGGTTCTAAATGTAGCAGCGCTAGGCTGCTTTAAACCCTAGATCCATGTCCCAAAGCTGGATCCTGTCTGCTTTGCAGATAGCTGGTGAGGGAAGCTATATTTATGGGACCTCTTTGCGAGAGACCCGTTGCCCACGTCGGGCTTGCATCATGAAAAAGAAAAACTATAGTATTTGTCATTTACCATTACTTATTCGGACTATAGTGGATTTAATTTTCCCAGAAGAGTTCCTTGTTCCATGCACGGTCTGTGTTTAACATATAAGTTTCTCAGGGGACCATTCTGAGTTTGTGTATATTAAACGGACGTGTTATGTGCCTTGAAAAGTGGACGCTCAATGTCCCGGTTGAGGTTTAAGTTTTGTTTTTTTGGCTAAATATACAATAGTTACCCCTTTTTCTTTGATGTATTCAATCCGACGTGAATGCAACGAGTCTTTTGCTTATATTGAGGTTCTAAATGTAGCAGGGCTAGGCTGCTTTAAACCCTAGATCCATGTCCCAAAGCTGGATCCTGTCTGCTTTGCAGATAGCTGGTGAGGGAAGCTATATTTATGGGACCTCTTTGCGAGAGACCCGTTGCCCACGTCGGGCTTGCATCATGAAAAAGAAAAACTATGGTATTTGTCATTTACCATTACTTATTCGGACTATAGTGGATTTAATTTTCCCAGAAGAGTTCCTTGTTCCATGCACGGTCTGTGTTTAACATATAAGTTTCTCAGGGGACCATTCTGAGTTTGTGTATATATATACAGTATATATATATATATATATATATGATTGAACTCAGAATGGTTCGCTGAGGTTTTTCATGATACATACAAACCGTGCATGAAACAAGAAACTCTTCTGGGAAAATTAAATTCACTATACTTCGAATAAGTAATGGTAAATGACAAACACTCTCGTTTTTTCTTTTTCATGATGTTAGCCCGACGTCGGCAATGGGTCACTCGCAAAGAAGCCCAAAAAATATAACTTCCCTCACCAGCTCCTCTCCCAAAGCTGGATCCTATAGCTGGTGAGGGAAGCTATATTTTTTGGGCCTCTTTGCGAGTGACCTGTTGCCCACGTCGGGCTAACATCATGAAAAAGAAAAAACTAGACAGTTTGTCATTTACCATTACTTATTCTGACTATAGTGGATTTAATTTTCCTAGAAGAGTTCCTTGTTCCATGCACGGTCTGTGTATCATATATAGATATATATATATAGAGAGACAGGAAATCTAAATCAACCATAGCTATTCGTACACTCATCCATACACGGGACGGAATCTATATATTATGTTCAGACGTGAATGTTACACACACACACACACACACACACACACACACACACACACACACTCATTTATTTATTCAAAGGTTAAAAGAAAGTGATACGCACATCGCACAACCTAAAAACGCAAAATAATTTATTTGAGGTACACTTTTTATATAAATTTAAACTAAATACTTACAAGTGTAAAAATGAATAATTCCTCTTTGATCTTATATTCAATTATTAATTTTTACATAGGAAGTTATTTGTTGTTCAATTCATACTCACATGTACGTACGTCCACATGTATTCTTTTCATTTCCTTTCCTTTAAAATTAACTGATTTCTCGCAATCTCATAAATATTTAGGCGAGTGTTCGAATTCTGCTAATCATCGCGGAAGCAAATAACTTCTGAAATAAAAATAAAGCTCTCCCTCTAATGTCAATTCATAAAACAGTTATCACGTGTTTTATATATATACATACTGTAATTGATGATAAAAATGTATAATGTAATTAATCTACTTAAGCGATAGTAATTTAACCCTTTAACGGCGAACTTTTTTGTAGGGTTAAGTCTAAATGCGTGTATTTGAAACGGTACGTATTCAACCCAGTCGGCGTTAAAGGGTTAATATAATGTACTTAATAATGTAATTAATGACATAGAAAATGTACTTCAATGGAATTGTAATTAACGATAAGTGAATCTGAATTAATTTGTCATTGTAATCATAATTGTAATAAACCAAAAGTACACCGTACTTGGATTGTACTAGATATCCGACCCGACGTTGTGTCGCCATATAGAAATGTACATTCAGCGATATTGTTTTTTTTTTGTTATTTTTTGTTCGTTGGAATAAAATTTGGATTTGCTTCCTGGTTGCCAAAAAATTGGTGACTTTTTCAAAATTTTTAATAATTTTTTGGATTAGATGCATTCTCTCCTCGTTGTAGAAGATGAAGTCATGTCTTGCCTTAACCCTTTAATTTTTGCCCATATACATATCTTAATATAAGAGTGCATGATTCAATTTCCGTTCTAATTAACTCGGCGGATCAGAAAAAACAACAGGTCTAAAAATATGCGGTTTAAGCTAATAACATGACTTCCTGTTCCTATATCCTGTTTATCTGTTAGCCATTGTCATAACAAAGAATTTACTTTATTTTCAAACATTGTGCAAAAATAATACAGTCTCTTCAACCTTTAATAATTATGATGTTAGTAGAATCGGGGTATATAAACCCAAGTAAAATCTTCCATGTTCATTCAGAGATCAATTCAGAGGATGAGCACGACCTGTACATTTTAGCAGTAAATTACAGTAAAAAATAGTCTTTATCTTCTCTTTCGAGCCTTGCTCTCTTCAGAAGAACTTAAGTCATTAAACTTCCCCGAAAAGTTAAAAGAAGAATCCGGGAATCTTCAGAGAATTTAGTAAGCCTCCCTCCTTCCGAGCCTCTATAGAAGAACTCGGAGAGTAATATAAAAGAAAGCTACTGCAAGTCACAAATCCGTTGCTGCCACCTATCCAGAACCCCCGTCAACTTCGAACCAACCAAGGCCATAGACGGAGGAGTCAACTCAAGTAAATAAACATGCAGTAATATGTAGTATGTACATACACAAAATAATTTATAAAGCAATTTATAAAATAAATAAACAGTAAAGAACTTTAAAAGGATATCATTCAAGTCAAAATATGTACACCAATTAATCACTCCCCACGGTAACCAAAAATCACAGTGTCGTAGGTCCCAAGTAATTGGTAACATTTCCTCTAGATATTGAAACAACACCTTCGCCCCTCTGAGCTCATTTACACCGTCTAGTTTCTGAGCATAAACGTCATCATCTCCAGGTTCTTCTAAATTCACCAGATCTTTAAGAGAAGTGAAGTTGATGTTTTAACGGTTTGCTGGGTTTAAATTGATATCCTTTGCCTTCACGATGTACTTGAGATCTTCCCCGACCCTCACACATATTCTGTAAGTTTTTGGCCAAGTTGAAACAAAAGAGTCAGCGTAAGTGAGTTCACCGAGGAACTCAACTAGAGGAGGCATATGTTCATCCACCTTCGCAGTAAACACCACATTGTCGTATCGGCGTACAGGACCCGTCGACCCAGAGAATGCATTAGGCCCCAAAGCTTGATGCTTGGTAAGCTGTTGTAAATGTAGCCACAGGAATGTTTGTGACGTAGACTGTGTCCGTAGCCAACTCGTTCCTATTGTAACGTATTATGTACGTATTACCTACGTGTACAATTTCAAGAGCTTCTTTATTGTCAGTTTCGGTGTAATCCCACACTTCAAAACTATGAACTAAATGCACGTTCTCCTTGTCAGTGTTCTGTGCAAACGTGCCCTAAAGACTGTTTACATAAAGCTTTGCAATAAAGTGGTTTCCAGGGTTTCGAGCAATTTGCTCGCGCTCAAGTTGTATCCCCTGAAGTTGTATAACGGTAACACTGAATATAGCCCGTTCTTTCGTTCTCAGTATCAATACCTCGCGGATACCCTTACGTTTTAACTTTATCTTTGAAGAAGGTGTTGATATACTTGGGATTGAAGAGGTTATCGAGTTTCTGGAATCTCCACACCTCATAAATCTTTAATATTTTGTACCCATAACTCAGGACTTGTAAAAACGCTCTCGATCGTCTTGTGATCGTTATGAATGCCCACGTCCTGTGTGTGGTATCACAGGTGACTTCCACGGTCTGGTATGGACTCGTACTCCAGCTTAGAAGTTTATAAGTCCTCAGTTCACTCACAGAATATTATGGGAACACTAATATGATGAATGGCTGGAGGACCCTCAATGGTGGAATGGTGGTGGACCCTCTCAAGCTTGGTGACAGTTTGTTTAGAGAGCGTACAAACCCTTTTAAACTATACTTTCCATCTACGGAAAGTATAAAGATTCATTACTTTGACTTTTGCTCGTTATACTCCTACGTGAAGAAGAATAACTCTTACCCTATAGGTGCCTATGAAAAACTCGTCGGACACGCCCTACCTACCACCGAAGAGTTCTCAGACAATTTAAACGAGAACTATTTTGGTGTATCCTTCCTTGAGGTACTTCCCCCTCCTGATTTATGAATACCTATCTTACCCATTGTTATCAATCACAAGCTTATGTTTCCCCTGTGCGTGAAGTGTGCAGAGGAGAACAATGGAGAGCGTAATCATACAGTGAATTTCTTCATTTAGTAACGATGAAAGTCTTCTCGTTCGTTCAAACTCATCCTGTCGTAGTTAATTTAATGTTTGGGTGGTGGTAGTCCAATGAAGTTTAAAGTGTTACGAGTAAGAAAAGTGTAAGGGAAATACCCACATCACCTTGAGGAGCTTAATCAGCTTATAAGGCGTGAACAACAGTCTTTGAACTGAATATTATCCCTTCTCTGTATTTGTATGAGCTTACTACCTCTTTTCAAGGGATCACCTGTGAATATTGGTGACTTCTCCTGTTCAAGCAATTCCTTATAAAAAAAAACTGTGTATCAAACTTTGTTATATTTTTTAACTGACTACCTAGCCTGACTATAATCCACAAATAACTTCACGGATGATTCTGTCATGGTTGTCTTAAAAAATGGTGTTCTACCATGCTCATCCAAAGCAAACACAACAATTTGCACTCTTATTTCCTGCTCCATCTTCACCAGTTCTTCAGGATCCAAATTATACTCATAAGTAAGCCCACAAGATCGAACAAGATTTTGCGCGTGGTTTATAACTGTGCCTACCCATATGTTATTGATTACCATGTTTAGAACACCAATCATATGCGCTAAAGTCACACCCATAAAACTGCAACCACGACCGATGTTTGTGTTTTCTGTAAATTTGATAACACTTAAAGTGCAAAGTGTACGGTGTAGCGTCATGGCCCTCAACATGGAAGACGTGGTCAATATTGATCATAAAATTCGCCAGGTTGAACTTTGAACAACCCTGCATTGATTTCTGTATGCTTCCCAGCCAGGTGCCTAGAGGTATAACTACCTAGAACAGACCACTATCCTCATCATTTGGTTCAAATATAAGTGCACGCCGTGCCCACCCATGCCTCTTGTCCCTCATTACGTTGAAGGGCGTATGCGACGAGGCGTCGAACTACATTGCGAAGACCTTGTTCGAAACCATCAGCATATGCAATTTGTGGATCAACCCTAACGCTGTGCCTGTTCCTAACTAGTACGGGAGTGTTACTCACATTATGTCACAGCGTGATTGATACACCCCGTCTGAAGGATGAGTTGTTGTTTCTATGTGGGCTGTAGATGCGACAAAAGGGGTCTCCGGTGACGTAGGGGCTGGTGTTAGTGGCGACAACGTGTCCTCAGAGTTGTACGACACGAATCTCGGACGTTTTGTGGAGGGCATTTCGGAATCTTTTACCAACGGTCGCTTAACTCCTGCGGAGGTGGAAGGCTCCTGGCTGGATCCTTGAGTCCGTCTTCCTATAGCCGAGACGGAGGGCTCCGGACCGATAGAAATGATCCCGCCCATCATCAGCCGATGAGGTTGAAGGTTTCGATGAGGCGTCTCGAGTTCCTTCTGGAACCTCATCAAGCTTTACAAGTTCTTGCTGGTTGGGGGCATCATTCATTATGCTGAAAAAGAAGAACAAGAGAAAATAAGGATTAACGCAAAGGAGAAGGTCTCCAGAAAAATTCAAGTTCACATGTCCGTCAACACGTACTATAAGTGGTCTCATAGGGTGTGGTAAAACTGTGTTTAAACTTAAATTTATTAAAGATAAAGATGCGTTGTTCTCAAAACCTGTACACACCGTTATATGGTGCTATTCAGCCGCCGACCAGCCTATTTTTGATGATTACAGAGATGTCTTCTTCCATAAAGGGATTTATGATGTTGGTACATTACAGAATGATAAACATACGGTGATTGTGATTGATGATCTTACTGTATGTTAGAAATGAATAAAACGATTGCTGAGACGTTTCCAGTATTCTTTCACCATCTTAACATAAGTATGTTTTTCATAAATCGAAACCTATTTTTCAAGAACAAGTTTATGCGGGATGTTTGTTGAAAAATGCAGTCTCTTGTTTTATTGGCTCAACGTGGGGATATATCGCAAATTGGTATTATTTGCAGGTCAAATGTTTCCGGGACAGCGAAGACTTTTTTTGGAAGTTTATAAAGAAGCAACGAGTCGGCGATACGGGTATTTACTTTGTGACATTCACCCGCGTAACGCTTTTAGGGTACTTCTAAGAGCGAACATATTTTTCAACGAGGATGAAACGACATATATACCAGGATGACGAAAGGTGCAAAAATATATATCAAGTTTATAAAAATATTCCCTCGGTTACTTACTATTGTCCAACGGATGTTTGTAAAAACTGCTAGCCCTGATTTTTTAAAATGTACCTGCGAAATCTCTCTCGATGTTATAATCTGCAACGTCCCAATGACTGCTTCTCAAAACGATCGTTTACATCGTTACAAGAACATAATACGAACATCTACTCGTAAAAGACAATTTGCGTCAAAGAAAAACCGTCTTGTACAAAAAGGTGGATCATTCCTACCTGTCCTGTTTTCAGTTTTACCCCCTTTATTATCCACTTTTATATTATGAAAAAGGTTGTAATGCTACCTCACGAGTTGTATGCTTCACTACAAAATACAAAGAAAGAGGGCTTATCTCTAGACCACAGTAAAAACAGATTTAAAAGAATGGAGAGCTAATTGAAGACTATATTAAATAAATAATTACATCCTGATGAGAAAACAATTTTAAATCAAGTAGCCCATCAGAAATTTCTTCAAGAGTATGAAGACTATAAGAAACCTATAGAGCTACCCGTAGTTATCAAACATAGTGATTATACTGTTCATGCTGAGACTAAAGACGAACAACCCGAATACAATGGTGGGAACTCCCATCACCTCGAACAAGTGCTGAAAAATAGTTCTCTTAATACATTGAAGAATAAAGGTTTAAGTCTTTTAAATCTGTTGAGTGGTGATCCAATTATATAATGGTCTAACAAGGCGAAGTCATTGCTGAAGGTTCAATGGTGAAGGGTTCGAACATTATTGACATCATTCATGATTTAGTGAGAAGATAGGAGAGCAACTCCACCAGGGTTGGATCATATTAAAGCAAGGTTAGAGCAGATGAACATCCCAAAAACAATGATTGATGACCAAAACAGAATAAAAGCTCTGGAACACGCCCCTATCTATCATACACGCTTCTAAATTATGTAAATGGCTGACGTATTTGAGAGACGTTATTACGATATTTCTAACCCCACTTCTTACGGACGGGTTGAGAGGCTCTACAGGTTTTGACAGGGTTTTGAATGAACAGGATACTTGTACACTTTATAAGCCTGTGTGAAAAAGGTTTAAAACTGCTAGAACAAAACCACCATCGCAGATTTGACTGATATGCAAAGGTGCTCGACGTATAATGATGGTTACAGGTATTTATAATTGACGTTTTCTTCAGATACTTATGGCTTGTACCTATTAAAAATAAAACTCCAGACGCTGTTACTGAAGCTACACAGGCTTTGATGTTAAAGGAAAATTAAATCCCAGCCTATTTCTATACATATTTAGGGAAAGAGTTTATTGGTCGTTCTTTTCAAAACATGTTAGCGGAACTTAACATTAATAATAGCAGCAACTCAGTGCATAAAGCGTCTTTAGCCGAAAGTGTGCAGCGAACCATCAAGGAGAGCATACATCGTTATTTTACCCGTAAAAATACTTATAGACAGATAGGCTAGACATTCTGAGTAAGTTTGCATCATCCTACTATAGAAAAACTAAACATGCCTGTCATACACTTTACATTACAGTTCACAACAAAGCCTACTTTAAACCCAGGCTTATGCACGCCTGCAATATGGTATCGTATATGGTATCTTTATTTCATAATAATTAAATGGAAATTATTACCTTATTATATTAAATAACTACAAAATTGTCTCGGGAATGACGACAAAGCCTATTCGGAATGGAAAAAATTGCCATACGTAGAACCAAATATGTAGGCACTGCGCCTACATAACAGCGAGAAAAACGTATTTTTTCGTATCAAAAGTTTCCATCGCTGATTCATGAAAATTACTTCGAGAGAAGAAATAATTAAAATACAAAAATTGGAGACTTTGTAAAGTAAGCGAATTTAAGACAAAAAGATTTATATTAGTTCATCCAGAGCTATCTAGTGACAAGCATTGTTGGAGGCAAGGAAGATGTGCTTAATCTTCCTATAAGTTTTGAGGAAAACTTAATAAAATAAAACTAATGACACAAAAGGATAGGCCTATTCCTTCAAGTATTTAGGCAGAGTGAATTGTCTGTATTAATTAGACGGAATAAACTCGTTACGTAACCCTATCGCCAACAATCAGATTGAAGCGCAACAGGCAGCCGCACGCACTACAACCAGAAGCAAGATCCAAAGAAATAATGAGGTATGGTAGTTTCCTTTTTTACCATTAGGTAGCGCAAAACACCGAAGACAAACTTTGAAAAATGAAGACAGTGTATAAAAAAACTATGTTGGGTTATGGATGATTGCCGTTACCATCACCCGTTGGAAATTTCAAGCAGATATTGGTGGAGAGTCGACTACAAAAACCCTACATCTTTTCGTTAAAAAATTGTTTGTGGAGGTCTTCGAAAGACCTTGTTAAGTAGTGGTTTTTTTTTGTTTATGTTTAATTTATATGCCTTCGGTATTTAGCGCTGCCTGATGGTAAAAAAGAAAATTACCATACCTTATTATTTCGTTGGGCCTCGCTTCTGGTTGTACGGCACGCGGCTTTCTTTCGATGTCGGTGATGGGGTAAAGCAACGAGTTTATTCGGTTTAATTAATATAGGAAACACCCTACTTAAATACCTCAAGGTATAGGCCTATCCTTTTGCGTTATTAGTTTTATATTATTAGGTATTCAGTCAGAACTTATATGAAGATTAAGCACTTCTCCCTTGCCTAAAGCATCGCTCGAAACTAGACAGCTCTGAGATGAAGTCTTTGTCTTAAAAATTCACTGACTTTACAAGGTTCCAAGACATCTAATTTTTGTTTTCATTATTTCTTCAAGTGTTAGCGACGGAAAATTTTGATACGAAATAATACGTTTTCCTTGTTGTTATGTGGCCCTAATGCCTACATATTGGGTCTATGCATGGCAATTATTTTCATTCCTAATAGGCTATGTCGCCAAACCCGAGGCAATTTTGTAATTATTTAATTCAATAAATTAATAATTTGTATTTAATTAAGAAATAAAGGTACCATAAACGATACCATGTGTAGGCATGTATAGTTTTTCCAGACAGTGCTTGATCTGATGAATAACAGAAGTATCTGAAATATTAAGAGCTCAGTACGAATCATCTTTCAGTATCCCAAAAACTGACAAACTGATTTGGGATCGAAACGCGTTCTTTTAAGAAGAACTACAAGGAGAAAGTATAACGGACTTCGACTTTACGACAGATGATATTACAACAAGCTATAGGGAAACTAAAAGCACACTCAGTGGCAGGCCCGGACAAATGGAATGCTACACTGATCAATGACTGCAAGAATGTAATCGCTGAGCCCCTATACTGGATATGGAGACGATCACTAGACACGGGAGAAATACCGGGTATCCTGAAGAGAACGAGCATAGTTCCAAAATAAAAAGGAGATCGATCCTAGGCAAAAAACTACAGTATAGGCCAGTGTCGCTTACATCTCATCTCACTAAAATAATTGAAAGAATAGTGAGAGGAAAAATCTATGATTTTTTGGAAAATCAGAGAAAATTAAATGATAACCAACATGGATTTCGGTCAGGCAGATCATGCCTATCACAACTAATGGAACACTAGTGTGACCATGGAATCATAATACATAAACTGAAATATATGGGAATAACAGGAAAAGTAGGGAAATGAATATATAATTTCCTTAGTGAGCAGCGGTAAGTCGATACAGTTCAAGGAATATCTTCATCAGAACCAGGGGACCTCAGCTCAGTACCACAAGGAACAGTATTAGCTCCACTACTCTTTATAATCATGCTAACTGACATAGATGAGGATGTTACCAGAGACAGCATAGTAACATCCTTTGCCGATGACACAAAGATCAGTAAAAAAATAAGAAACCCAGAGGATATAGGATCTCTACAAAAAGACATGAACATAATCTACAAGTGGATGAAAGATGACAATATGAGGTTTAACAGTGAGAAATTTCAAGTGTTACGATACAAAAAAAGTGAGGACTTAAAATCCATAGAATACTATACCCCAAATGGACAGGAAATTCAAATAAATTGTAAAGCAAAATATTTAGGAGTTGTATTGACTGATGATGCGAAATTTGAAACACAACATAAGATAGCAGTAAACATAGCAAAGAGAATAACTGGACAAATACTGAGAACCTTTAAACGAAGGGATAGGAATATAATGATTCCTCTATTGAAAACACTGATCACACCCAAATTGGAATACTACTCAGTTCTAATATCCCAACATAAAAAAGAAGATATTAGTCAGCTAGAAGGGATTCAGAGAAGCTTCTCAGCAAAGATCAATGGATGCAAAGAACTAAATTACTGGGAAAGGTTACGCGAAGTAAACCTATATTCATTGGAAAGGAGAAGAGAGAGATACACCATTATTTACACTTGGAAAATAATGGAGAAACTAGCCCCTAATGTTATTCTGAACCCTATAACCCCCCACGCAACATTAGAATGTAGAAAAGGAAGACTGTGTCGTGTTCTCAGATTAAAGGCTAGACAGGGAACAGCCTTAATCCCGAAAGAAAATAGTTTTGTAGTGAGAAGACCAAAACTATTGAATCAGCTACCCAAAGAACTAAGGAACACGAGTGGTGTTGCGGTGAACATCTTCAAAAGAAGATTAGACGGCTGGCTCAGAACAATCTCCGATGAGCTGGGCGTACCTGGCTATGTGAGGTGGAGAGTACAAGAAACCACCTCTCTACTTCACCAGACCAACTCGAGAGGAGGAGCGACAAGCTTGACCTTCGTGAAGTGGGAAATCATCGCACGGAACATTTGAAAGGTATATATATATATATATATATATATGGGAATGAACTCAGAATGGTTCCCTGAGGTTTTTTATGATACAGACAGACCGTGCATGGAACAAGGAACTCTTCTAGGAAAATTAAATCCACTATAGTCCGAATAAGTAATGGTAAATGACAAACACTATAGTTTTTTCTTTTTCATGATGTTAGCCAGACGTGGGCAATGGGTCACTCGCAAACAGGTCCCAAAAATATAGCTTCCCTCACCAGCTATCTGCAAAGCAGATAGGATCCAGCTTTAGGATAGGCTCTAGGGTTTAAAGCAGCCTAGCCCAGCTACAGTTAGAACCTCAATATAAGCAAAAGACTCGCTGCCTTCACCTCAGATTGAATACATCAAAGAAAAAGGGGTAACTATTATATTTTTAGCCAAAAACCAAAACTTAAACCTCAACTGGCAGAATTGAGCGTTCACTGGGTGTATCATAAAAAACCTCAGGGAACCAGGATCAAATGTAGAATTCGGACCCCAGCCTTCTTTAGTTAGCTTTATAAGGCTAACTAACGAAAATATCATGACCTAACCTAACCAATCGTCAAGGGCGTACAGTTAACCTAACGATTGGTTAGGTTAGGTCGTGATATTTTCGTTAGTTAGCCTTATAAAGCTAACTAAAGAAGGCTGGGGTCCGAATTCTACATTTGATCCGGGAACCATTCTGAGTTCATTCCCATCATGAAACGGACATGTTATGTGCCTTGAAAAGTGGACGCTCAATTCTGCCAGTTGAGGTTTAATTTTTGGTTTTTGGCTAAAAATATAATAGTTACCCCTTTTTCTTTGATGTATTCAATCTGACGTGAAGGCAGCGAGTCTTTTGCTTATATTGAGGTTCTAAATGTAGCGGGGCCAGGCTGCTTTAAACACTAGATCCTGTCCCAAAGCTGGGAACCTATCTGCTTTGCAGATAGCTGGTGAGGGAAGCTATATTTTTGGGACTTCTTTGCGAGTGACCCGTTGCCCACGTCTGGCTAACATCATGAAAAAGAAAAAACTATAGTGTTTGTCATTTACCATTACTTATTCGGACTATAGGGGATTTCATTTTCCTAGAAGAGTTCCTTGCTCCATGCACGGTCTGTGTGTGTATCATATATATTATATATATATATATATATATATATATAGCAAAATCACATTTTAACGGCACTTCAAAAGACCAAATATTTACTCGTCATATAAAAGGTATAAAACGCAAAATAAGAGCTTAGATAAGCAAGTATTATACTACTTTTTCTCTTAACAAATTTGAATGGCTATTTTCATCATCTCAAGGTTAACTGGAACAAATACTGGTAAAACTCTCTCTCTCTCTCTTTTCAGAGCTTACCGTATGTATATATATATATATATAACGAATTTCAATAGGTAGCTTTAATATTTATATAATATATATATATATATATATATATATATATAACGTAAAGAACGACGCTTGTATAGGAGATATTCCGCGCAAGACGAGAGAGAGAGAACGAAACAAATGAAAAAAATGAGGTAACCACCCGGGAATCGAACCCGGGATCTTCCGATTGCCGGTCAGATGCGATAACCATTACACCATGGGCCTCACTCTTCCAAATTACTGCGTGTTTGCAGTTAAATGTGTGTATATATATATATATATATATATAATATATATATAGTTTTATTTAAAGAAATACATAACAAATACATGTAAAAGTTTCTCTTTCGCCCTCTATCACACACACACACACACACACACACACAGACGCACACATATTAACAAATAGTAACAATATATAATAATATGAACTTTTGCGACGAACATTCAAACTATAAAATTTTCCAAAGTGCTAAATATAAATATAGAGTTTTGCCTTACCAGCAACACTCTCTTAGGTACATAATAATACCAATAATAATACTAGTAATAATAACGATAATATTTAATTTTAGAGTCCATGTTTCAATTGTAAATTTTTCAAATAATGAAACTAACAACAAACCCTGTGGGTTTTCACTTTTCACATTCTGCTACACTGATTCATGGTCATTTTATTTCACTATCTTCCTCAGAATTCAAAATCTGTGTATATTCAAATTTTATTCGAATTAATTATTTCAAATTAATTCTTTCACAATTACACGTTACCTAAAGTATTTACATTATCTATCAGAAAGGTAGGAAGGATGATAGGTATCCGTCCAATTACTCGCCAAACACATGAAAATTTTATAAATTCATATATAACACTGGATGACAAAAAATAACTTTTTTTTTGTCACATGAACAAAGATCGGTGGATCTTATAAGATTTTACCGCTGAGTTCAAAAATAACCTCAAGATTCGTCTATCACCCACCAATAATGAGTGAATCTAAAATGAAATTTGGACTAATTTATAGACGTAATAGCAATAGCGAAGCAGAAAATGCATATTGAACTCACTTAAAATGTTCATCGAGTGAAATCAAGTGAGAAACTGAGTATTAATTAAGCCAAATAAACTCGTTGCGTAACCCCATCACCTACATCGAAAGAGAGCCACGCGCCCAACAACCAGAAGTGAGGCCCAACGAAATAATAAGGTATGGTAATTTTCTTTTTTACCATTAGGCAGCGCTAAATACCGAAGCCATATAAATTAAACATTAACCAAAAAAAATCTACTTAACAAGGTCTTTTGAAGACCTCCACAAACATATTTTTTTAACGAAAAGACGTAGGGTTTTTACCATCGACTTTGCACCAAAATCCGGCGGAAATTTTCGCCGGATCGCCAAGTTGATAGCAATCAAACCATAACCCTATATATTTTTTTTATACTACAATCGCTATTATTATCGCATGATTGGGGCACCTCCTAATGAAGTTTTTAAAGGTGGTGTGTATACAGAGCCGAAAAATAGTTCCAGAACATCATCCTTGTCTAGAACGTTTCAAATTCGATGATTATGTACGTGTTTCATGACTCGGAGGAAAGTTCAAGAAAGTTTTTGAACAAGGATGGAAGCAGAAGATTTTTAAGGTTGGTCCATGAAGCCTATAGAACAGGTGGTTATGTACTATGTTGAAAACCTAAATGGTGAAAAAAACTGATGGTGGTTTCTACAGCGAGGAACTTCAGAAGGTTACGTTCAATTTATGAAAATAGACGTTTAAAAGTGAGAAAATCTTAGGAAGAAGGGTTCTGGGAAACGAAAGATATCCTTGGTAAAATGGTTTGGCTACCCAGAGAGTTTCAACTCTAATATACAGGCCAGAGGGAGGCATGTTCATAAAATAACTGGCATACCTCCCTCTGGCTTTTTCCGGAAACATGTAGCAATACCAGTTCCCCCTTCTCTTGATTGGTATACTAAGCCATCAGGGGATTTTCTTTCCTGAAATATGTAAAACTGACATTAGAAATGTGTTTGTTTCACTTTAAAAATATAATGTCTATTTTCCCTATGAGTCGAGACTTCTGGGACACCATGTATATTTGTTAAAATTTTCCAACCCGAACGAATGGTAAACTTTTCATAACTATCCTATGTATGGTACAAAAGATAAAGACGAATATACCTGAAATAATTCTCTGTACAAATACTTATGAGCGCCACTATATACAGGGTGGTCCAAAATCCCCTATCTATTTTGCTGAAATAATAGTATTTGAAGATAAAAATGTAATAACATAATTAAATGTATTTTTATTTATCAAGCTTAGGTCTAAGATTCGACTGAGAACCATCAGTGTCTCTGTAAATCTAAAATCTGTCCACTGCATTGCGGAACACAATCTCAAGCATCTCTGGAATTATTTTAGCGACTGCCGCGACGATGCGGGTTCGCAGATCCTACAGGTCTGTAACTTTTGTTTTGTAAACCTCACACTTTATAAAGCCTCACGCAAAGAAGTCTAATGGTGTTAAATCCCGAGATCGTGCTGCCCACGGCCTGTTTCCACCACGTCCAATCCAGCAATTTGGTAAGAGCTAATCAAGGTACGCCTGAACAATGTTTGCATAGTGACATGGCGCTCCATCTTGTTGAAAGAGAGCAGTGTCGAGAATGCCATCTAAACAAAGCTGGGGTTCAAGAAACTGCTGAAGCATGTCAAGATAAATTGGCCATGTTACGGTAGCTTCTACAAAGAAAAAGGGCCATAAATCTTCGACCTTGTCATACCCAACCAGACATTAACTTTAGGAGAATCTCTCTCCCATTCGTTGAACTCGGTTGGTTTTTCACTAGCCCAAATACAGCAATTATGTTGATTAACCTTTCCGCACGTGTGGAATGTCGCCTCATCGCTGAAGAGAATGTGGTTTAGTAAGTTTTTGGTATGAATTTTTTCAATCAATTCTGTACACATGGCGGCTCGTCTTGGATAATCCTCTTCGTATAACTCACTTGAATATGGTAACTTCTTTTGTAATGTTGATTTTAAAATCCTTAGAACAGTCGTTTTTTCGTATGCTCAGTCTACGCGATGGTGTGCGAGTTAACATTCTAAGATTTGTTTGAAAGGCATCTCTTGCCAATTCGATATTTTCTTGAGAGGTACCTTGACGTCCAGATCTTGCCTTCTCATGAACAGATCCTGTTCTTTTAAATTTATTGACCAGCTCGCGAATTGCTTTGTCTGTAGGTTCTGGTTTGTGAAATCTTCCGAATTTTTCTCGAATTTCTTTGCACTTCATCCTTTGGATATGTAGTGTTACTACCATCACACGTTCTTATACATCCATCATCATCTATGGCCTGTAGAAAATATAATAGAAATATTATGATGTCACCAAAATAGATAGGGACTTTTGAACCACCCTGTATATATATATATATATATATACACACACACGAGTATATTATGAGAAGAAATTAATCGAGATTTCCTTTATATGTTGTTAAAAGGAAAACTGTTTTATGGTAAAAATAATGTTTAATTTTAAATAAAATGTTAAAAGATGATCGAAATAAAAGAGATTAATTTCTTATTTATTTGAAGAAATATGGAATCTTTTTACCTTATGACAAAATCCTATTATTATTTTTTTTAATTTTCTGGAAAGATACCGGACATTGGCGAACATTTTTATTTTCTCAGAAGTTCGGCTTTTACTTTTATTTTTGAGAATTTTTTCTCTTTTGAGTGAGGATTAGCCGATACTTGAGGATCTGATTCCAAGAATTTCGAAATATTCTCCTCTGTAAAAGTACATATGTACAGTGTATATATATATATATATATATATATATATATATATATATATACACACATATATATGTAAAAATGAACCATAAATAATTCCCATATTCCTATACTATCTTATTCTTCATGTAATTCTTGTATTCATTTATATAGTTCTTGTAACCATTTTAAAAATTCATGTGTTATATGGTTCATGTATTTATATAATCCTGTATATTCGTATATATTTAACTTTATATAATGCCTATAATCAAATGTATGTACGTGTGTGTATTCATTTTTACATAAGAACCAAAATCGCCAAACGCGAGTTTGGCTAAAAAAAATTTATTTCCTTTCTACTTTGCCAAATAATTGGTGACCTGTTCTTTTTTTAAAATCTCAATCATTTTTTTAGATTTCGCTTAATAAGGAATCCTGCTTAAGCTTTGCAATGTTCATATTTTGTATACATTCTCTATCGTTATAAAAGATGAGATCATGTCTTGCCTAAGCATTTAAATTGTACATCTTAAACCTTAAAATTTTACTCATGTGCATATTGTAGTGTAAAGATGCATAGTCCGATTTCCACTTTTAGTTAACTTGGCAGATCAAGATAACATCAGATCTGAAAAGTCGCGGTTTAAGATAAAAATATGGTTTCATCTTGAAATATTTCGTTTACTCGTTCAAGCCTTACCACAGCTAAAAAATTTACTATATTTTCGAATATTGTGCAAAAATAATGCAGCCTTTTTAGCATTTAATAATAATGATGTTAGCAGTTTTTGGGTATATAAACCCCAGTAAAAATCTTCCATTGTAATTCAGAAGCTAATTCAGAGGCTGAGCACTACCTGTACATTTTAGCAGTAAATTACAGTAAAAGATAGTTTTTATCTTATCCTTCGAGCCTTGCTCTCTTAAGAAAAACTTAGTCATTAAACTTTCCGGATACGCTATAAGAAGAGTCCTCAATCTTCAGAGAGTTTTAGTAAGTCTACCAGAGTCCTCCGAGCCACTATAGAAGAACTCGGAGAGTAATATAGAAGAAAACTACTACAAGTCACACATCCGTTGCTGCCACATAACTAGAACCCCCGTCGACTTCGAACCAACCAAGGTCATAGACGGAGGGGTTAACAACTGGCGACCCTGCATCAGGATTCTTCCAGTCTTCCAGACCCTGGAACTAGAATCAACATCCAGTTTACCGGCGTGTCACGGCTTCTAGTTCGTCACATCCACCCTTGAACCGGTGTGTCACGACTCCAAGTTCTCCACGCCTAGTTTTCATCCAAGAACAAGTGGCCAGCAAGACACGTCTTCAGGAGACGGCTCCAAGGATTTCGCCATAGGAATCTTGTTAAATACAAAACTCTTTTTTTAAATAATCTCTAAACATTTGAAAAGTCAGTATTATTAACAGTTAATAATTAATATTGAGCCAGAATTAACCAAAAACAGAGTCAACATTCCATACACCAGTGATACATTTCTTTTTAGTAAAACCGAATTATTCCCAGTATTATAGTTATTACAGTATAATTTTATTCAATGTACTAAGCATAGTACCAGGATAATCTTGTTTACATTTTTTTTATTATTATTTTGTTTGCAATCTTTTCAAATTCTCCCCTAGTTAGGCAAATTATTGGCCATTTACTTAATGTGTATTTTTTTAGATAGAGTAGTTAGGAAAACCTCTTAAGTTATCATTCCATAAATTAAGATTGGTCAAGCAGACCTAATTTGAACACATTAATAGTACCTTCACACATGAGTGATTCAGACGGTGCGCTTTCTGACATTGAAAATTTCCCTACACCCGTTCTTCCACATACCCAGCGCCCTTCAAACATATTCCCAAACACACAAACTTCAGATCCAGAACAAGCCAATATGTCTCAGTCTCAAACCCCCGCCACAGCGTACATTAACTTAGGTAGACTAGTAAACCTTCCCAATACTGTCTTAATTTTTAAGGGGACCATAGATAATCACTTTGTTGAACCACGCGTAAGACCTTGGATTCAATCTTTAGACCAACATTTCTTACGCGAAAATATCATCGATGACGATATAAAGATTAGGGAAGCAAAAAGATTTGTCGACCCTAAAGAGGGAAATGCTCATGACACAGTCACCTATGTCCCATCGATTAGCGAAGCTACAACATGGGACAATTTCAAACAAAACTTATTAGAATTTTTTAAAGAAATAACACTTGCACAACCCTTAGCCACGTTAGAAGCAGTCTGCCAAGCTAAATGGAAGAAAGAGGAACATGAAGATTTAAACAATTTTATTACACGAACTCATAAACTTGTAGGAGAAGCCCTCCGTGCGCTGAAAATGCGTGAAGCATTACTTTCACTTCGAAACTAAGAAATCTAACAGTAGCAACAACTATTTACCAAAAACTACCCGGAGCACCTAAAAAAAAAGTTTCAGGAGTTTCTAAATGTTGACAAACCTGTAAGTGTAGCCATAAACAAAACACGGGAACATTACCCCGATTTAGCAAACCAGAACTACCGAAAGGGTAGAGAAACCCCTGTACATTACATTCAGCAGCAGCAGCCACAACACCAACAACAACAACAACCCTATAAATCGAGGCCAATGCAAGGAACACCACCCCAGAAACAGGCCCCACAAACCTAGAATACACGCCCTCCTCCACAGTGTTTTAACTGCGATAGCTTTGGGCACATGATAAGTCAGTGCAATTATCCATCTTATTGCTCCCACTGTCACGAACATGGTCATCGCCGTGGCGATCGCCAAAAGTGTGCTGATAAAGCCCCTGCAGGGTATAGACCCAACTTTCAGAAACCAAACCACCCACGTTCCCTAAACGTATCCCAAAAGTCCTCCAATCCCAAGAAACCAGTCCATTCCCAGCCTCATCGAACCACCAACCCAATAGATTACGACCACAGGGTCAACCACACTCTTACCCCATATACAAACACCAGTACAACCAGCAAGGTCAGCTAGTTCGGTACGTAGAAGTACCCGTGGAGGAATCATTTTCCCCAGAGTACAGTTTTCAAGAACACCCTCCAGCGTATGGTTATCCCGTAGAATATGACAGAGGTCCTCCCATAGAAGACCATTCGATCCCTGTTTTAGACCCTACTTTGGAGGCAGCAGTTCAACCTCCTCCCTCCTAAATTACAGTAATGAACCCAGATACACACACAAACTCCCCATGAGGATAATAGGTGCAGACCTCCTAGATTTAATAATAAATTGTAGCACTGCTAACCAAGATTTAACTACTCTCCTGGATACAGGAGCCCACGCGACGTTAATTAAAAAACAATGTGTAGATGAATTACTAGAGAGTACGAAATACAAATATGAAATTAAGGCATCCTCCTGTCAACTCAGAGGAGTTACGGGCTCACCCATACCTACATACGGAGAAATTGGATTATATTTAGAAGTTGGAAACGCGGTATATCCCGCGAAATGTTGTATAGTGGACACAGTCGCCACCTATCAGACAGACATCCTACTAGCTATGGATTTTTTTAAACGGAATCAATGGAGATTTACCCAGCCGGAAAGTTAGTAAAATGTCGAAATAGGACTCACCATCTCCATGAGAATGACAGAGAGCTTAGTGCTAATAGAATTAGTTCAGTTCAGATTTCCGAAAGAAATAGGAATCCCCCTCCACTTGATAGCAGTTCAAGTCAGTCGGTTGCATCCAGAGGGACAACCGCTCCAGAAATCAGACCCCCGAGTAATCAGTCCCAGTTGTTGAATCCAGTTGGATCAACACAGTCAATTTCCAGTCAGCCAGTTTCAGTTCAGCCAGTTTCCAGTCAGTCAGTTTCCAGTCAGTCAGTTTCCAGTCAGCCAGTTTCAGTTCAGCCAGTTTCAGTTCAGCCAGTTTCCAGTCAGTCAGTTTCCAGTCAGTCAGTTTCCAGTCAGTCAGTTTCCAGTCAGTTTCAGTTCAGCCAGTTTCAGTTCAGCCAGTTTCAGTTCAGCCAGTTTCCAGTCAGCCAGTTTCCAGTCAGTCAATTTCCAGTCAGTCAATTTCCAGTCAGTCAATTTCCAGTCAGTCAATTTCCAGTCCGTCAATTTCCAGTCAGTCAATTTCCAGTCAGCCAGTTTCAGTTCAGCCAGTTTCAGTTCAGCCAGTTTCCAGTCAGTCAGTTTCTAGTCAGTCAATTTCCAGTCAGTCAGTTTCCAGTCAGTCAGTTTCCTGTCAGTCAGTTTCCAGTCAGTCAGTTTCCAGTCAGTCAATTTCCAGTCAGCCAGTTTCAGTTCAGCCAGTTTCAGTTCAGCCAGTTTCCAGTCAGACAGTTTCCAGTCAGTCAGTTTCCAGTCAGTCAGTTTCCAGTCAGTCAGTTTCCAGCCAGTCAATTTCCAGTCAGTCAATTTCCAGTCAGTCAATTTCCAGTCAGTCAGTTTCCAGTCAGTCAGTTTCCAGTCAGTCAATTTCCAGTCAGTCAATTTCCAGTCAGCCAGTTTCAGTTCAGCCAGTTTCAGTTCAGTCAGTTTCCAGTCAGACAGTTTCCAGTCAGTCAGTTTCCAGTCCGTCAGTTTCCAGTCCGACAGTTTCCAGTCAGTCAGTTTCCAGTCAGTCAGTTTCCAGTCAGTCAATTTCCAGTCAGTCAATTTCCAGTCAGTCAATTTCCAGTCAGCCAATTTCAGTTAAGCCAGTTTTAGTTCAGCCAGTTTCCAGTCAGTCAGTTTCCAGTCAGCCAGTTTCCAGTCAGTCAGTTTCCAGTCAGCCAGTTTCCAGTCAGCCAGTTTCCAGTCAGCCAGCTCCAATTCAGTCAATAAGGCAAATTTTAGTCTCCGAACCAGAGTCAGATTCACAATTTTTCATATGCCCTATCGAGCATATAACAGTAGCACCTTATGAGAAGATTTGTTTCCTAGCAAAAGTAGTCGACAGTCAGGGAAAATTATTAGAGTCAGAGGGTACTCTGATTACAGAGAAAAGTAATTTCAAAAGAGATGTTCTTATTGCCCAAGTCCTTAGTCAGAGTCAGAATTCAGCTATCCCTGTTGTTTGTTTAAACAAAGGAAAAAGCCCTATAGAATTAACTTCAAATCAGAAAATAGGAACTGTTTCCACAGTAGAAGTAGATTCAGATTTCCCCATCAGTATGATAAATCGTGTTTCCAGTTCCTTAGAATTAAATCCTTCAGTATTAAAAGAAGAATATAAGAAATGTCTGGAGCACTCCCTTCCGGAGTCACCAACTTTACAGGATCCCAAACTAATGGAATCACTTCTCCATTTCCTGATAAGAAATAGAGATGTGATTGCCCTAAAAGGAGATCCTCTGGGCCGAACTAATTTGGTCCCTTTTGAAATCAAGCTGGAACCCAACTCCAAACCCATTTTCATTCCTCCCAATCGGGTTCCACATTCCCAATAAGTCACTTTTGAGGAACACATCACGAACATGTTGGCGCAGGATGTCATTCAGCCTTCAGCTAGTCCCTGGTCCGCTCCTATGATTCTCGTCTCCAAAAAGGACGGAACATCTCGCCCTTGTATAGATTTTAGACGCCTGAACAACATTACCATCCCAGACCGTTTCCCGATTCCAAACATGCAGGAAACAATTCTGAACGTAGGGAAAGCGAACTTTTCTTCATCCCTCGATTTACCATCGGGTTATTGGCAAATGGAGGTCAGTCCCGAATCTCGGGCATTGACTGCTTTCTCCACTAACCGAGGCCATTACGAATTCCAGGTTTTACCTTTCGGAGTCCGAAATGGGCCTGCTAATTTCTCTAGGTTGATGAAATATAGTCCATTCCGACCTATTAGGTGTCGAAGCTCTCGTTTATCTTGACGATATTATCGTTTACAGTTCGGACATAAAAACACACTTTGAACGTCTTCAGAATGTGCTATCACGCTTGAGAAAAGCACACTTAAAACTGAAACTTGCAAAGTTGAACTTTTTACAAGAGTCCCCGGTATACCTAGGATTTTTTTATCATCCACAGGGATAAAAACTAATCCAGTCAAACTCGAAGCCCTGGAAAGGTACCCTGTGCCCAAAACCATCGACGACGCCCGTGCATTTAGTGGGTTTGTCAGATTCTATCGGAATTTTATGACCCAATTTTCAAATATTGCTAAACCTATTACTAATTTGTTCCAGAAAAATTCGAAATTTAACTGGGAATCCGATCACCAACATGCCTTTGAAACTTTAATTAATAAACTAACCTGTCATCCCATCTTACAATATCCTGATTACACAAGACCCTTCATCATAGCAACAGATCCTTCCTCCTATGGACTAGGAGCCGTCCTGTTACAGGACGTAGACGGTGTGGAATTACCCATTGCTTATGTCAGTCAACTTCTCTCTGCACCTCAACGGAATTATTCCACTACGAACCGAGAGGCCCTAGCGGTATATTGGGCTTTGAAAAAATTCCTAAATATCGTCTATGGCTACGATGTAACCATCAAGACAGATTATAAGCTACTCACGAACCTCTTCAAGGACAAGCTACTTGAAGGACGATTGAGTAGATGGGCTCTGTTGATTCAGGACTTTGCGGCAAAAATCGTATACAAACCGGGAAAACTTCAAGTTATTCCAGACGGGTTGTCGAGACTCAAGCCCGACGCCCAAGTGAATAAAATAGGAATTCTTCCTGTGCTCAACTACGAGTGTCTGCAATACTCCCAACAACAGGATCGACACACCCAAAACCTTCGGGCACGCCTAGAACAAAAGGAACCATCGAAGGTAAAAGAACAGTACAACCTCAAAGATGGGCTCTTACATTTTCGGAACGAAAGTGGAAACAACCTTGTGGAGATACCAAAGGATCTCGTCGACATAGCCATTGGACTTTGTCACGACTCACCTTTGTATAGCCACATGGGGCCGGATCGCACCATGAAGTGTCTACTGGAGCGATACCATTTTCCCGAGATGAACAGAAAGGTACACGAATACATCGCCGAATGTCCGTCGTGTTTAAAACATAAGGGCAACGTACCATCCACAGCTCCTATGCATAAATATCCAGTATGCCAAAGGCCCTGGCAAAGAACTGGAATGGATATACTGGGACCATTCCCGAAAACATCAAAGGGAAACCAGTACATCACTGTGTTTACAGACCACTTCTCGCGTTACAGCGAAGTAGCTGCCATTCCAGACCAGACCTCGGAAATTGTGACAAGAGCCCTAGTGGAACGCTTCATCCAGAATCATACTACTCCTTCCATCCTAATTTCAGATAACGCTCTTAGTTTCACGTCCAAACTATTCGAATCACTCTGTAACATGTGTAAAATTAAAAACACACACATTGTGGCGTACCATCCGCAGGCAAACGGCTTAGTGGAAAGGCACACTCGGAAGGTCTTAGAAGCCCTTCGCCACGTTGTCAATGCGTCCTCCCGTACATGGGATGATTCCCTTCCCATGGTACAAACAGCCATCAACAATGGCTATAATGTGTCCATCGGGGACACCCCTCATTTCGTCCTCTACCACTACGACAAGTGTCTACCTTTTGATTTGCCCAACCAAACCGACCCGGCAGTTCTAACCAAGGAAAAGATCAGATTAGTCGCGTTCTGTTAGAAAATACCCTGAAAATATTCAAACTACAGCACGCGCCCTATCAGAAATATTAGCCTTACCATGGATACAAATTGAAACTAAAAACTCGGAAAACGTTAACCAAAGAAGTAAAAGGGGACTGATAGATATAGGAGGGAAACTGTTCAAAGGTTTATTCGGATTAGCAACCGAAGAAGATATTAAAAGAATCGAATTCAAATTGAATCTCTTCCCGCGAAATCGACAGTATAATGGACACATGTTAGAACAAACTATTAGGTCACTACACGAAAACAATGTTTCCTCCACGCCCTTTCGGACAGATTCACATACCTTGAATGCATATTAGCTCAATACAAAGAACACAAAAGATATCTAGAATTAATAGAGATAATAAACCTACAAGTAACCCTAATCGATAAATACTTACAACGAATAACTACGATTCATTCCAAGGTTTTGCGTGCAACCCAGCTAACCCATGGCAAAATCACACTTTCCACCCTAATACCATGGGAAACACTTCAGTCCTTGATTCACACCCCCCAGACACAATTAAATTTATCACCCATATTCCCACTCAACCACACTAATTACCCCCAATTTCTAGAATACACATGGACTGTACATGGACCACGCCCCTACATATACCTCATAATTATATCATTTTTCGATGTCCTCACTTATGACGTATATAAATTTCACCCTTTCCCAACACCCTACCAAAACAACTCTAATGTCTATCGATTGTATTTACCCACCGTACCACTTTACCTTTTCCTCACCAAAGATCTGTCAGCTTATTCTATGATGTCGGATAGCGACGTCCGGCATTGCCGATTCCCGCAAACAAATAAACAACTCGTTTGCTCTCCACTCAAACCAGTTATTCTTCCAACTACTAGGTCTTGCTTTATCGACTTAATTCGTGACCGGCATGCCCCGGTATGTTCATTTAAAAAATTTCATTCCCCTAAAACCGTCCAACTACGAATTGGACCCAGACATCTGGGTTTCTCTCGTGAACAGGACTGCCGCTACTCTCGAGTGTCCATCGAATTATTCCCTCATCACAATCCCTATGGTTATTCGCCTACCAATTGGTTGCTCCTTGCGTTCAAAAATCCTCCAAATATACAACCCGTACAAGGATACCCTTCATAACTCATACCCCTTCCCGTCGCAAATTAAATTTAAACCCGTCATAGAAATCTTAAATCTCTCCATAAAACCTGTAACCATCCTACCCGAACTACATGCCCCTGAATGGAATGATCAATTGAGCCGGTTTAAAATTTAGGATGCTAACCAAAATAACCTTACAAATACTACAACCTGTATCAATTTTCTCAACATCTGCCGTTAGTATCATCATTGTATGTGCTATTATCCTCGGTACATTTGTGGTGAAAAGATCATTCTGGGAACAAAGAAAACCAAGAGACACGGAACAACATGAAACTATTTATGCACGACCATGAGTGCTACCCAGACCACGTGAACTAGACTTAACCACCCGACTTGTGCTGTGTATATAAATCTGCATTATAAAACCCATAGTTATCATCTAGTTAGCATTAGTTACGATGTTATATTATTATATTAATATCATTCTATAAGGGAGGGCCCTGTAAAAATGAACCAGAAATAATTACCATATTCCTGTACTATCTTATTCTTCATGTAATTCTTGTATTCATTTATATAGTTCTTGTATCCATTTTAAAAATTCATGTGTTATGTGGTTCATGTCTTTATATAATCCTGTATATTCGTATATATTTAACTTTATATAATGCTATAATCAAATGTATGTACGTGTGTGTATTCATTTTTACATAAGAACCAAAATCGCCCAACGCGAGTTTGGATAAAATTTTCGATTTGCTTTCTACTTTGCCAAATAATTGGTGACCTGTTCTTTTTTAAAATCTCATAATAATTTTTTTAGATTTTTCTTAATAAGGAATCCTACTTCAGCTTTGCAATGTTCATATTTTGTATACATTCTCTTTCGTTATAAAAGATGAGATCATGTCTTGCCTAAGCATTTAAATTGTACATCTTAAACCTTAAAATTTTACTCATTTTCCACTTTTAGTTAACTTGGCAGATCATGATAACATCAGATCTGAAAAGTCGCGGTTTAAGATAAAATTATGGTTTCATCTTCAAATATTTTGTTTACTCGTTCAAGCCTTACCACAGCTAAAAATTTACCTTATTTTCGAATATTGTGCAAAAATAATGCAGCTTTTTTAGCATTTAATAATAATGATGTTAACAGTTTTTGGGTATATAAACCCCAGTAAAAATCTTCCATTGTAATTCAGAAGCTAATTCAGAGGCTGAGCACTAACTGTACATTTTAGCAGTATATTACAGTAAAAGATAGTCTTTATCTTATCCTTCGAGCCTTGCTCTCTTCAGAAGAACTTAGTCATTAAACTTTCCGGATACGCTATAGGAAGAGTCCGGAATCTTCAGAGAATTTTAGTAAGTCTACCAGAGTCCTCCGAGCCACTATGGAGGAACTCGGAGAGTAATATAGAAGAAAACTACTACAAGTCACACATCCGTTGCTGCCACCTAACTAGAACCCCCGTCGACTTCGAACCAACCCAGGCCATAGACGGAGGGGTTAACATATATATATATATATATATATATATATATATATATATATATATATACATACAACTCTGGAGCAAAAACAGAATTCTGTCTCAAATGCACTCATGACCTTGATAATACTTTTAAGTTATACACCTTTATGAGGAATATTGAGTATCTGTGACATCATTATGATAAAAAGACCTCTTTGTGCCAGTTTCGGAAAAAACAAATTTAATTATATCAAAAACTTTTTAATTCTGCGCTTATTATCAGGTCATCTCATAAGTAATGTCGTTTTTTTACATTGCTAAACTCGCGTCGTGTTTGCATATGTTTCTGTGTATATTTTGTGGAAAACTCGAAATTTTATGTGTTTATACAGGTTACTTCTCATTCTAAGTGAAGCTTCATCGCGTTAATGATCTTCGTTTATTTCACCCTTACATAAGATAGATTATCTAGAAAAAATGAAGTTCACAAGGCCATCAACATGTATTATAAGTAGTTCTATAAGGTGTGGTAATCTTTGTTTAAGCTTGAAGTTATTAATGACAAAATTATGTTATTTTCAAATTCTGTACATGATCTTAAATGCTGTTTTCTATTTTATTGAACAATGAAATACATTCTGATGAGATGAGGATTTTTTCTTTTCAAGAAACCCTTCAAAAAATTTTTCAGTAGTTTGAGGAAACATAAGAAACCTGCAGAATTAATCACAGGCAATAAACAGCAACGACGCTGGTGAAAAATTTAGGGGGTAAAGACGACGAATCTATAATAAGCGTAAGGATCATATTCATGCTAACAAGTTTTTAAAAATACTCTCTGTTACAATAAAGGGTAAAGTTCTATTCCTAATTAAACTGTTGAGTGTCAATCTTACATAATGTTTCGTAAAGATGAGATTGATACATGAGCATTATTGCCGTCATTATTGACCTCACTGATCTACTGTAATAAGTAATGAAGTAAGTCGATCAACCAGGATGGTGTGAGATTAATTCGAAACCTCGAGAAATAAATATACCAAAGTTGCTGATTGGAAAACAGAACTGACTAGTACTTCTGTACCAAACACTACACATCTGTGCCAAACACGTCTGACCTAAAAACAGAGAGAGGAATGGTGGTTTGGAGGATGGAATCTCCGGTATATAGGTGGAGAGGACATGCTGTTCAACTTAAAATATCATTGATAAATTAAAGGGAACGGTGGGTGGCGAGACAAATTCTCTGTGAAATATCACAGTTATTAGTTTTAGGAGAAGAATAGGAAGCGCCTACTAAAAAGGAAATCAAGGTTAAAGATAGTGTTAAAAGGAGAGAAGCGAGAGAGAACGGTTTGAGAATCAAGAATGTGAATCTGCCTCTATCAAAAACATCTGCTATATCAAGCGCAGTCGCAAAGGTTTTTACCAAAATAGCGAAAAGAGAATGACTAAGGGCCAGGAGATATGAAAGAAGAACCATGATAGAAGATTGTGTGAAGAGAGGTGTTTAAGAATCTTCCTACTAAGGATAGATTCAAAAACTTTCAAAACATCTTTGGGAGAGACTCTAATTTCTTACAGAACTAAGAGAGAGACAAAAAGGAGTTGGGGTGATAGCACAGTAACCCTCCAGAATTGTGTTGATAGTGAAGTTTGAGCATGGAGTTTGAACTTTAGAAGGAGAAAAGAAGGTAACTGAATATGTCAGAATGGTAAAAAAAGTAGGGAAAGAGCTGATGGAGAGCTGTTTGAAAGGGCGATAAGAACGCTGATTTTTTGTAGACATGTGCTCAATGTTTATTTGGTTCTTTTCCCCAAGAAAACACTGCATGCCAAGTTCTACAGATCTACAGAAGCTAAGGCTAACAAAGACCCTAAGATCCAATCTAAGGTTAGCCCGAGAGAAAGGAAAGAGTAGGGGGTTAACCGTTAAGAGAAGAGAAGAGAATAAGGGGTTAAGTAAGGAGCAACACCTATTATTCGTGGGTTAACATTCATTAGGAAAAGAGAAAAAAGACTCACCACCATCATCGGCCGGCCACTGCCGAAAAGTCAGAAAAATAGTCGGAGAGAATAGGAGAGAGGTGAAAGATGAAAAGAAGTAAAACAAGAACGCTCACAAACCATGCAAACACAGTCTTAACTCACTGTCATACCATGCAAACTACAAACATGCAAGAAAAGAGAGTTACAGACATACAAAGTAAGAAGAGGATAAGGAAAAAAAAGAAAAAAGTAGGTAAAGTTAAACAAAAAGTGGGTTAGTTTACTCTACGAGCTACATCTACGTTCATGTTAGTCTAATTTTTTTTTTTTAATTTCATTGCTGGCATCACACGCTGGCATGTCACAAGCTGGCATTAATCGTCAACAGACTCATCCTCGACCACCACCCCCAGCGCTCCTGTGACTAATTTTTTTTTATTTTAAACAACGTTAATATTTTTAAAATGCCTATCTAAACGGTCCTTAAACATATTAACGCTGGTAGAATGAACGACTGACGCTGGAAGATTATTCCATTTAGCAATTACTTTAAACGTAAAGAAGTTTTTAGCGATATTAGTAATGAAACGTCTGCCACGCAACTTAAATCCGTTATTACGAGTATTACTATTATCGAAAGTGAACAATTTGTCAAAATTTACATTATCGATGTTATTAACGATTTTGAAAACTTCAATAAACTCCCCCCTTAATCTCCTAGTTTCGAGTGAATACAGGTGCTATCTTCATAAGGCTTGTTGCGCAATGACGGAATTAGTTTCGTGGCACGACGTTGAGCCCTTTCTAACCTATCAATATCCTCACGCAAGTACGGACACCAAAACTGAACTGCATATTCTAAATGAGGCCTGACTAGGGACTTGTAAAGAGGCAATATAATATCCTTCGATTTAAATTCGAAATTACGCGCTATGAACCCTAACATCCTATTAGCTTTTGCGCAAGACTCCAGGCACTGGTTCCTAACCTTTAAATCCTTAGATACGCCTACGCCTAAATCTACTTCCTCGTCAACGCTCGCTAACTCCCTATCATCCATCGTGTACGTGTAATTATTGTTGCGAGAACCTATATGCAAAACTTTACATTTGTCTACGTTAAATTGCATCTGCCACTTATCTGTCCACTCCATAATCCTATTTACATCGTCTTGGAGCCTATTACTATCGTCCTCGTTAACAACCTTACCGCCTATTTTAGTATCGTCCGCGAATTTTGACACGTTACTAGTCAATCCTACATCTATGTCGTTAATGTAAATTACGAATAGCAATGGGCCTAACACTGAACCCTGTGGGACACCGCTACCTACATCTAACCACCCCGATTCACTACCATTAACTACGACCCTCTGTCTCCTAGCACGAAGCCATTCTTCTAACCAGTTAGCTACCTGACCACGTATACCGTGCGCTTTGACCTTCGCAATTAGTCTCCTATGCGGAACTGTATCGAACGCCTTTTTAAAATCTAAATAAATAACGTCAGCTGCTCTATACCTATCGTATTCGCGCACTATTTCGTTATAAAATTCTAACAAATTAGTTAAACAAGACCTGTGGCTTCGAAACCTATGCTGACTACTATTAATCAAATCTCTACTTTCTAAGTGATCGATAATACAATCCCTAACTACGGATTCCAAAAGTTTACCGACAATTGACGTAAAGCTAATGGGCCTATAATTGCTAGCTACTGCGCGGTCGCCTTTTTTAAAAATAGGCGTGACGTTAGCTAATTTGAAGTCTTCAGGAATAATCCCCGTTTGGAGTGACTGATTAAAAATCTTCGTTAAGGGGCCTACGATAACGTCTTTCAAATCTTTCAAATGTCTCGGATAAAAAGCGTCAGGGCCTGGAGCCTTGCTAACTTTTAGCCTATCGATATAATGCGCAATGTCAGCCTCGTAAACAGTTATTTCATCCAAAATAGTCTCGCTACTAAATGGAACGATATCGTCCACGTCGGGGACATTATTTACGTCTTCTGCGGTAAAAACTGTCGCAAAAAAGTTATTGAAAATACCCGCCATCGCCTGAGCGTCAGAAGCCAAAGCGCCATTAACATCCACTAGAGGGCCTATGTTATCTTTTACCGGCTTACGATTATTAACGTATTCAAAAAACTTTTTTGGATTATGTTTAATATCCGCAGCTATAAGTATCTCTAACTTACGCTTGGCATTCCTAACTGATCTTTTAACCTGACGTCTAAGCTCGATATATCTATTAAAGTTAGCTGCCATGCCAGAGCGCTCATTAAGTCTATACGCTCTATTACGCTCGTTTATGAACTCGCCTATTTCCCTAGTCCACCACTTCGGCCTACCACAATTTCTAGCGCGCTTGGGCCTACGAGGAATAAACTCCCTTTCCATATTCCTAAAACTTTCTTTAAATGCCACCCAACGTAAATTTGTGTCATTACCCATAAATAAGTTATCCCAGTCCACTACTCTCATCCTATCCGCAAAACTATCAAAATTAGCCCTACGAAAATCAGGGACTTCTATTACGTTACTATCCTGAGTGTTTTTTATCGCTAACTTAAACCTAAGAATTTGATGATCACTACATCCTAAACTCTCGCCTACTTCTAAACCTTCGACTATATTCTCGCCGTTCGTCATCACCAAATCTAAGTTTTAGGTCATTATGACTTTGTTTATGGTATGCACAAGCTGACTAAGAAAAGCTCACACTTGTTTGATCCCTTTCCCTATAAAATGACTCTTGTATTAGGAAAATGATACTCGAGTATCACGTATCTATAGGTAAATTATTATTTAAGTGATTAATTTATTAATTAGAGGCAAACCAAACACAAACAATGTTGATTGAAACAGGAAAACAACTCTCCCGTACTTACGATTACAAGTTAGCCTTGCTTGCACTAGGAAACTGGCGTCAATGTGTAGCAACCACCTGCAAGAGATACTGTTTCTGTTCTTCGTTCTTCGTAATGGAAGAGTTATAATCCTGAATTAGGTTCACCCCTCTTTCAGCCACATCATTCACTACCAGCATATCTTGGAGGACTTCCTTGGCCTGGAGGAACTGCGGATCATCCTTCCATTAGGATGGATCTTTAGAGATGAATCCGGAGCCTAGTAGCGTGGTCTGGAAGAAGCGGTTGGTATTCTTGGATGCCATCTTCTTCAGCGTCAGTGACGGAATGTCCTCTTTCGGCACTGTAATTCTCTTCGGTGGCTCTTTCTTTCCTTCTCTTACCCTCATCGACTCTAGGATTCGTCTCTTCTCCATAATGGAAACTGCGTCACTGAATACAGCTAGAGCTACCAACTCCTCGCTCAAATACCACAGATGTCGTTGGAATGCCTTTGTAGCTGCCTCTCCAATTGCTCCATCCACTTTATTCCTGTATTCTTGAATTTTATTAAGGAAGGAGATATCGTTGCTCGGGGCTTCAAAGATTATGGGAGCCTTGAACCGTAGACAAGAGCAACAAAGAGAGCCATGGTTCGAATGGACTTCTCTTCCTTGGGGAACACCTTAAACTGAGGTTGAAACATGAATATTTGGAGACAGCATATTGCCTTTGACATCCAGCGAGCATGGTGTATGGGGCCAGGCTGTCCAAATCGAATCCTTCAGAGAGGTGTCCCACCTAGGAAGACGACGCTAAGCTCCAGGAGTCGGCGGTAGTCGTCGCGGGGTTGCGTACACTCAAGAGCTTTTATGTAGTAGCTGAGAGCTTCTTGTACCCATTCAGGGTTCTCTTTGAAAACTGCAATGACGTGGTCGTCCATCATTCCAGTCTTGAAGTTTGCTTGATTGACCCGCTGCCAATTCTTTTGGAACCGTTGAAATAGGAGAACATCCGGACTGCTAGACGATCCATGAACTGTCTTCAAGACATCTCTGAGAACGACCTCCAAAATATGGTGTCTGCAAGCAAGGTGGAGTAAATTTCTTCCCAGTCGCTGTTCAATCGGAGTGCAAGCTTCACCAATATGACCCGTATTGCTTGGAGTCGTATCAAACCTCATGGCGACCTTCCAATCCTTCAAGACCTCAACCACGGCGTCTGCTTGCGCCATTCCTGTTCCACATGCGAGCTTCGGAACACCCAGAAGTTGGATGTTCTCCTCTGACGATAACGGAACATCGTTCCCAGTGATCAGTACTGGGAGACGATCGACGTAGTCATTTTCTCTGAGGAATGGAAGGAGTTTCCCATCCCAATGAACAACAATTTCAGTATTGGCGCCAGAAGATGAGACAGCTTTTTTCACAGAAATGATATGGTCACTGCCATGTCGCATACGGGTTCTCCTGAATGTGGAGCGACTGATGGCCAGTTCAACAATGTTCCCTCCAAGGCTTTTCACAGTAGGTGCCACAATGTCAACTGCCTCACGATCGCTGGTGTTTGTTCTATCCAGGGCGGCAGCGAGACCAGGGGACAAGAAGTTCTTAGGACTCGTTTGAGGTGCAGGACGAGGAGCTGCATTTGACGGGCCAGGGACCTGAAAATCCGGTTCTTCGGAAATGAACGAGGGCCTTCATCATCAGAAGAGATGCTGGTTGACTCCAGCTGAACGGTCTCTTGCTCTTCAAGCATCTGCTTTTCTGCTACTTCCTTTTGCTCTCTGGCCTTCTTCTTAAGATACTTCTGTTTCATTTCTTTCTTATCCAGGGCTTCGTCGACTCGTCCCATGTGAAACTTGCGTTCCTCCTCTTGGTCTTTCAAGAAGACTCGGTCTTCCTCTATCCGAATCAGTCTTTCCACATCATGATGCTTAATGTTGAAGAGCTTTTTTAAGATTGTTTGAAAATTCTTGTTCCTTCTGTATTTGTGGCTTACTTCTCCTGTTGGAACCCTTTTTCAACTTCTTCCACGAGGACAGGATTCCATTCAGGGTTCGTTTGATATTCGGCTCCTCTTGAGTAGGGATGCAGGCCATTCCCCAAGATATCCATGCTTTCCTTCACCACCATATTGATGCACTCGTTTTTCGTAGGAGTTGGCTCACTCATTTTCAGGAGATGAAAATAACGTTGGAGAACTTGCCTGAGAGAAGGCAGACGGGACTTAGGAATCGCTTCGATGGTGCCTCCAGCCAAGTAGATGGTTGTTTTTCTTACGCAATGCATCATCACAATCTAGAAAAATAGACCAAAATTTGGAAGTTTTTTATTACTATGGAAATAATGTAGAAATACAGCAACTTCAAACATGTAGACTTTTAAAGTCACACTTTCACATTAAACATGCACTAATGTACATTAATTTTCAGCAAATTTATTATTCAACATAAACCAAAAACAATAACGCAATAGAAAATATAGCAATTTTAAGCATACACAGTTTTAACGTTACTCTTTATAGTGGACCGGCCAAAATTAAAAAATCGACTTTGAACGGCGTTTTTTGTTAATAACTGGCATCCTTGCTAAATCAATGTACCTGTGGGGTGATGAATAAAATGCAGGTGGATGCCACTCTCGCTTTTGGCTTTGAAGGTCATTTTCGAGGTCAAACTGTGCAAAAAATTATATTTTCTAATTTTAATTTAAAAAAAAATATTCTGAGCCAATTGGTTTAACCAACTGTTTCATTTTGCCATACTTAGTGATAAAGCAGTATGATGACATGCTTATTACATCCGAACTACCAACTCAAGATCAAATTTAAGTTAATCACGACCGAAATTGTGCTAAAAATTTGTGATTTTTTATTTTAATTGGCGAAAGAAACATTGAGCTAGTCTGTTTGTCAAAACAATTTATTTTAACATGATTAGTGCCTAATAAGTTTGATGGCATGAATTAAGTACTCACAGTAACAGAATTATCACAACTAAATCACAAAGCAGTAAATGTAGCCCCATAACTATACACTTTACACACTAGTAACATCTACAAGTTCACGTTTCTTGATGAACAGCACCGAAATGCTGGACTGACAGTCACAATTGTGTGGATTGCAATCACTTAAGAACAGAGTTATTAGTTCCTTACAGCACATTCCAGCTTCTCTCGATTTCAGCCCGGAAGAGAGACATACTGTAGATCTACTGTCCAGCTGGGTTACAGCAACCGCTGTCGTCACAACCACAAGCTGTCGTACACTTCATCCTTTTCCTGAAGCAGTTGCATCTGGCTGTCTTGCACTTTTTCTTGCAACCACAAGCAACAAGCTCCAGGCAGGCTTCAGGGATTGGAGGAAGTCTTGTCCACACTGGTAGGAGGCTCCCATCTTCCAACTTCAACGGTGAAGTGTCCACCGGATCTTCAACATCTACGTGCTCTTTGTCAGCATGGAGCCATATTTTGGCCTGATAGTTTGCCCGTTTTGCGTGGAGCTCCAGTGCATCCTTTGTCGGTGGGAGCATTTCCAGAGTCTTCTTTCCTTCCCAAAAAGGTGAACTCTGCCTTCATCAACTGTGTTGTTCCGGGGTGCCATACAAATGACACACAAACTTCTCAACATCTGCGATATCCCCATCTCGACCAATGGCGTGCAGCAGGAGTGGGTCGTCACTGAACACCTTCCAACACCTCTTTTTTCCATGACCACTGAAGGACGAGACTGTGTCACACCCGGTCAAAGCGTGGAAGCTGACCAGGTTGTCCCTGACTGGGGGCGACAAACTCTTGAATACATCGTGCACGGGGTAGCATTTTCGGTTCTTGGCCGTTCCGCAAGAAGTGGAGCGTCATATCGCCTGGTTGACCGTACTTCAGTGGCTTCAAAGAAGCCACCCCCTGTTACCAGCTGACATCTTTCTTGAAGATCTCTGCCCTTCTCAGTGATGACGTTAGACAGAAACAAGGTTAGGTCAGCCTTGTTTGTATCCAGAGCAATGAAGTTTTTCCACAATTCAGGCAGTGGAACTTGTGGGTCATCAATGACTTTCCGAATCGGTTTCTTCTTGCTTGCACGCTTTGTCCTGGTAACTGCTTTGATCGATCCTTCCCCTGCGTACCGATCAAAGATGACATCAACTCTTGTTGTGTGTTCATTGAAATAACTCGTCACGGCCTTGAAGAACACTTCAGCATAGTCGCCGAATGTCCGACAGCCGCCAGGCTTGCCAAGAGCTTGGATGAGTGCATGGCCATCTATCATCACACAGGTCTTCAGATCAGAGGTTGGAACCTCTGAGCTTATGGTCTGCTGCGCCATCAGGATGTTCATCAGCTCAGACTTCGATGTCGAATTCATCTCTCCTCCTGCCTTCGCTAGAATAAATGGGACTGGGGACAGTTCAAGCTTCAAGACGTTGACCATCTCCACCATGCGACCTGCGGTCGCGACATTCAGGAGCCGCTGTAGTAGCTTTCTCTCAGCTTTGATGGTCTTCTGCATATTCTGCTTGATGGAAACTGTAGTTTCTACACATTAGCGGAGGTTTTCGACCGATGTTTCTTCATCGTTTCATGGAAGCGTACTATCTGTTCAATCAGTCTTTCCTTCATGAAACCGATTACATGCTGCTTTCCTCGATCCTGAGCTGTCAGCAGGTTCTCCACAACATTTGTGGGTGCAGTGTCTTTGATTGCCAGTGAAACAAGTGGGATGTTAGTGGTGGCATCTGTATCTCCTGCTTCACTCACGTGAACTCTGAAGACGTCAAACTGCTTCAACTGCTGAACTAGCTTAATGACATCATGAGCGTCACGCCTAGTGCGACGTTTCCTCTTGCGCTTGATGACAGCTACAGGGTCCATTGCTGATGAGCTCCCTATCTGCAAAGACAAGTGGGAATGGCAGTATGTAGTAGCCACAGATATATTGAAACAATTCGAAACACTCTCTGCACTCTTTTAATTGCATATACCAAACCAATGTCTGGCCAGCCAGTGCTTTGAAAATATTCAACATGTGAAAGTATGCTATTACTTGTACTATGGTAGTAGTAGGCACATGCACACTTCACCCAGCATGCTAAATGTAGTTTTAATGAAAATAAAGACATCCAGAGTCATAGTTACAATCAATTATTATCCATAAAATCACCAAAATATGCTTTATGTTCTAATGATACACCTCTAAACACGTTGTTACATAGAGCCACCAGTGAAATGCAAAAATTTGGAATTTTTCAGAATTTGACTTTTCTAACCTTGTATGGGACCTTCAGACCCAAAATTGAGAGTAGTATCCACCAACATCTTGTTTGGCATCCTCAATAGTACTTATCTAAGGTGGGTGTCTGCTATTAAAAAAAACGCCGCTAAGTTTTTTTCTAGAGGACTTTTCAATTTTTGGCCGGCCCACTATTAGAACTAAACATGCACTGATGTACATCTCTTTCCAGAAAAAAATTATTTTTCAGCATAAACCAAAAATAATAACGCAATAGTAATATAGCAACTTTAAGCGTCATAGCAATTTATAACGCTATAGAATATATATTCACATTAATTAAATATTAATATTTATTAATTATTAATTACGTATTGATTAAATATTAATTAAATATTAATATTAATTACTTATTAATTAAATATTAATATTAATTACTTATAAATTAAATATTAATATTAATTACTTATTAATTAAATATTAATATTAATTACTTATTAATTAAATATTAATATTAATTACTTATTAATTAAATATTAATATTAATTACTTATTAATTAAATATTAATATTAATTACTTATTAATTAAATATTAATTAAATATTAATTATTAATTAATTAATTAATTAAATTAATTAATTAATTAATTAATTAATTAATTAATTATTAATTAATTAATTAATTAATTATTAATTAATTAATTAATTATTAATTAATTATTAATTAATTATTAATTAATTAATTATTAAGTAATTATTAATCAATTAATTATTAATTAATTGATTATTAATTAATTAATTATTAATTAATTAATTATTAATTAATTATTAATTAATTATTAATTAATTAATTATTAATTAATTATTAATTAATTATTAATTAATTATTAATTAATTATTAATTAATTAATTATTAAGTAATTATTAATTAATTAAATATTAATTAAATATTAATTAATTAATATTAATTAAGTATTAATTAATTATTAATTAAATATCCACCAGGGTCATTAAAAAGCAAGCTAAGATAAATATTTCCCAGTGATGCGTGGACATTTAATACACCGTATCCGATTCTTGCCGGGAGAGTAACTGAGGAAAACTGTTAGTATTTGAAATACGATGCCAAATCGTAGTATGTTCAAAAATAAGAGTTGCCAACTGTAAACTTAATTAATTAGTTAATTAGGAAGTAATTTGGAATTAGAAACTGGGCGAATTGCGCAATTACCTAGTCACTATAACTACTTATTGGCCCTTTTTAAAACTTCTACGGTCAAATTTAGTGTTATAATTCTCACGGAAACCTGGTTAAATAGTAGTATTAAAAACCTATATAATATAGATAATTACGTTGCTTATCATACTGTAAGAGATGGTCAGATTGGTGGGGGGTATCTCTATGTATGTGTATCAAACTTACGACTCTAACAAAGTATTTTCTCTATGTAATAGTGACAATGAAAACCTGATTGTGAATATAAAAGACAAAAGTAATGTATATTCTGTCCATGCAATATATAGGCCACCTAATACTAATATCAATAGCTTTTTAATTCACTTAGATAACGTTATGCAACTTTCATAAATCGAATGCCATAGTTGCGGGAGACTTCAACATCAATTTGCAATCTGAAGCAATCACTCATAAATTTTTAAACTTAATGAATTCTTTCTATCTCAGTCATTCTATTACCAAACCCACCCGAGTCTGCAGCTATGGTAATCGAGTAACAGAATCTACGATTGATAATATATTTGTAAATAGCAATGCCCTCGTAAATTCTGGAATTATAACCACTAACATCAGTGATCATTTTCCTACTTACACTATATTCAATAACATTGTTCAGGTTGCGGGCAAAACAACTATTGATTACAGAATATTCTCAGAGGTTAACAAAAGAAAATTTATTGGGGCTGTAGAAAATACTCGACTTGACTGTGACGAACCTTTAAATGACCCAGATCATATGTTTCAGTTCTTCTATGGCACCTTATTCCATATTTTTAATATTTGCTTTCCTTTGAGGAGAAAAACAGTTTCGCCCAAAAGTGTCGCAAATCCATGGATCACTCCAGGAATTATCACTTCAATAAAGAACAGAGATAAATTATTCAAATTGCAATTGCAGAGCGAAATTCCTAGTATACAATATACTCAATTCAGAAACAAATTAGCTAAAATAATCAAAATTGCAAAATATAACTATTATAACAATCAATTTTCCAAACATAAAGGAGATATGAAAAACACTTGGACAACCATAAACAATCTTCTCGGAAAACAAATTAAGAAAAATTCAATAGAAAAATTAAATGTTCATAATAAAGAAATTACTGATGATACTGCTATTGCAGACTCTTTAAATGCACATTTTACTTCAATAGCGGATAAGCTTCGCTCACAATTAATAAATAATGATCACTCACCTCTTGAATATATGCCACCGAGCCCACTAAATTCATTTTCGTTTGTTCCTGCTACCTCTACTGAGGTCCAGAATATTATTGGTAAATTAAAAAATACAAAAAAATAACAATCATAACATTCCTGTACCTACAGTATATTGAAACTTGTTAAAGATAAGATATCTGTAACTTTGGCTAAAATTATCAATCAAAGTATTTTCAAAGGAATATTCCCATCAATGCGAAAAACTGGTTGTATAACACCCCTTTTTAAAGGGGGTGATCCTACACTAGCAACAAATTACAGGCCGTTGTGTTCAGCAAAGTTTTCGAAAAAATTGTAAAAAGTAGAATGCAGCGATATTTAGAATCCTACAATTTATTATCTCCAAATCAATATGGCTTCCGTAATAATAAAACAACGGAAATGGCTATTTTAAATCTTATGTAAATATACTAAGGAGAACAAAGAAATAATGATATCAATATTTATGGATTTGAGTAAGGCGTTTGATGTAATAGACAATAATATTCTACTTAATAAATTATATTGTTACGGCTTTAGAGGAGCAATCAATGATTGGTTTAAAAGTTATTTGTCCAATAGATATCATTTTGAGTAAATAAGGTTTGCTGAACTAAAGCGCTCGTCAAACATAGTGTGCCACAGGGCTCAGTTCTGGGTCCACTGTTATTTTTATTATATATAAATGACCTTCCACGTTCATCTGATATACTGAACTTCATAATGTTTGCAGATGATACAACTGTCTCTTTTTCTTACAAAGATGTTAATACAGCTCTTCCTAAATACTGTACCAGTAAAACAAATTTCATCGTTTTTACTAATAAAAGAAATGTATATCTTGATGAACTTAATGTTAATGAAATCGCCATAAAGGAGTGTACTGTAACAAAATTTCTTGGTGTACTGCTAGATAAGAATTTGCAATGGAGTGATCGTGTAAATTATATCGCGAAAAAGATTTCAAGGAGCGTTGCTATAATGTTTAAATTTAGAGATGTAGTCCCTAAACAAGTTTTATTGACTCTTTCTCATACTTTTGTTCTTCCTTATATAGGGTGGGGCACGGGAACCAAGTGTTTTTGGAATAATCAGGAAAATGATATTTATTTTTGTAAAGAAAATATATTGGTAGAACAACATTCGTAAGAACATAGCATTTCATGTCATAATAATCATGTACCGAAAATTATATCTGGCATATGATGTCCTTGGCCGTCGACGCATTGTTGAAGGCGTTTACGAAAATTGGCCTCCACTCTTCCCAGCAGGTCTCTGTTGATTTGGATGATTTGTTGACGGATCGCTTCCTTCAATGCATCTAATGTACGGGGCTTGTCCTCGTAGACACGTGACTTGAGGTACCCCCATAGAAAGAAGTCACATGTGGACAAGTCAGGGACCGAGGGGGCCATGCAATGTCACCAAATCTCGAAATGAGATGGTTGGGAAACAGGGGGCGAAGAACAGCCATTGACGCTCTGGCGGTGTGTGGCGTGGCCCCATCTTGCTGAAACCACAAATGTCGACGAGCAATACGCCTTCTTCGTAACTCAGGGATGAAAAAGGTGTTCACCATCTCAATGTAACGCCCAGATGTTATGGTAACGGTAACCCCATTTTGTTCGAAGAAATAGGGACCGATGACGCCAAACTTTCCCACCGCGCACCAAACTGTAACCTTAGGGCTATGCAGCGGTTTTTCATGGAGTTGTCGCGGATTTTCAGCAGCCCAATACCGACAGTTTTGATTGTTGACGGCCCCATTAAGGTGGAAATGGGCTTCATCACTCATTACCACCATCATGTTTTCATTCTGCTCATAAAGTGCAAGCATTTCCTGTGCAAAATTCAGTCGTTGGGGGCAATCGTTTACATTCAATTCCTGCACCATCGCTAACTTGTATGGGTGAAAATGTAATTCTTCATGCAAAATCCGTCTAACAGTACGATTGCTGATTCCGAGTGCAGCTGAATGTCTCCGAGCAGAGCGGCCTGGGCTTTGCAACATCGCTTGTCTGACCCTTTCAACGTTCTCTGGAGTACGCACAGTGCGTTGCGGCCCCTTCGGTTTTGTTTTCATTATTGAGCCTCCTGTTCGAAGATTGTTAACCCAACGTAAGATTGTGTCACGAGCGGGAACAGAGTCATTTCGATGAATGTTGAATCTGCGGCGAAACGCACGCTGAACTGCTGTCACTGACTCGCCACTCCTAACAAAATGATCATACGCGAACATGCGGTGTTCTAACGTCCACTGCTCCATGATGGCACCTGAAAGATAAAGGTGAGTGTTAGTTAAAGTTAAATGCTATGAACCCAGGAATGGAATGCTACCTACCGCACGCCCCTCCCATTCCTAATGGCCGATTACTAGCTATTCAAAAAACACTTGATTCCCGTGCCCCACCCTGTATAACAGACTGCACCCTTGTTTCGGGAAAATCCGCTAACAACGCATTAAATGGTATTTTTGTCATCCAAAAAACGAGCAATAAGGTTATCTGATGCTGATTTCCTTGATCACTCTAGTGCATTATTTAAAGAGCTAAACCTACTAAAGCTCAACGATATAACCAAACTGGCACATTTTATTTTTATTTACAAGTGTAAGAACAAAATCATTAATTTGCAATGGGTAAATAGATATTTTGTAGCTCATCAAGAAATCCACTCGTATCAGACCAGAAATAGATGAAAGCTTGTTGTACCTCAATTTAGATTGTCTTCATCTCAAAAACTACCCATTTTCATTGGATTGAAACTATGGAATGACTTGCATGCCGATATAAAAAATATTGTGAATGTAAATTTGTTTAAAACCAAGTTGAAATCCCAATTAATAATGGTATACTAACAAAAATCTAGGATTAATGTCCACTAATATTGTTTAATATTGTCCATTAATATTGTTTAATATTGTAATGCATGTTTTAACTATTAATAATACTTATTTACTTATTTATTATTATTAATTTATAACAACTCGCTGCTTATTTTTAATAAGAGCCCAGTAAAGCCTAAAGCTTAAGGGCCAAATTAAATAAAATAAATAGTCGAGCTTCACAATTATTCATGTCATTGTAAATTGGAAATTTGTTTATTTTATTATTATTAATAAATGTTATTCTATTCTATTCTTATTCTATGCCTGCTATATAGGCCACGTCAGAGCCGAGCATTACAGGGCATTAAAAATGGCAGCCGTGTGCATACCCTAAATATTCATTAATTTAAAAAAAATTCAGTGCAATAGTTTCTCATTTAGTGGGTACGTTTGGGCTATGAGCACACAAAAATTTCGGAGAAAAAATGTCACCCCCCCCCTTCTGTGGACCACCCTAATATATATATAGATATATATATATATATATATATATATATATATATATATACAGTATATATACACCAGCCAATCTTTTATCGCTAGACACGTTGATGTACTGTATTGTGCGAGTGTGCTGGAACTTCCTGTGGAATGAGGCGTGGTTCCTTATTCCCTCCATCGATGTTTGATGTACATATTGGTAACTTAATTGCTTCAACTTATGAGTCATGAGTTCAATGTAGTATAGACGATGTGAAGATAAGTATTTAATCTTGGGCTCTAATATATGATTAACAGTTCCTTCTGTTAAAGACATAGTGCGTCTTCTAGAAGCTGGTGAATAACTCTTGCAGATCCGTGTTATTCTTTCAACGTTACAAAAGCTAAGGACATGCATTTCCGTCCAGAGAATTCTAATCAAGCTTCCAGTATCAGTAAAGTGACCATATTTTTAGGAGCAAAAAGCGGGACATTTTTCTATTTTTTGAGTTATAAACTAAAATGGCTATATTTTCAGGAGCCAAAAGCGGGACACCTCTCTACCTCATATATATATATAATATATATATATGAAACATAATTATTACTTCACTGCTTGTATTTTTGTCTTGAGTATGTAATTATGAAAAAATTAACTCAACTGAGAATGGCTTATATCTATGACATACCAATACACAATATTATCGTACTTGCTTTTCAATTCCCGTACTTTTCAGCACCGATATCAACCGATTTGTGTCTTTTTGAGCCAAGATGCTTAATAATATCATTAATCCCACCATGTCCAATGCTGAAGTCACTTCTACATTTCTCACACCGTACATCACTTTCTGTTGTTGTTTTTGTAATAAATGGATATTTAGACTGCAGATGTGCATTAAATGTACATTTCCTTTTAGTTTTAGACATTTTGTGTTGTCAAACTAGGCCTACGACCTTACGTACGATACAATTATAATAACTTTCCTTATCCTTCAAACGGAAAAGTTTAACCTAGCTGCAAAAGAAAAAAAAAGGATGCAGGGCTAAAAATTAATTAAGGTTATTAATTAAGCAAACATAAAAACATAAAAGCGTTACACTACAACACAACTTTACACAGAGGCCGCTAATAAAACACTGAAACGCTAGTCGGGAATCACGGCAGTGCCGCACGGTGACATGTTTCGTACCAGTTCAGTTTGCAAGTTAGTATTTTCATTTGGAATTCGGAATGTGGCATAATTCTATTAATTCATAAAGGACATCTAATGTCTAATGCAACAGTAATTTTAATAAAGCGGGACATTTATGAAAATTTGCTCCAAATGCGGGACATTTTCGGGACATTTTGAAAAGAAGGACACATGTCATAAATTCGGGACTGTCCCGCCCAAAATCGGGACTCTGGTCACCTTAAGTATCAGTCTCAAAATGAGAAATGGAACATTAGAAGATGTACAAGAACTTATCCATCTGGGATAGAGCCATCATCAGTTCTTTGAGTAATGAGTCGCATATAAGTTCATGTGAAGCTAAAGTTACTCTCTTTCACACCTGCACAAATATTTATGCGGCATCAGGTCTGAATGAAATATATAAAAATGTACCTTTACAATCGTACATAATGTACACCGAGATGCTCGACCTCGCACATGTTTGTTAATTACAATACCCCGATGATATATATATACAGTGTGTCCGTAAAGTCATGGTGGGATTTTAAATAGCTATATTATTGCAACGAAACATGATAATGAGATGAAAAAAAGGCAAATTGAAGAACAACTCTAAAAGAATAACTCTATTTAACGTAGTTCGATATGGGCTTCTCTGGTAGCCCTGCAGACATCTAGGCGGTGATGTGTGTCCGTAAAGTCATGGTGGGATTTTAAATACAGTAGCTATATTATTGCAACGAAACATGATAATGAGATGAAACAATGCCAAATTTAAGAACAACTCTCAAAGTTGCATCTTGTAGTTAGTCTAGGCTAAGCTTAACCTTTATCTCGTAGTTAGTCTAGGCTGTCCACATGCCTATGTTGAACATGAGCGTAATAGCCCGAAAGTTAATGTTTGGTGTGCTCTAGCACGAGATCGAGTGATTGGCCCATTTTTCTTCGCGGAACCCACTGTGACGTCACACAACTACCTCGCTATGTTGGAACATTTTGCAGTACCCCAATTTATTGACAATAATGTCATCTTTCAGCAAGATGGTGCTCCTCCGCACTATGCCAACGTTGTTCGAGAATTCCTTAATGAAAAATTTCCACAGAGATGGATAGGAAGAGGAGGATGGAAGCCATGGCCTCCACGCTCTCCGGACCTGACACCTTTGGACTTTTATTTGTGGGGTTACGTCAAGCAAAGCGTGTACAGTGTACTCATTAGGGATATTCATCACTTGCACGAGCGAATCACGGAAGCTATCGCATCCGTCACTCCTGTTCTTCTTGGGCGTGTGTGGCTGGAATTGAATCACCGCCTAGATGTCTGCAGGGCTACCAGAGGAGCCCAAATCGAACTACGTAAATAAAGTTATTCTTTTAGAGTTGGTCTTCAATTTGCCTTTTTTTCATCTCATTATCATGTTTCGTTGCAATAATATAGCTATTTAAAATCCCACCATGACTTTACGGACACACTGTATATATATATATATATATATATAGTGTTGCCTAACCTTAACCACTTTGAAGTTACCGGTTTATAGTGTAAAGTTGGCACTATAATATTAAGGTTTAATTGGTTGAGAATGATTGAAGGTTAATGAGTGAATGTTAAATGACAAGGCTGGAGTTACCAATTTATAGTGGCCTAGAATCACCAACTTATAATGGTCTCCGAATCACCGATTTGCTGTGGCTACGGAAGTAAGCTTACTATAATTTATGAATGATGATATTGGAATGAATGGTTAAGGGTCACCAGCTTGGGTTTACACCCCAAGCAAACAATATTAATAAGGTTAGAAAAATTACCTTGTTGTTTTGTGTTTAATTAAAAAAATTCAATTATTTCTTCACAGTGAATAACAATGCAATAACGGTATTTATAGTGATTAACAATGATATAACGGCATTTCTACTATGCTAAATATGACTGAGTATTAGCAACAAGAAAAATGGTTATACAGACGAATTGTTAATTAGTTACAATGATGATAACACTAATTTAGGTAGGCTAATGAGATATGCGGCGTGGACACAGAATAAATAAATGTAGCCTATGAACAACTGAAATAATGTACATACGGTAGGTACAGTAAATGGATTACGTAATACACTGATTTTGAGAGGCAAATGAATTATGCACAAATGGAACACAGAATATGTGATGTAAGCCTATTGATAGTTGAAATGATGCACGTACGTTAGGTACAGTAAGTGGCTTACGTAATACACTGATTAGATAGGCTAATAGGATATGCAAAAGTGAGCACAGAATAAATAATGTAGCCTATTGATAGCTGAAATAATGCCCGTACGTTTGACACAGTAAGTGGATTAGGCCTTCAAAAATGAAAGGCATAAGAGAACATATGAACAATATGATGCACGATAAGTAAATTATACCAGTGATCACAACTAAAGGGTGAACAAAACTACGATAGTAGTACAACACTTGAAATAGGCCTACTGCAGTCTTAACGGGAAACTTAGTTTGAAACGGTATTGATAAATACTTTGGGGGCCTACGCGATTAGGCAGAGCTTGTCGGAGCAAGACGTACAAGAAAACGGTAGGCCTAGTGAGAACTGACAAAAAGCTTACCGCAAATGATGTACTCTGGAGCTTGAAGACCTTCTTGTTGGGTTGACCGATATCTGGGCAGTAATGACTTTGTAGACTAAATGCCTAGATGAGGTTGACTGTATGCGTCTCGCCCGTCGAGGATGACCTTGAAGACAGTAGCGGGGCCTATTGAGAACTTGTTGAACGGGCGCCGATCGTAAGGTGGTGGAGGATGAGCGAAACGAAATGGTTTGAGGTTTGTAGCTTATAGGAGGTTCACGGACCTGTTTCTCGAAAGATGCTTCTGTAGCGTGGCGAACCTTGCCGGCGTCCTTGAGGATGAAAGTTGAAAGCCGGTCGAGAACTGGTAAGAAACCAATGGGACACCTACAGCAGTAATTTTCTTTCTTGCAGGAAGGAATTGTAGCGTAGTTCAAGTGTTGCTTCGTTCTGATATAACGGTTGAAGTGTGACTTGGAATGCAGCCGGCTAAAATCGATGATGGCGCTGCGTAGAAAGAGTCACGAGGGAACGTAGCTAGCGGAGTGAGAGTTGGTAGAGAGCCTTACTTGATGATAGACTTCGTGTAGGCCCGACTGAAACCTTGAAGGAACAGCAGGCCGCTCTCCGGCGAAGGCCGGAGAGCGGGTGGCTTGACGATGAGTGCTACTGACGAAGGTGCTGAGAGTGATACGTGCCGACCAAAACGAACCAATGGCAAGCGAGGAGTGAGGGGTGAGTGTGAGGTGACTTGTAGCTGAGGTGTGAGGTGAAGTTTCAGTGGACTCTGCTTTTATAAGCTCTTAGGACGTTAACTTTCGCGGGCTTGTGAGACGCCTAAACAAGCGTCCTGTTGTTTCTCTCTCCTTGACAAAACCACGTGTGTTTTTCGATTCCTGATGATTCCAAGATGTTTGAGAATGGCGAAGAAAGTAATTCCTTCGTCTCTTCATTATCTGTTTCTTTGTCTGTTCTCTCTCTCTCTCTCTCTCTCTCTCTCTCTCTCTCTCTCTCTCTCTCTCTCTCTCTCTCTCTCTCTCTCTCTCTCTATATATATATATATATATATATATTATATATATATAGATATAATATATGAAAATTGGCTAAACGCTGATAAAAATAACATAATGTGGATACGAAGTATGTGTGTGTGTGTGTGTGTGTGTGTGTGTGTGTATAGGCAACACACTGAAACTTACAATGAGTTTTATAGGCCTCCTGCTGTAAATTGTCTACGCATAGCAAACAATATTTCTTGGGGATGTGCAGCGAGCGTTCTGATAAGTTTCTGTAATAAGAGAAATAGATAACAAGATAGACACAAGTTATGTACAGTTGCCCGCATATGTAATGTTCCTCGCCTCTTAGGCGACTCCGTACATGTGGCAACGCCGCAGTGTTAGTCAAGGTACCCCAACTGAAGGAAGGTGGGGTGGAGGGGGGACAACCGAGTCCAAGTCTCTGTTCATAAAGATAAACAATTAATATGAGCGTGAACAGCGTTGAACTCCATGTAGTTTACTAGTCTTATACAGTTATAAGGTTCCATTATGATTACTGCAAATCTATATGAACTGCTACTACAATAGAACTTTTTATACAGGGTGTCCCAGAATTAACTATCTATTTCAATGAAATCGGACAAATTTTTTAAAAACACACTTTTATTTATGTTTATCATGTTTAATATGTGTTAAAAATGTATAAATTTCTAAATTTTTTTCATAATTTTATTTTCATAATTTTTTCATTATCTGGTCCAATGAAAGACCGTCTGAAGTCATAGAATGGCAAAGAGACTCTCCAAAAGTTAACGTGTGGCTTGGAATGACCAAATCCAAAATTTATGGCCCATTCTTCTTTGCGAAGCAACTGTAACAGGTACCGTCTACCTTGATATGCTTCAGCAGTTTCTCGAACCACAGCTTCTTGATGATGGCATTCTTGATAATGTTGTGTTTCAACAAGATGGAGCACCATGTCATTATGCTCTAATTGTTCGAGAATACCTCAACAGACGCCTTCCGAATCGGTGGATTGGACGTGGAGGACCTCGACCTTGGCCTCCGCGTTCTCCGGATTTGACACCCCTGGATTTCTTTGCATGGGGTTTCATAAAAACAAAGGTTTATCGCCAAAAGATCAATAGTTTAGCTGAACTTAAAGAACGCATCCAGTTGGTAGTGCGGGAGATAACACCTGAAATGCTTCAAAATGTGTTTCGCAGCGCTGAGGATAGATTTGAAATTTGCAGAGATACAGACGGTGCACATGTTGAAACTTCTCAATAAAGTTTTGACTTATGATTTATAAATCTATTTGTTTTTGTATCATAATTTAGTAATAAACACAAAATTATGTCAGTTTTTATTAAATTTGTCCGATTTCATTGAAAGAGATAGTTAATTCTGGGACACCCTGTATATTAGTGAATGCGAAATGTTCGCCTGCAGGAAATTTTCGCGTAGGCTATAGTTATGCGAAAATATCAGCAGGTGAAAATTTAACAATTTAAACTAATCTTTGGAAGATAGTAAGAAAATAAAACTTATATCATTAAAATACTTTAATTGAAAAGTAAATTCAGTATATTGTAATAAAACATTGAAAAGTAACAGCAGTAAAAACATTTTAAATTATACTGTATTGTTACTCTATAACAAGAATGGGATTACCTGAAAATCAGGGCCCCCAGCCTTCTTTAGATAAGGCTAACTAAAGAAAATACAACGACTTAACCTAACCAATCGTTAGGTCAACTGTACGCCTTTGACGATTGGTTAGGTTAAGTCGTGATATTTTCGTTAGTTAGTCCTATAGGGCTAACTAACGAAGGCTGGGGACCCTGATCTTCACGTGATCCCAAGAATGTCATGAATGCAGCTAATTTCCCAACCCTTTCGAATGGTCTCCCTCATTTTGTGTAGGTTATCCCATGCAGAGACAATCCATTTAACATAAAAAGGTTTCAGTGTGGAGGGCTTCAAATCTATCTTACCGAGAGATTCATTCACGTTGAGTGCTGCTGAAACTTTATCCGCATACTAAGGAAGTAAAACTTGCATTGATATATTGATATACGACCTTAACCTCGACCAATCACAGTGCAGAATAAATGTTCATTCATGACGTCATTTTAATCTGTAAGATTATAACTAGCAACTGTTGACCGCGAAATTATAATGCAGCAAACTCGTCCGAGGATATGAAAGAGCGAAAATTTGCTGCCGCAAAATTAACCTGGTTTACAGTATATATACTTATAAACCAGGGATGGGACACTGAATCGAACTGGAATCGATAAACTGATAAAACCGATATTATTTTATAAACTGAAATCGAAAAAAACTCGAACTGAAAAAATTCTGACAACTAAAATCGAAATTTGAACTGAAATTGCAAAACAATTTGTTGTTGTTGTTGTTGTTTAGCCGATCAGCCCACCCTGATCGAGCAAGCCGGCGGCACGCAGGTAACCAATCGCCCTCTTCGGAGTGGACCAGAAGTTCAGCGCACTAGTGATGTTGTGTTGTGTTCGTTGTTGTGCTAGAGCGGTACAGTCTGTCATAATGTGTTCAATTGTTTGTGGTGTGTCGTGGCACAGGTGGCAGGTGTCGTCTATGGAGTTGTCTAGTCTGTGTTTATATGTTAGTAAGTTGGGGTGATGTCCACATCGGAATCGTGCTAAGTTAACCCGATCCGATCTGCTCAGACTGATCTCTGACCTGTTAATGGGTGGCGGCTTCGCACCTAGGACCGCATTCGGACCGAGTCGTGTCAGTGCTTTGTGGGTTAGGTGTGTGTGTATGTGTTTTCTGTAATGTGTGATGTCTGTGGGGCGTGGTATGGAATGGAGTATTTGGTTATAATGTCTCTCTGGTGTTACCTTAATGGTGCGAGGTGTCGGTGCGTGATTGTACATGTAGTGGCAAGGGTGTTGTGGGTTAGTTGTCGCTGCTGCCATGAATTGTGTTCCCCTCATGTCTAAATGTTCCCTAACTTTCAGTATTTTTGTTTCTGTGTGCAGGTGTTCTATTGGTGTTGTTTGAGTGCATCCTGTAATGATACGAAGTGTGTTGTTTTGTATTGTCTGTAAGGTGTTTATGTGTGTGTTTGAGATAATGGGTGCCCAGCATGGGCTAGCATAGTCCATAACTGAGCGAATATATTGTTTGTATATGAGTGATGTTGTTTCCTGCTGGTGTCCAAAGTTTGTGCCTGTTAGTACCCGAAGCGTGTTAAGTCTTGACGTACATTTGTTTTTAATATCCTGAATGTGGTTTGCAAAAGATAATGATGTGTTGTATGTGACCCCAAGTATTTTGGTCCTGTGAGTGTGTGGAATGTTGATGTTGTTTAGTGTAAGCTGTGGAATTACCTGGTGTTCTTTTGTGTTGCTTGTAAGCAAGGTGATGGTTGATTTTGTGGGCGCTACTTTGAGTCTATTGTGTGTGAGCCAGTCTTGTATACTGTTTATGTATGTTTGTAGGTTATTTGTAGCGGTGTCGATGTTGTTGTGGGTGGATGTTAGAGTGATGTCATCTGCATATGATGATAATGTAAGCTTGTTATCTATGGGTGTTGGAATGTCATGCATGAATAAGTTGAAGAGTGTTGGTAAGAGAACAGAGCCTTGAGGGACCCCGTTCGGAAAAAGCTTGTTTTTGGATGACTTGCCATTAAATGTGACATGTGAGTATCTTCCTGAAAGATAGTTGCTCAGCCACCTTTTGGTGTTATTGTGCAGGTTTGTGTTGAGTATTTTGTTTATGAGAGGGAAGCGTGGGATAGCATCAAATGCTTTACTAATGTCTATTGTTGCTAATAGTGTACGTTGAGCTGGTCGTCTGGAGTTGATGCCATCCATGATGTGGTGCGTGAGGTTAGTGAGTAATGTCGTGGTTGAGTGGTGAGGTCTGAATCCATGTTGAGTAGGCGATAGTGGAATGTGTGGGTTGGTGATTTGTAAGATTAGTCTTTCTGTTACTTTGGAAGGTGTGCATAGTAAAGTAATGGGTCTATAGGAAGCTGGTTCTGTTGGATTTTTGTTTGGTTTGAGTAGTGTAATAATTTTACCTTGTTTCCATATGTCAGGAATAATACAGTGTTGGTATGAATATGTGCTGATATTTGTGAGAGCTAGTATTCCTTGTGGGCCCAAGTGTTTAAGCCTTTAAGGTGTATGTTAGATATGTTGTCTGGTCCAGTAGCCTTCGAATTCTTAATGTTTTTGATGATCTTGGTGGTCTGGTCTGTATTGAAGGGTGTAATGGTTGTGTCGAGTCTGTAGGTTTTCTTGTGTCTGGCTGTTTGTCTGTCTGCATGTTTCTGGTTGTTGTCTCTGTTTAAGTGACTTATCTTTGCGTAGTGATTAACTAGAATGTTACCTTGTTGTGTGTATGTTGGGATATTATTTTGGCTGCGACAGATAGCCGCGTGTGAGGTGTGAATGCCGCTGTTAGAGTGGGTAATGCCGTTTATAGTCTTGTATAGCCTGGATGTATCTGTGGAGTGGTTTAATGTTGTTATGAATTCCCTGAATGTTTCTGTTTGTTTTTCTTTGAGTTTGTTGTTTATTTCTGTGTTGAGCTGTTGTATCTGCTATTTTATGGCTTCTGTGTGTGGGGTTTGTGTGTTATATTTGAGGTTGTTACGTTGCCTTATAAGGTGGGCTATTTCTCTAGTGTAATTTGGGTTGTATTTCCTAATGTTGCCCTTCGGTATGTATTTGTTTGCATTATTGATGATCTGATTAAATGTCTTGAGTGTTGTATTGATGTTTATGATGGGTGTGCTGTTTAATGTGGTGAATTTGTTGCCCGAAAACACTGACAATATTTTAAATGTTTGCTCTAATTTTAACATGTGAGATTACAAGGTATTTGTATTTTGTATATAATAAACAGAGGTGCATTTAATTGTTTTATTTCCCTTTCTAATACTATTATTTATATATTTTATACATGTCGTGTGCTTTAAAATTTAAAAAGTGTACGAATTAATAAAACATTTCGAATTGAAAGCTTTTTGTTAAATAAAACTTTATGTGAAAGAAATGAAGCGAATAAATAAAAAAAATGAGTGTTTCGTGCTGATTCAGTTGGCTATAGATGTTTACATGTTTAATCATACAAAAGTAAAGATAGAATTTGCTTTAGTAACTTTCTTTGAAAAACAGAAATCGAATACAAATACAAATATAAAATTAAGTCTGAATTTGTCAATAGGGTATCCCCTCAAAAATAATATAACTGGTACAAAGAAATTCTTAAAGAAATCTGAAAAAAACGAATCGAAATTTAAATTGAATCGAACCGAAAAATATAAAACTTCAATCGAAACAAACTCAAATTGAAAAAAATTAAAAACTTAAATCGAAACTGAAATCGATATTTTTGCAAACTTAAACTGAAATCGAAAACTGGACCTAAAAATTTACCAGTTTCCCATCTCTGTTATAAACTCCTACAATATTATACAAATATTTGTGAAATGACGTTGATTGGCCAAACAGAGGTGTTGACATGGTTACTGGCATGAGCAATGCCCATACCATATTTCTACACTGTATGACGAACATCGACTCTGAAAATGAATCCAGCTCAAGATAAAAATGCACAGCGAGGTCGGATAATTGGTATGGGGAAAGCAGGCCTCTCTGTAGCTGACATAGGCATTAGGGCGGGTCGTACTCAGGTGACAACATGAATCTGAAGGAAATCCTACCATCAGGGGTGTCTAAATTATGTGTTTTTACATGGGGAATTCAAATATGAACTTCTTTTTTGGATATGATAAGTCTAACCTACATCATTTTGTATTTCTAAATTGCCAATTTTACCCTTTTGAACCCCTTTATAATATATTAAAAGATATAAGGTAAATCATTTATATTGACAAGGCCAAATCAACTTTACATATATTTATTAATAGGTGAACTGCATGTATATCACTGGATATAATTACAAAGATCATTCTCCTGACATCTTGAACTTTGCCAGGTTGCACAAATCCTGCTTTGACTCAGACTTGGACATCAGCTTCCTGCTGGTCTCCTGAGCCCTGATCCCTCCATCCCTCTTTTCCTGCGAGAAGTACTTAGCAGAAGCCTCAGTCACCATTTTAACAACCCTCTCAATGCTTTGTGTGTGGCAAGGCCAGTTGCGCACCTCCATGGGGGTGTTGATGAAGTTTTTCACATCTGAGGTGCTTAGAGAGCAGGTGAGAGGTGGCTCTGACACACCTTCTGACCAGCTGATCAAGTCACCGATGCTGGAAGCATCACAATTGATGTCAGGTGTCCTTCTGCTCCTAACAGAGGAGTCCCCCAGCTGAGTGTCCGGGTCCCCCTCTCCCCTGATGGCCAGGATTCTCTCCACCCCTTCAATCCTCTCCTTCTGATCCTCAGAGCAGAGTAGTGTTTGGAGGATGACTTCACTGTGGGCATACCAAGCAGATCTTCTCACAGTTGGCATCACAATATCCAGCACCTCCTTTCTCTGGGACTTGAGGCAGTCCAGCTGAAAGAGGATGTGCCTAGGCCCTCAGGTTCTTTCCTTTAAGTCCGTGCTTTGACACCCAGAGCCTGAGAAGTCTGTTCGCTGTGGTGAGCCAGCGGCTGTGGTTTACTGGTCCTATCTCTAACAGAGCCAGCCCTGCAGGAAGTACTCCATCCCTGACTGCACAGACAATTTTATAGCCATAGTATTGATCAGTTGAGAGATCTTGAATGACCTTGTCAGGAAGCTTGATCAGTGGAGGGCCAACAGAGATTCGGGTGAAGTTTGGATTGATATCAAAGTCTGTAGCAGAATCAAGGAGCTTTCCTATTGGCCCGGATAATTTTTTGTCTGACAGAGTAGGGCCATCAAGGTCAACAATGAGATGGCGCAGGGGAAGTTCAACAGTGTGCAGGTTGCACACCAACCAGACCAGCTTTCTCCCCAGGTGCAGCTCTAGCTTCCGCATTACTCCAGCTTTCACACCAGTGTTGACATTTGTTGAGTCTCCTCCAATGGCCAACAAGGTCTTATCATAACCCCTCTCTTTCAGCCAGGCAAACAGGACCTTAGCAATCTTCTCCGCATGTGACTCCTCTTTAGTTGCTTTCTCTGGGGTAAAATAGAACAGATAGTAGCTGCCAGGCTCACTAACAACACTATAGTGTTCTTCCTTGATCTTTGCGGGAAAAGATTGGTCACTGCCCTCAGCTTCCATCATCACATTGGTCAGGTCAATCCGCCCATCAAAGAGGATGCAAGAGATCCCCCCCTCCTCCCTGCACTTCTTCTCGAACTGTTCCCCCAGCTCTCTCATCAACTTCTCCTGTGCTCTCTTCACCTTGCTCTTATCAATCACTTTACTTGTATTGTTGCTCAGTTGTACTAAAAATGAACCACCTAATTTTAGCTCAAATCAAAGTTGTTAATTAAATTTTGCTCAATGTATCACTATAATATGCGTAGAAATAGCTTTTTCTAAAATATAACAGAATAACACTCACATGTGAACAGTAACAAAAAAAATATCAGTAGATAATCACTAAATCTATCCCCTCACTGCAAGCCGAGGTGGTAAAATAGCTTCATAAATCATGAGTCACTTCAAATATTTCACAAAACGTTTTAGAATGTTCTGAAACGTTACATTCTAGCCTCTGAGAAAGGTGGCTCAGAAAATGGCCTTATGCGCGCCAGAAAACCGTCAAAATATTTCATATACCAAACTGTATGATAATTACAATTAAGTGAAATGGCACACCTTTTTATTTGAGTATTTAAATATTATTATTATATAGAATTACATTATATGTGTTTATATGAATTAGTTAGAACAATGCTCTATGAGAGATAACGTGAGCAGCCATGATAGAAAACGTGAGAAGACATATTCTGGGGTAACTACAATAGTAAAATAATCAACAATTTAATAATAATCAACTGCAAAATGATGTAGGTTAGGGTTATCAGAATTAAATATTTTCTTCAGATTTGTGTTCTATACACCAAAATATGTCATTTGAACACCCCTCTCCATTGATTTAAAAAAAATGCATAGTATGACCCGCCCTAATAGGCATGGAACTGGGAATTTCGAAGCCTACTGTTCGACGCTGTATGCAGAGGTGGCAGGAGATTGAGAATCTGCTAGATCGTCCTAAGTGTGGGCACCAAGAAAGACCATCCCAGAAGATCGGAGAATAATCAACGAAGTGCAGAACGATCCTATCAACAACGCAGTTGCCATCCGGGAGACACTACATATGGGCGTGTCAGTGGACACCGTAAGGAGACGGTTGCATGAAGTAGGATATCACCACCGTACTCCTGCCAAAAAAGAGAGCATCGAGGAACGACATTGTCAGGCCAGGCTCTCGTTTGCTCGCCAGCATATAAATGATGATCTCGCATACTGGAGCAGAGTTATCTTCTTTGACGAGAAGGCGTTTGCGTCTACAACTCACGGCCGTCTTTAGTGTTGGCGACAGGACAACACGACATATGCCCGCCAAAATATTTACGAAGTGGCATGGAGTGGGCACGTGACGGCGAATGCATGCGATGGATGCATCTGTAAGGACTAGGAGAGCTGACTGAGATCCACGAGAGATTTACGGCAGATCAATATATAAAGATCATGGAGGAGGTGATGCTGCCTTCTGTACGCGCATATGCCTTGCCCTATCCTGAGCAGATTATCTTTATGCAGGTATGTTGTATTTGTGTGTTATAGAATATTATACTATTACTAGAGTAAGATTTATGTATTACACGCATTTGTATGTCCGGTTTTCACATTTACATGGGACGAATAATGGTCATAAATTGTTCTTTAATTCTTTCAGTATTATGACAACACTTTAAGATTTTATTCTGGATAACTGCACACTGTATTATTTGTATAACGGCGCACAATTACATTTAGCTGAGAGAAACCCCTAATACATAGGGGTTAAAACCTTTCTCGAATAGTGGGTTACTGATGAAGCGTATGGGTGAGATATAATTTTACTTTTAATATTTAAAACCCATTTGCAGGACAACTCTCCCTTCCACACCACTAGAATTGTTAGAAGGTTGTTTGAGGAGCAGCGAAATCTAGAACTACTGGACTGGCCTAGTAAGGGGTGTGACCTCAACACTATTGAGAATGTGTGGGGGGAATGTGGTGAACTCGTGGGAGCCTGGGCAGGAGCGGACCAGCCGCTAGCTGCTGGATCACACTGAATGGGAGATGTTCCGAAGGAACGAACCCACACATCATACATAACCATGTTGCATCTATGCCACGCAGTTTACAAGATGTAATAAACAATAATTGGGGATGGACCAAATACTAACTATGAACCAGGTATAGCTGTGCCATAATGCCATTTATGTTAATCTATGGCAAATTGTGAGCATTTTTATGGTAAATTATTTAGTAAAACATTCTCAACCATTGCATATTTGTTGTAATAAAGAATTGGTGTTTTATTTTATATATATATATATATATATATATATATATATATATATTTATATATATATTCCTTGTAAAGATCTAATAATATCTCCGCATTAGGGTGTCCCAGTTTTCACTTTTTTTAAAAATGTCAATGTCCATACTTTTTTTCTTGTTAGAGCTGGTCCACTGAATACAATCATATCAAAAGAAAATCTTTTTCTGAATTTTAGGGGTCCCCCCACCCCCATCGAAATATTTTGCGCTCTCGGAATGCAAAAATTGGCATTTTGGGGAGTTCATTTGACACTGAGGAGCAAATGAAAAAGACTTTGTACATCAAAATTGATTCATTACAGGAACTTTTTACCACAAAAATGTTACCTCATGAAAAAATCACGAGTAATTTTTACCAAAATTATTTTGAAAGCTATTTCTAATATCTCATTTTTAACACGAGTGTTACCGCCACTCATAGAGCATCATCCCAATGCAGCTCCACGGCGATGGGCTTTGATAAGGTAGGATGAAAAATCGAACAAAGATAAATTCAACTTATGCTATCAAAGTGGGAACAATTTTGCAAATACAGAAATTTGGAAAGCCCAATCGTTTTTTTTTTTTTTTTGTAATCATTGCATAAATCAAAATATACTTTCACAAGAAAAAAGGAATAAAGTTAATAAAATACAAAATATATAGCTTTCCAATATACAACTAAAAAGAAACACAACATTAGAATGGTATATTACTTAGGCCTAACTAGTCTTGTCTTTTTGTCATATTGATTAATATTTTCTTTGAAACAACAGGGATCATACGCCTGTTTTCTTCGACAACCTGTAGAAGTTCCTGAATTTCATTCTCATCCTTGCATGTGCCATAGAAATCTTGCATCAATTTAACTCCCCGCTCCGCCGTATCATTAACAACTTTTGCAAAAGAAATTATATTCTTCATCCTCATATAATCTTCATCAGTTTCCCACATAAGAACAGGCTTTTTAAGCCAGTCGCCTGTTGAGTCCAGTTGGCGAAAGAAAAAGCAAGACTTGGAACCAATAAGTCGGTGGAGCTTAACATTCTGTTTCAAAATGGGGAAGACAGGTTGGCCTATATGAAAGTCTTTAGGATGGACAGAATGTAATAGTTCTTTGGCCATCATGCTCTTATCTTCATTGCTCAAAGAACCAAAGAGAGCCATTGGTGTAAGTAAGTTCCTCAGTTAGGTACCAATAATGACCTTTAAAAGTGTTTAAAGCTGTTTCAGGGATATCACTGTCTATTTGCTTGTAGCGAACCATTTCCCTGTAAAAGTCGAGATCATTTACAGGGGCATCAACTGCGTTTGTGCACGAAAGCCAATACTTTCCATAGAAAAGTGTCGTAAAGATACACATCCTTTCAAGCTTATAAATGGTCATTGAGTCAAACCCAACTTGATTGCAGAAAGCATACATTTTATGTATACAAAGTATAGCTGCCATCCATCTTGCGTGATGAAATGCCCCAGGCTTCATCTAGAGCGTTCCTCGTGAAGGGACTACGTCAAGAATCAGAAGTGTTGTTTCAGCAACTTCCCTATAGCCATCTCGGGGAAGACTCCTTTTATTGTTAAGGACATTTTTTATATATTTGATGTTTTCCTCTTCTAAATTCCGCAGATATCGATCTTTTATTTCAAGATGCTTATGAGGTGGTGTCAATATTCGGTGCTCTTCCAATATGTGCTCTACCGCGAAACTGTGATCTACCATATTCCAACTAATATTCCATATTCCAGGCTAACTAACGAAAATATCACGACTTAACCTAACCAATCGTCAAGGGCGTATAGTTGACCTAACGATTGGTTAGGTTAAGTCATGATATTTTCGTTAGTTAGCCTTATAAGGCTAGTTTCACGGTAGAGCACGTATTGGAATATGGTAGATCACAGTTTCGCGGTAGAGCACATATTGGAAGAGCACCCAATATTCTTCCAATCGTTTTCTTTGAATTTCTTGAAATCTTCATTTACTGGAGAAGTCGTCTTACCAAATATTTTCAAATAGACAGCCGATAAAATTCTCTCAGCCATGTGATGACGGCAGGCCATCCAAAACAATTTTTTCCCTAGTAGGTCTTTTACTTTTATGCAAGCTCCTTTTACCCAGCCAGAATTGGAAGCTGTGGTATCAAAAACCATGCCATACACATTATTCTCCAATTTCCAGTTAAACATAGACTCTACAACTGCTGATGCTTGTGTCAGTCATGTTGTATTTTCGATTTTCGGCACGGAGAGTAACTTTTCTACATCCCTACCTCCAGTAACAAGAATCGCCAATCTCTCTTCTTTCTCATTTGATAGATCACCAATCATTTTGCTGTCCAGGTGAATCAAAACATATTCAGGAGAACAAATTCCTCTCTGATGGATTCTGCCTTTCTTTTCCTTGTTGTTTTAGCTGCTCGACCTGCCGTACTTTTTGAAGCACTCATTTCTGCAATATTTTTCCCACACTCTGCTGCAACTACTGAAGCAAAGCCACTGCGTTGTCGTAATGAAAGGCCTAGGGGATCTGCTGTATTTGATATTATGTTTGACTTAACCCTACGGTAGTACCGTGGGGTGGTCAAACACCGTTAGTACCATGGGGTGTTTGAACACCCCAAATTAAAAAAATTAAAAAAAATTACTAACGTTTCTAATATATTCATATAGCTGCTTCAACATATTCCTCCACTCACTAATGAACAGATTAATTTCAATGTAGCTGAAATTTTTCACTTTTGTGTAAAAAAAAACTGGTCGAACAAAAATAAAATAAAGTTTTGATTCTAAATACTAATTTATTAGATAAAGGCGTGCAGGATTATACATGATATGATTTTTTCCTCAGTATCATTATAAATTGTAATTATAAAATTATAAACATAAGTATATAAAAGCATAATTGAGTTTAATTTTCAAGGGGATGTACAGGGGAGTAACAACTAAGGTGAGGAGTAGCGTGGGTGTGTCAGAGAGCTTTGGGGTGGAAGTTGGTCTGCACCAAGGATCAGCTTTGAGCCCCTTCCTTTTCAATGTGGTATTCGATGTGTTGATGGACGGGATTAGAGGGGAGGCGCCGTGGTGTATGATGTATGCAGACGATGTTGTGTTGAGTGGGGAGACGAAAGAGGAGGTGGAGCAGCAGTTGGAAAATTGGAGAGAGGCGTTGGAAAGTAGGGGGATGAGAATTAGCCGAAAGAAGACCGAATATATGAGATGTGATGTGCAGCAGGACCGAGGAGGGGAAGTGACATTGAGTGGAGAGCGTGTTAAGACGGTGGAGTATTTTAAATACTTGGGGTCAACAGTGGATGCAGAGGGGGGAGCAGAGAGAGAGATAAACTGTAGAATACAGTCGGGGTGGAAGAACTGGAGGGACGTATCAGGGGTGCTCTGTGATAAGAGGGTCCCAGTGAAACTGAAGGGAAAGGTATTCAAAACAGTGGTGAGGCCGGCAATGTTGTATGGAATGGAGACTGTGCCAATGAAGAAGAGCAATGAAAGAAAAATCGATGTGGCTGAAATGAAGGTGTTGAGATGGATGTGTGGAGTGACGAGGAGGGATAGGGTCAGAAATGAGCATATAAGGGGAACAGTGAAGGTGGCGGAAGCATCTAAGAAGGTGCAGGAGGCCAGGCTGAGGTGGTATGGACACGTCAGGAGAAGAGAGGAGGAGTATGTGGGGCGCAGAGTGCTGGAGATGGAGTTGCCGGGACGGAGAAGAAGAGGAAGACCGAAGACGAGATGGAGGGACTGTGTGGTGGCGGACATCAGGGAGAAGGACTTGGAGGAGGACGTGGTATACGACAGAGGAGAGTGGAGAAGACGAATCAAAAACAGCGACCCCATGTAAAGATGGGATAATAAGCTGCGGAAGAAGAAAATTGAGTTTAATTTTCTCATTCTTTATTACAATCCTAACTAAAGAGATCTGTCAATGTTGTGACATAAAAATAGCAAAAAGTTCTGTTACCGATTCCCTATAAAAAATACGTTGTTTATTCCTCCCAAAGTACACCAAGACAATAATAGAAAACAAAAAATAATAGAAAACTCATCAAAATAACCGCAAACTGTTCCACCATTACCTATCACTCTGATTCATCACCTGATATTGTACCTTCGCACTCAATGCAACTGACAAGCAACTTGCTGTGTTCTCTACACACATGTTTACCACAATTGTTACACACTGTTTTCACCTTACGATCACGTAACCTGGCACAGAATGTACATCTCTTTGCACCCCCGTGATGTCTGTGGCTGGGAGGGTGTTGAGGACTCTATAGCTCTTGGCAACATTCTTCTAATTCCTTCTCTGAGATCCTTCTTCAGATGTATGTTCTGCATTCTCCTCTTCAGAGTGTCCTCTATAAGCTGCATAGCTACATTCTTGATGAACAAGCGGCGCTTTAGCTTGTTCTGAGGGTTGTGACAGTATAGGATGTAGGAATTTATGTTTGAGATGTTCAGGAGAGAGTAGAAACAACCACGGCTATTTCTTGAAGTGTCATACTCCTCTGCCATCTGGTCGACCATATCAACGCCTTCTTTAGTTGAATTGTAGAAGGTGATAATTTCAGGTTTCTTCTTATCACCAGAATTTGGGTCAATTCTGTCATCATAGTGCATGCTGCTGACGAGAACAACATTTTACTTCTTCTTACTATCTGGCGTGTATGAGACTAGTGTCACTTTATCTGTAAAGCAGAACATACTGTCATACCTAGCTCTGTTCTTTACCTCTAAGAATTCCTTAGGAATCTCAGGTTTGTTTTTTCGGAGTGTGCCCACCGCACTCAATTGATGGTCATCAAGCAGCTTTTGTAGTAGTGGGTAAGTGGTATACCAGTTGTCAAACGTGACATTTCTGCCTGATCCTGAGATCTGTGAAGTAAGCCTTGTGACCACAGCAATGGATGAATTGTCTACTTGAATGGGCCATCAGGCTGTTTTCCTGCATATATTTCCATTTTACATACATAGTAAGTTTTTGCATCAGTCATTGCCTGTATCTTTATTCCATACTTGGCTGGTTTGTTGGGTATATATTGTCTGAAGGTACATTTGGCCCTGAAGGTTGCAAGCATCTCATCAATTGTCACAAGCTCTGATGGAGAATAGTTCCTCAGACAGTTTTGAACAAACATCTCAAAGAGGTCTCTGATTGGGGCAAGCTTACCCACTTGCCTTCTTGCAGGGCGTGTTGCTTTGTTATCGAATCGTAGGCAACATAGGAGAAAACGAAAGCGATGCAATGACATTGTCATTCTGAATACCTCTACACCATTGCCATCAGAATTCCACAGATCATCAAGGTTCATTCTGTTGCTGTGATAAAGACCAGCTAAAAGTAGTAGGCCAAGAAAGGCTTTCGTTTCTACAATGTCAGTGTCACTTGCCTTGCTAGTCTAAGCATAATTCTGTCTCTTGTCACTGATAAACTGGTTAGTCTTGTTAACCAATAAATCCACTATTTCAGGAGTGATGAAGAGTCCTCAGAAGTCACTAGGTGACTGTGCATTTAGGGCTGGTCCTCTTGGTCCTTCTCTCCCCCGGAAGACATTATGAGAACGGGTACGAACTGTTACATTACGTACTTTCTTCTCTCACCACTTTTTTTTTGTCTTTTCCCACCCACCCATCACGTCTGGGCTGTTTCCGTTGGGGCTCTTGTGGTGGATCATCAGGCCCCGATTCATAGCAATCAGAGTCAGTAATATGCTCATCCTCCTCCACGAAATCTGATTCACCTTCACTGTCATCTTCTGGATCACTTGCAACGTCACATTCGTCCAACAACTTCCGAATCCTTTCCATCTCTTTTTTGTCGTCGGCCATCTTGTATCTGAAAAGTTAACATGAATTTTATAGCTCCAATCCATTAGAAATCTTCCATAAAGCAAATATTATTTGATAATCTGCATTATTATCTTAGATAAACTTATATTATTTTACTTATATTATTTTATATTATATTTTTCCATTGAAAAGAAAATTTAAAAAAAAATTTATAAATCATGAAAACTTACTTGGTTAGTACCGAGGGGTGACTGCACACCCCACGACGACAAAATCTCGTCTACTTCTCACACAAGCAGGGGTAGGACTGCAAGACTCTTGGTGCTCCCTCCACTCACAGATTCAGGAAGGTACTGGGAAGAACAGGAATATTAGTGTTGCCAATTGAGAAATATGAGCAAAAAAATTGTTTTGGGGTGTTCAAACACCCCGCGGTACTAACGAAGGGTTAAGCACGTTTACAGCCTTCTTTGATGGACCTGGCTTAGGAGAGAAGTCTTCATCTGCCGCGTCATCTCCTGAATCACTGTCAAATGTATCTTCGCGCTCTTCACCCTTACCTTTTTTTCCTAAAGATTGGCGTTGTTCTTCTTTCATTGTTCGATTTTCTCTTCACGAATCCTGGTCTGTTTTCTGAACACCTTTGCAACGTATCCTTTGTCAATTGGACCCAAACAGTATTTCCTCTCACCTCGCTGATCTTCCATAAATGCGATATCTTCAGTCTTCTGATCTGTAGATTTCATTGAATCCTTTCGAATTTCTTCAACAGCATTTTGGGTCGAAACGTCGAATAATTTATCCATATGATCCAAGAAATTTTGCTCTTCGGACTCATATTTTTTTCTATTTCTATGTTTAATGAAGTTATCATGTTTATTTATTAAATCAAGTATCATCATTCTTGGTGATTTATGTTTAGAAATGTCTTTCGAGGGAATGCCTGCCTTATTCCAAATACATCTAACTTTTCGTAAAACAATTTTTATATTTTCCTCCTTTGAGACATTTCTCTGATTGATTTGTTGTCTTCTCAGAAAGAAAAAATATCTTGTGACATCACCATTTGTTGGAAGCATGCAGCCTTCTTCAGTATGTATATCATCTTTGAGTTTACCTAATATTGAATCATAAGTTGTTATATCTTTTTTGAGCACTGGCTTACTACTAGCCATATCTAAAGTACTGTTGTGAGCCTACAAACACACAGCACTTCTACAGGACAACAACTGACAACACAAACACTGTGTGTTGAGCAGAAACGCCACGAGAGGGCAGTATCATAACAGTACTATGTTATCTCCGCCAATTTTTTTTCATAAAACTGAAAAATATAAATTTAATATATATTACCTAAATTATTAACAATACTGCATAAAACTACATAAATAAAAATATATAATAATAATTTATTGGAAATATAGAGTAAATAAACATAGGGAGCCTATCTAAAAATATTTACTCTTAATTTCGACCTACTATAATGAAATAATATTAATTATAAGTACTTATTCATTTATTAAACACTTTTGATGGATCTTAATGTTAGGTGCATGAATGTAGCTATCATTTTGTACCAAATATGTAGGTGTTGTATAAATAATTGGCTCCTCAGTGTCAAATGTACTCCCCAAAATGCCAATTTTTGCATTCCGAGAGCGCAAACTATTTCGATGGGGGTGGGGGGACCCCTAAAATTCAGAAAAAGATTTTCTTTTGATATGGTTGTATTCAGTGGACCAGTTCTAACAAGAAAAAAGTATGGACATTGACATTTTTTTAAAAAGTGAAAAATGGGACACCCTACTCCACATTGATAATGCAACAGGAAATCTGGAAAACATTAATGGGTTTATCTGTTCATCGTGATTAAATCATTATCTCTCCACATTGATAATACAAATACAATCTGGAAAACACTATTAATATAATATGCATCAGTCACAAACCGGTGGTGATATCCTGCTTCATGCAACCGTCACCTTAGGGTTTCCACTGTTACGCCCATATGTGGTCTCTCTTGGACGGCTACAGCAAGTAACCATGTAAACACCACGGTTTGGCCCATCAACGTCATTTCACAAATATTAGTATAATATTGTATGAATTTATAAGTATATATAAATATGTTTATGCTAGTATAACCGTGGATTATTCTTATGATTTTGATAACCAGTTATTGTTATTCAGATCAAAACTGCCAACAAGTTCTTTGTGTAACAATCGATAAGCCATTTCTCACTAACTCTCTCTGCCCCTCTACCTCACTCTCTCTCACAGTCTCAATCTTTTTTTTGCTCAATGTCAGTACATATACCGTAAATTGCGGCGTACAAGTCGACCTGGCATATACGTCGACCTCAAAATTTTCAGCTCAAAATTCTGGTTACTCTGGTATACTCGCCGTATAAGTCGACCCCCAAACAAAAGCTAGGCTAGAATTGGAATGTGGATACAGCCTATAGCGAAAGCGTATACTGAACAAACCAACAAGGTAATTTACTAAGCCACCTAGGCCTAATGCTCTTGCCGGCATCCACTCATTACCCATACACCAACCTGACAACAATCTAGGTAGAGCCAGAGCCCAGCGTGTCTTCTTGTCTAGTTTACCCCTTGTCTAGTTTACCCCCATGGAACCCCCAGCAAAAAGGATGAAATATGACGCTAGTTTCAAGCTGAAAGTTGTTGCGTTTGCAAACTCTTCAAACAACTGTCCTGCAGCGAGGAAGTATGGAGTTAATGAAAAGTTGGTGCGTGATTGGAAGAAAAATGAAGCCTCCCTGAAGAAGACGCCTAAGAAAAAATGTGCTTTAAGAACCGGCATCTGTCACTGGCCTGAACTGGAAATTTACTTAGAAGGTTGGATCAACGAAAACCGTCAAAATGGCTATACAGTTACCCGAACTAGCATACGTACTCAAGCACTTAAGTGGGCAAGAACACACCCGGATCAAAGCAAAGATTTTAAAGCAACTGCGAACTGGTGTGGTCGCTTCATGAAGAGGAAGGGTTTGGTGTTGCGGCAGAAAACTAAAATTGCACAAAAACTCCCTGCAGACCTCGAAGACAAAATTATAAATTTCCATACATACGTTATTGGACTGAGGAAGCAACACGACTACCCACAATGTCAGATTGTTAATATGGATGAAACACCTTGTTTTTTCGGTATGCTTAGCAATAAAAATGTTGACTCCAAAGGCCAAAAAACTATTCTGATAAAAAGTACAGGTCACGAGAAGACGAAGTTCACTGTTGTATTAAGCTGTCTCCCAGACGGAACTAAGTTAAAACCAATGGTTATTTTTAAACGAAAAACAATGCCAAATATAAAGTTCCCTCCAGGTGTTTTTGCCCATGTCCATGAGAAGGGGTGGATGGACGAAGCTGGAGTACATTTATGGATTGACAATGTGTGGAGTAGGCGGCCTGGTGGATTACGCAAGGAAAGGGGATTGTTGGTATGGGACATGTTCAGAAGCCATTTAACAGATAATGTCAAGAAGCATCTACAAAGAAACAATACTGTAACTGCAGTAATACCAGGGGGTTAACGTCTGTGCTTCAAACTCTTGATGTAAGCCTAAATAAGCCATTTAAGGACAATGTTCGTTTGGGGAGAAAAGTTATTCACAAAGGGTGGTAATATGCGTGCTCCACCACTAGATGTGTTGTGCGATTTTGTGATAAAGTCTTGGGAAGCTGTTCGTGTAGAAACTGTTGTAAAATCGTTCAAAAAATGTGGGATTTCAAGTGCAATGGATGGGGAAGAAGATGATTTGTTGTGGAGAGACGGTGACGAGGAGGATGACAGCGAAAGCAACGAAGACGAAGTTGGATCTTCCAGTGAATCGGACCCGTATGCAGACCTCGAAGGATATTAAAATGTGTTCATTAGGGTTATGACTTTTTAATTTTTTGTCATAAATATTGTTTCCTGTATTATCAATCGATGAACCTTTGCTTGAAAACAATAAAAAAGGGCCTAATTCTTCAGAATTACAAAAAAATGTCACCCCGAAAGCAAATATAGTATATTAGTTACAGGTTTATTTTAAGCAATAAGTAAAACAATTAAAACAATAATAGAGTAAATGTATAATATTTTATTTGTATAATTAATATGTATTGTATAGGTATAATGTTGTATAATATAATATATGTTTATGTATAATAATTGTGAAATAAACATGCAAATTTCTATTTATTGTATTAATTTTTTATTTTTTATTTTGGGGTGAAGTTTTTTCAAAATATATCGAAAAAACTGTTATTTTCATTGTCAGGGGGCAAACGTTCATCGATTTATGATACAGGAACATGAGGTTATAAAAATGTCATAACCCTAGTGTTCATACATGCTTTCATTGTCAATAAAATATAATTTTGAAACAAAATTACCGTAATCTTGGAGTTAGGGTAAAATTTTAACTGTTTATCTTCGGCCTAAGGTTTTAATTACAATAATAATGTCATTGTGTGTATAATCAATAAACTGTCATTATGTATCGTTAACTGTCATTACCCCTGTAGTGTCTTGTTTAGATAGGCTTCTTTACCACTCTGTGGTAGAGGTTCACTTTTTATACCCGGCGTATAGGTCGACCCTAAGTTTTGGAGAGATTTTTTCATGCTTAAAAAGCCGACTTATATGCCGCAATTTACGGTATATATAATCAAGTAGATTCGTAAGTTAGTAAAGATTTAAAGCTGCACACGGACTCAACAAACAGCTTTATTAGTATTGTTACATAATGATTTAATATATGCGAGACTGGTGGGTGGGAAAGGGGAATGAGGGAGTGTGGAGGATGGTTGTGTAATGTCTATTTTTGGTTCAAATTCACTAGTGTATAAAAAGTTGTATTGTGGTATCTGTTCATATAGACTTGTAGTAATCATAATGGAGCCTTAATACTCTATAAGACTAGTAAACATGGAGTTCAACGCTGTTCACGATGATATTAATCGTTTATATTTATGAACACACACATTGCAGTATAATTAGGGGCCGTTCAAAAATTACGTAACGCTATTTTTGCTAAAAATTTACACCCCAGATCGCCCAGAAACGTTCTGTAACGCTAGATCAGGCATTCCCTAAGATGTTATGTAACACTTCCCTCACCCCACACTCCACACGTTACGGAACGTTACAGGAGGGGGGAGGTGTCAGGTTTTAGCAAAAATAGCGTTACGTAATTTTTTAACGGCGCCTTACCTGTATGTTATGTGTTGTTGGACTCAGTTGTGCCCCCTTCAGCCCACCTTCCCCCAGTTGGGATAGCTCGGTTATTGCTGCGGCGTTGCCACATCTACGGAGTCGCCTGTGAGGCGAGGAACATTACATATCGTCAGAGTCATAACATATTTTACTAAGTCATTTTTGTGGTTTTGAGAAAAACGAAAAAAAGGGTTCTAAATTAAATTACTTATTTACAAAAATTCATATTTTCCTAAGTCATATCACCCTTATAGTTCATCCTACAAGGAAGAAATTTGTACCAAAAGATGCGCAATTTTTTTTTACATGGCATTAGCAACAAAAACTAAAAAACATCAAAATGTGACCTAGGAAATTTTGTTTTGACGCTGACGATATGTGGGCAACTGTACAGTTCCCTGCAATAGTTCCGCTCCACCCTCTCCAACATGTGAAACAACGCAGTCCCTCTTAAAACCCAGTCCGCCACCCTCACTCCCTCCCTCTCCTCGTCCCCTTCTCATATTTTGTCATAGTCATACTTTTAATTCTGAAAACGAACGACTGAATAAATATATTGTTCACTGTAGTTTTGGTGGTAATGCTAGGACAACTATGTAGTTTATTCATGCTTTACTCCTAAATTAGGAGTAGTTTCGTTATTTCACAAATGTGAGATACTTTAAAAACTTTTAATCATAATATTTTGATGTGGCCATGTTATAGTTAAAGTGTAAGATAAGTTGCAGTATCGACTTCTGCTCCAGGCAATAACATTTTTGCTTAAAGTCCACGCATCATCAACAAATGATTATCCAGAATAAGGTCTATCCATGGAGAGATAATGATCTACAGATCTACAGAAGCTAAGGCTAACAAAGACCCTAAGATCCACTCTAAGGTTAGCCAGAGAGAAAGGAACGAGGAGGGGGTTAAAAGAGGAGAATAAGGGGTTAAATAAGTTGCAAAACCTATCATTCGTGGGTTAAAATTCATTCAGAAAAAGAAAGACTCCCCATCATTATCCGCCGGCCACTGCCGACACGTCAGAAAAATAGTCGAAGAGAATAGGAAAGGGGTGAAAGATGAAAAGAAGTAAAATAAGAACGCTTACAAACCATGCCAACACAGTCTTAACTCACTGTCATACCATGCAAACTACAGACATGCAAGTAAAGAGAGTTACAGACATGCAAGTAAGGAGAAGATAAGAAAAAAAAAGTAGGTAAGGTATAACAAAAAGTGGGTGAGTTTACGCTACGAACTACAACTACGTTCGTGTTAGTCTAATTTTTTTTTTAATAATTTTATTGCTGGCATCACACGCTGGCATGTCACAAGCTGGCATTAATCGTCAACAGACTCATCCTCGACCACCACCCCCAGAGCTCCTGTTACTAATTGTTTTTTTTATTTTAAACAACGTTAATATTTGTAAAATGCCTATCTAAATGGTTCTTAAACACATTAACGCTGGTAGAGTTCACGACGGGCGCGGGAAGATTATTCCATTTATCAATTACTTTAAGCGTAAAGAAGTTTTTAGCGATATTAGTGATGAAACGTCTGCCATGCAACTTAAATCCGTTATTACGAGTATTGCTATTATCGAAAGTGAACAGGTTATCCAAATTTACGTTATCGATTTTATGAACGATTTTGAAAACTTCAATAAGCTCCCCCCTTAATCTCCTAGTTTCGAGTGAATGCAAGTCTAACTCTTTAATCCTGTCTTCATAAGGCTTGTTGCGCAATGACGGAATTAGTTTCGTGGCGCGACGCTGAACCCTTTCTAACCTATCAAAATCTTCACGCAAATACCGGCACCAAAACTGAACTGCATATTCTAAATGAGGCCTGACTAGGGACTTGTAAAGAGGCAATATAATATTCTTCGATTTAAATTAAAAATTACGCGTTGTGAAGCCTAACATCCTATTAGCTTTTGCGCAAGACCCCAGGCACTGGTTCCTAACTTTTAAATCCTTAGATACGCGTACGCCTAAATATACTTCTTCGTCAACGCTCGCTAACTCTCTATCATCCATCGTGTACGTGTAACTATTGTTACGAGAACCTATATGCAAGACTTTACATTTGTTTACATTAAATTGCATCTGCCACTTGTCCGTCCACTCCATAATCCTATTTAAATCGTCTTGGAGCCTATTTCTATCGTCCTCGTTAACAACCTTACCGCCTACTTTAGTATCGTCCGCAAATTTTGACACGTTACTAGTCAATCCTACATCTATGTCGTTAATGTAAATTACGAATAGCAATGGGCCTAACACTGAACCCTGTGGGACACCACTACTTACATCCAACCACCCCGATTCACTACCATTAAAAACGACCCTCTGTCTCCTAGCACGAAGCCATTCTTCTAACCAGTTAGCTACCTGACCGCGTACACCGTGCGCTTTAACCTTTGCAATTAATCTTCTATGCGGAACTGTATCGAACGCTTTTTTAAAATCTAAATAAATAACGTCAGCTGCTCTATGCCTATCGTATTCGCGCACTATTTCGTTATAAAATTCTACCAAATTAGTTAAACAAGATATATGGCGTCTAAACCCATACTGACTACTATTAATCAAATCGCGACTTTCTAAGTAATCGATGATACGATCCCTAACTGCGGATTCCAAAAGTTTACAGACAATTGAGGTTAAGCTAATGGGCCTATAATTGCTAGCTACTGTGCGGTCGCCTTTTTCAAAAATGGGCGTGACGTTTCCAGTGACTGATTAAAAATCTTCGCTGAGGGGCCTAGATAACGTCTTTCAAATCTTTCAGATGTCTAGGATAAAACGCATCAGGTCCTGGAGTCTTGCTAACTTTTAGCCTATCGATATACAGTAATGCGCAATCTCACCCTTGTAAACAGTTATTTCATCCAAAATAGTCTCGCTGCTAAATGGAATGATATCGTCCACATCGGGGACATTATTGACGTTTTTGACGTAAAAACTGTCGCAAAAAAGTTATTAAAAATACCCGCCATCGCCTGAGCGTTGGAAGCCAAAGCGCCATTAGAGTCCACGAGAGGGCCTATATTATCTTGGAGCTATTGAAGAATAGGGACCCCAGCCTTCTTTAGTTAGGCTTATAAGGCTAACTAACGAAAATATCACGACCTAACCTAACCAATCGTTAGGTTAACTGTACGCCCTTGACGATTGGTTAGGTTAGGTCATGATATTTTCGTTAGTTAGCCTTATAAAGCTAACTAAAGAAGGCTGGGGTCCTCATTCTTCAATAGCTCCATTATCTTTTATCGGCTTACGATTATTCACGTAATCGAAAAACTTTTTGGGGTTATGTTTACTATCCGCAGCTCTCAGTATCTCTAAATTACGCTTAGCATTCCTAACTGATCTTTTAACCTGACGTCGAAGCTCGATATATCTATTAACGTTACCGGACCTTTTCCAGTTTGTGTACCGTTTTTCATATAATTTATTTTTGAGAATATTTTTGTTAAAACTAACGAAAATATCACGACTTAACGTACCCAATTATCAAGGGCGTACAGTTGATCTATTATTAATTATAACATTGTTTGTTTCTGGAATAGTATTTACTATTTACTAATAGATCAACTGTACGCTCTTGATAATTGGTTAGGTTAAGTCGTGATATTTTCGTTAGTTTTAACAAAAATATTCTCAAAAATAAATTATATGAAAAACGGTACACAAACTGGAAAAGGTCCACGTTACCTACCGTGCCGTTGCGCTCATTAAGTCTATACGCTCTGTTACGCTCGTTTATGATTTCTGGCGCGCTTTGTTCTACGAGGAATTGTGGGGCCGCGCAGTTAATTTTCCGCATTTATATTATTTTTATATTAGTTACCGACAAACCAATTTTGCGCGTACCAAATTGTATATATTTTATCACTGTGTAATTTTAAGAATCATATATAATCTTATAAATAAGTATTGTACATAAATTTATATATATATATTTAATTAATTCAGCTGTATATAAAATAACAAAATCTTCTGTAAAATAACCTCAGCTAACCAAGAACTCAATAAACTCTGAAAACGACCGGCTTTTCCTTCAAGACGCCAACCCCCCCAAACGACAGGGAGAGAAGAGGACACGAGAGGCCTCTAAAAGAGATACCCAACAAAGCGATAGCTTGCCTCTCGTATCCTTCATTCTTCCCGGCAACTACAAGTGCACCAAGAAGGAACCAGCTACAATTGGTGACCCAGGAGTGACCCGAAGCAGCCAGCGGAAGCAGCATCTTCAGTCTCCGGGCGGAACAACCGAAGCCACGCCTCTTCGCCGCCCACCCGTAGTAGCCGGTCGGAACCAAAGCAGCAGCAGACCCGAATTACATTCCCGCAAGATGGAATCTGTTGAATCAGGAGTGCACCATGTCACCATCAAGCCACCCACGTTCTCTGAAGCGTCGGCCGCAGGATGGTTCTCCATCATGGAGGCACAATTCCACATTTCCAGAATAACATCCGAAGAGACCAAATATTTCCATGTTCTAGCCTCGTTACCCCCCGAAGTCGTCTCACGAATTTCAGCAGCAACTCTCCAACAAGTCTTACACCGATTTAAAAGAAGAAATCGTGAGTCATTACGAAAAGACGAAGCCAGAACTCTTCGAACGACTCATCTCCAACACTCCTCTCACTGGAAAGCCCTCCCAATTCTTTCAAGATATCCACCAAACGGCACTGAAGGTGGGCGTCAGCGATGATTTGGTGAAGCATAAATTCATCCAGGCGCGCCCATCCTCAATAGCGCCCGTCGTAGCAGCACAAAAGGAGCTGACGCTAACTCAACTCGGCAAACTAGCCGATGAGTTAATACCGTTCGCTCAACAAAGCTGCTACGCGGCGCCAACGTCAACTCGAGCCAATACAAGCCCAAGAACGAATATCCCCATCGGCCTAAAACCCTTCAGCGAGAATCAGCGGCCGGTGGTGTGCCGCGCGCACCTTTATTATGGCCCCAAGCAAGGACCTGCAGGCCATGGTGCAAGTGGCCAAATAAAGATGACGCCAAGCTGCTCCCCTCGTCATGCCCAAATTCAAGATCTTCCTCACCATCAAGAGAAACGTCAGAAAACTAGATAAGCAGGCTGTGATTAACGCGACGTCCGGCCTGCCGCTGATCTCAGTCGCAGCTCGCATCGCCAGTCTGAAGGTCAATTTTATCATTGACACAGGAGCGAGCATCTCAATTTTACCACCAACTTGTGTCAATGATTGTCAACTCCACCCAACCGCAGTAAAGATTTCCACCGCAAACGGTCAGCCGCTCGAAATATTCGGAGAAGTAACACTGGACATATCAATTCCTAAATTACGAAGAATATTCAGGTGGCCATTCGTCGTCGCCCAAGTCTCCAGTCCACTTCTCGGCGCCGATTTTCTATCCCATTATGACATCATTGTGGACTGCAAGCATGGCATTTTGAAGGATAGAGCAACAACTCTTCAAGCCACTACTAAACCTGTGCAATCCAAAGACCTTCACCTCATCAATATTAACCCTACCGACAAATTACCTCAAGAAATCAGGAACCTGCTTGACAAGTACTCCTCACTACTGAAACCAGCTCAACCGCAGAAAGTTTCCACCAACACTATCAAGCATACCATCGACACTGGCAGCGCACCACCAGTGTTTGCAAGCCCTCAACGTCTTCCACCCGATAAATTATCCTCAGCTAAGGCTACTTTCAACAACTTACTTCAAGATGGAATTATAGAACCCTCAAAATCACCATGGGCCTCACCGTTACACCTCGTTCCGAAGAAGATACCAGGCGAATGGCGGGCGTGTGGTGATTATAGAAGCCTAAACGCTGTCACGAAACCGGACAGATATCCACTTCCTCATATAAGAAGTCTGTCAACATCTCTGCACGGAAAATCATGCTTTAGCAAAATCGATCTAGTCAGAGCATATCACCAAATTCCAGTCCACCCAGAAGATATCGAGAAAACGGCTATAACAACTCCATTTGGTTTATTTCAGTATTTATACATGCCATTTGGTTTAAGAAACGCCCCAGCAACATTTCAACGCTTCATGGATACAATTTTCAGGGGAGTTGACTGCGTATTTGTGTATCTCGACGATATTTTAGTCCATTCAAATAACGCAGTTGACCATTTGAAAGACTTAGAACGCGTATTCAAGATCCTTCAAGAACACAATTTAAGAATTTCCTTAGAAAAATGCATATTTCAGCAATCCAAAATTGAATTTCTGGGTCATGAAGTTTCCCCAGCAGGCATTCGTCCTCCTGTAAACAAAGTCTCCGAAATTCAAGATATTCCCCAACCGCAAGATTACCAAAGCCTCAGAAGATTCCTAGGAATGACGGGATTCTATCGCCATATGATACCCCGTTACGCCGATTTAGTCTCACCTTTAAGTGAAATCGTCAGAACTCAATTCAAAAGCAAAAGTCTACAGTGGAACGACGAAGCAATTCAAGCCTTTCAAGATGTCAAGGATGCACTACGGAACGCCGTTACGCTTTGTCATCCTCTTCCATCAAGCTCAATCCTTCATTTAGTTACGGACTGCTCACAAATAGCAGCTGGAGCAGTTCTTCATCAAATAATCGACAGCACACCAGTTCTCATCGCCTTCTTTTCCAAGAAATTAACTACAACTCAGCAAGCGTACGCCGCATACGATAGAGAATTACTCGCAGCATACCTAGCCGTCCTGCATTTCCGTCAATTTTTAGAAGGTCGTCAAGTAATACTCTTCACGGATCACAAACCGATGGTTTCTGCCTACAAGAGTCCCTTACGAGCCAAGACAGACCGACAACAACGTCATTGGTCTGCCATCACGGAATACGTATGCGATGTAATACATATCTGTGGATCCGAAAACGTCGTAGCGGACTGCCTTTCACGCAACGTAAACGCAGTACATATCGACGCTTTCGATTTATCAGCAATCGCGGAATCTCAACAAAAAGATCAAGAAACGCAAGAATTTCTCCCACGTCTCAAGCCGTTCCCGTTTCCAGAAAATACAACTTTATATTGCGATACATCCACGCCATATCCCCGTCCTTTTGTTCCCAAGCAGCATCGATCTTCCATCTTCAATCAATTTCATAATATTTCTCATCCAGGCATCAAGCAATCACTTCGTATCATTAAATCAAGATACTTTTGGCCCTCAATGAATAAGGATATTCGAACTTGGTCCCGAAATTGTGAATCATGTCAATCCTCAAAAATTTCTCGCCATACAAAATCAGAAATAACCCCCTTCGATTTACCAAGAAAGGGGAAGAATGCGCCTCCCATTGAGTACCCTGACATTCCGTCATCTATTGCACCTGTTCCCCATAACGCGACGGACCTACCTGTGCCACAGCCTCCCTTGAGAGATCAATCTTGTCCAGCAGAAGAAGCAAGCTATGATGATTCCGAGGAGGAGCAAGGTGCGTCATCTGCTGCGCGCCGTCGACGCCGGGTGGCCGGTGAAAGGTGCCCCTACTACCCCAACCAAGAGGACATCAACGACCTCATCAGGGAAATGGCCTTGACAAAGTCCAACGCCGAGCTGCTCATTTCCAGACTGAAGCAGTGGGACTTACTGGACGACAGCGTTCGAATTACTTCCCAGAGGAAGCGGCATCGCGGCTTTTCAGTGTTCTTCACTCTTAGAGATGGGTTGTGCTACTGCCATGACATCAGAGGACTCTTCGACGCTGTGGGCATTCCCTGCAACACCTTTGACTGGCGGCTCTTCATCGACAGTTCATCTAAAAGCCTCAAGGCTGTTTTACTGCACAACACAAATCAGTGGCCCTCGATTCCTCTGGCTCATTCAGTGCACATGAAAGAAGAGTACCAGAACGTCAAAATCCTGCTGAGTGCACTGAAGTACGACCAATTCAGCTGGGAGGTCATTGGCGATTTCAAGATGGTGGCCTTCTTGATGGGGCTTCAGGGAGGCTTCACCAAGTTCCCTTGCTATCTGTGCCTCTGGGATAGCTGAAATACAGCCCTTCACTACGAGAAGAGGAACTGGCCCCTCAGGACCGGCTATGAGGTTGGGGCCCATAACGTGAAGCAAGAGCCGCTGGTGGAGCCAACGAAAGTGCTGATGCCACCCCTGCACATCAAATTGGGCATCATTAAGCAGTTTGTAAACAGCTGGATCCAGAGGGTGAGGCCTTGAAGCACATCCAGGAGCTGTTCCCGAAGTTGTCGGAGGCGAAGATCAAAGCAGGAGTATTTGTGGGCCCTCAGGTGAAGCGACTTATTGACTCCGACAGCTTTCCTGAGAAGCTGTCTGAGGTTGAGCGGGCAGCTTGGACAAGCTTCGTTTCTCTAGTCAAAGGTTTCCTCGGAAACCACAAGGCAGAGAACTACAGGGAAATCGTTGACGAACTTGTGGACACGTACCGGAGCATGGGCTGCCGGATGTCGCTGAAACTGCACGTACTACACACCCACCTTGATGAGTTCAAAGAAAACATGGGAGACTACTCAGAAGAACAAGGTGAAAGATTTCTCCAGGATGTCAGCTTTTTCGAGGAACGCTACAAGGGACAGTACAATGAAAGTATGATGGGGGACTATATCTGGAACCTTTTGCGTGAGAGTGAACTGAAATACAATCGCCAATCTCGTAGACAAACTTCTTTTTGATTAAACTATAACGCTAGAATTTTTGTATCAATTCTGTATCAATTCTCCGTAGCAATACTCTTTATCAACGCTCTGCATCACTGCACTGTATCACTGTCTGTGTATTAACATATTTAATACATAATTATTCCCTACTCGTTTTCTTCTTTTTATTTTCATTTCTAAAGACGGAGCCTGGAGAACTTCATTTTTCATCATCGATTTATCATAATAATCGTGTTAACATCAATTAAAATTATACTTAACAGGATTCATTTGATTTAAAAGCAGATAGTGTGAAAAACCCTTAAATTAATAAGCAAAAATGGCAAAAAATCAATAAATCGATCTCATGAACTCAGAACCGAAGTCTGAACTTGGTGACTGCTCATTTTTACTTATTTATGCCCTAAAAAATCAGAAAATAATAGTTTTAACTCATGGACAAATTTTTTGTTACACGGTGACGTCAGCGAATGTATGCTTTTTCTTGTTTTTGTTTGTTTATTTTTTCTTTTTTCTTTGTTTGTTATGTGTTTGAATTTTTTTTTCTTTCTTTTGGTTGATCTTTGTTTTGTTTTTGTGTTTTTTCAACTCCGTCAGTACGGCGACATACGTACGTATGTCCGGTTAGCGCGCTCCAATATACGACGACATACGTGCGTATGTCAAAAACTTAAATATTTATAATTAAAAGCAGAAATATCGTATAATTTAGGTTTCTTCTTTAAATTTTGGACATATGTATGTCGTCGTATATTTGAGCGCGATATCACTGTGTAACACTGATTCTGTTTATATAGAATTTTCATGTTTTTATACGCATTTATGGGCGCTGAGTCCAAATCTGGGCTTGGTTTGTGTGTATCATCAATGGTTTCAGAGATAATCAATTTTTCATGTTTTACCAGTATAATGTTATTATGGGCGCAGCAATATCAGAATAATCAGGAATTGTTGAGAACAATCCGGATGTTCTTTGACAGTTTCTTGCTCTAGAAATTGCCCGAAACTTCCACTGTGCTATATAAAGAAGAATGCAGAGTCTGAGAAGTCAGTAAGTGTGAGCACACAAAGAAAGCAGGTTGTTTGTCTGATGGTTACCAGCACTGAGGTACTGTGTTTCTGTGCTTCTCTGTGCTGACGATTTGAGTGTTATCGATCCTTTTTTATTGCGAACATTATTTCAGTGTTGTGAATATATCTTTTTTCTGGAATCTGTAATCTGTTGCAGATTTAATAACTCTTCTCTCTATATCTGCAGGTTATGATTAATGTAGTACAGTTTGGTAAAGAGAATGGCAACTAGAGCTTGTAAACACTCGCCGGATATATTCTGCTACGTTTGTGGGTATTACATAGGCCCCGAGCAAGTATCGCACAAGATTGTGAAAGGCACCAAGTTCTGGATCGCGTATCGGCTCTATTTTGGTATGCCTATGGGTGACCAAGATAAGCCCTGGGCACCCCGTGTGATCTGTGGAAGCTGCCGCTCCACACTTGATGGGTGGCTGTGGGGAGTACGCAAGGCAATGCCCTTTGCGGTACCCAGAATATGGCGAGAACCAAAGAGCCACCACGACGATTGCTACTACTGCATGGTAGATGTTTCTAAGTACAGGAAAGTTAAAGGAAGGCAGACTCTTCAGTATCCAAGCATAGCGTCGTCCATAGCTCCTGTACCACATAGCGAAGGTCTTCCAATACCACGTCCACCAAAACAGGTATCTATCCATTACTTTGCCTTCTGTATTTACAGACTGTGGGTCATTATGTGTCGATTTTTCTTAGTGCTGATGCTCTTCTACATTTATAGCTGTGCCTATATTTTGTTTCTTTGCTTTGCAGGTGAAAATGAGGATGCAGCTAGCTCATCTGAAATGTCGGCTGGTGAGGACAGTCATGATGAAGAATATACAGTAACTTTCAGTACAAACCCTCACTTTCCAAATCAGAGGGAATTGGACGACTTAATTAGAGATTTGGGTCTGACGAAATCAGGGTCTGAGCTTCTGACCTCCAGACTCAAAGAGTGGAATTTGCTTAGAGAAGACTGCAAGAGCACTGTATACCGAAAGCGGCATGAAGAGTTTGCAAGGTTCTACGATGTCAATGGCTCTCTCTGTTATTGCAGCGAGGTTAATGGTCTATTCACAGCTATTGGGTTAACATATATACCTTCAGAGTGGCGCCTGTTTATTGACAGTTCAACTCGGAGTTTAAAAGCTGTTCTACTCCACAATGGGAACAAATATCCATCTATACCAGTTGCACATTCTGTTCAAATGAAAGAGGACTATGAAAATGTCAAACAACTGCTCACTCAAATCAGGTATGAACAATATAACTGGGACGTGTGTGGTGATTTCAAAATGATTGGTTTCCTGTTAGGTTTACAAGGAGGGTTTACTAAATATTCATGTTTTCTTTGCCTGTGGAATAGCAGGGCTTCAACTGAGCACTATAAAACAGTTCAGTGGCCTTCACGTGAAGGACTGCAACCAGGAAAGTACAATGTACTCAGGGAACCTCTTGTGAAGCCTGACATAGTTCTGCTACCACCTCTCCATATTAAGTTGAATCTCATTAAGCAGTTTGTAACTGCGTTAGATTTTGGAGGGGAAGTTTTCCAACAGATTCGGGTCATGTTCCCTAAACTCTCTGAGGCCAAAGTCAAGGCTGGCATCTTTGTAGGACCACAAGTCAAGGCGCTGTTGAATTAAAAGAACCTTGAAGCCAAGATGACTTCGATCGAAAAAGAGCTTGGTTTGCTTTCCGTGATGTGGTTCGTTGGTTTTTAGGCAACCATAAAGCACCAAACTATAATGAGTTAGTGTCAAACTTGATTAAGTGCTATGGCAAAATGGGGTGCCGTATGTCTTTAAAATTACACTATCTGCATTCACAGCTAGACTTTTTTCGTGATAACCTGGGCGATGTGAGTGAAGAACATGGCCGAAGATTTCATCAAGATATTCAAACGATGGAGAAAAGGTACCAGGGTCATTGGGATGCTTCCATGATGGGAGACTACGTATGGTCGCTGATCAGAAAGGATAAGGATGTTCATACGCGGAAGTCGCGTTCTTCAGTGCATTTTTAAGGAACGCACACTGCATAACGAGGCTTGTTATTCTCTTATCGGTTCTCCTCATGATATATATTATATCCTTTGCACCATTTTGGGTTTGTCAAACAATTTTGGCTCAATAAACATTAATTTCCAATAGTGTTTTTATTTTCAGAAAATATTTATGCTAGCCTTCTTTATATACTTTGCCATATGAAAAGTGTGATAACGTATATTTTTGAAACGGTTGATGATAGAGCAAAATCAATATCATTTTTGGAATCAGCGCCCCGAAATCATTAAGAAACGACAGAAAAATCACAATAAACAGAAATTTTTTCAAATTTTGTTACCCAGTGTAATCGGACATACGCACGTTTGTCGCCGTATTAAAGGGGTTAAACTGACAAATATCTCTCATAAAAGACTGTGACGTCATCATGCCAATTCTGTTTACCCAAACGCGCACATACTATTAGAATGTTTTGTGAGAGGTATGATACAGATGTTCAAAATGTTTTCAAGTTTGGACAAATTAGATGTAACTTTTCCTTATTAGAGTCTGTTGGAAAAAATCAAGGACGTAATAAGAAATTACAAATCAGACTTGTAGACTGGATCTACAAAATTACTGGTGCTACTATAGCGTGATTCCTACCGGTGACTTCGATACTATAGGGTGATTCCTACCCGTTTTGGTTCGAAACTACAGTACTGTAGAGTGTGATTCCTATCCAAGGTATAAATGAAAATATAATAAATATAAAATGCTATTTCTTATTCAATTTTATTTATTTAAAAAATAGTTTCGGTGCTACTATAGTATGTGGGCTACCTACGATTGGTTAGGTTTAGTCACGATATTTTCGTTAAAACTAACGAAAATATCATGACTAAACCTAACCAATCGTCAAGGGCGATGGACATTGGAATGTAAACAAGCAATAAGTAAACAAGGTAAGAAGCTATAATTAAAAGGTAGACCATCGAATCGAGGTAGGAATCACGCTATAGTAGCACCAAATTACTTATAGTCCTAGAGTAGATGAATTTGGTATGACTTGTTATATGGTGTGACAAATAGTAGCCATCTCTTTAGATAGTTTTCAGAGAAAAATTTAGATGCTTTGATGAATGAAAGAGATGGATTGTCAATTCTGAAAATAATATATATTTTAGCCAAGACTTAGGTATAACTACAGTAGTTACATGATAACTAACCAACTTGAAATTATATTTTCAAATTTTTATTGTAAAATATAGCTTATGACTTGGCTAACCTTGATAGGTCACCCAAGTGGTGTTTATGTCTTTCAAATGAAATGTAATATAATATAAAATAAGATTATCAAGTGTTGGAATACTTTTATCTTTTGGAGTCGGCGTACCAGGTTAAGATAGGTAAAAATCTTTGTCAAAGTGAGCACATCAGCTTAGCTGAAACAGTTGTGATATTTTTGTTAGTTTCGCAACAGTTGGAAATAGCAACGATGTTGATTTAACTTTTTACTCGATATCACCCACAAATCACCCCTCACCCCCGAAACTATGGTAGACCGGCTGTAAAACACCCTATATATATATATATATATATATATATATATATATATATATATATATATATTAAGGTGGTCCAAGATAGTATGGTAAAACTTCAAACTTTAAAATGTTAATCTCCTCAAGGCTGCTCTTGTTACACTGTGCAATAGTAACACACACACACACACACAACACACACACAAAATTTTAAGCAAATTGGGGCAGATTTAGAGGTAGCTACAAATTGAACATTTTTTATACAAGAATTATATTGGTTTGGGTAAATCGTTATGTATGTGTGTAAGTATATGTGTATATGTACGAGCATGTGTGTGTAATGTATATACACACACACACACATATATATATATATATATGTTAACCCCTCCGTCTATGGCCTGGGTTGGTTCGAAGTCGACGGGGGTTCTAGTTAGATGGCAGCAACGGATGGGTGATTTGTAGTAGTTTTATTCTATATTACTCTCCGAGTTCTTCTATAGTGGCTCGGAGGACTCTGGTAGACTTACTAAAAATGCTGAAGATTCCGGACTCTTCTTATAGTGTATCCGGAAAGTTTAATGACTAAGTTCTTCTGAAGAGAGCAAGGCTCGAAGGATAAGATAAAAACTATCTTTTACTGTAATTTACTGTTAAAATGTAGAGGTAGTGCTCAGCCTCTGAATTAGCTTCTGAATGACAATGGAAGATTTTTACTGGGGTTTATATACCCAAAAACTGCTAACATCATTATTATTAAATGCTAAAAAGGCTGTATTATTTTTGCACAATATTCGAAAATAAAGTAAATTTTCAGCTGTGGTAAGGCTTGAACGAGTAAACAAAATATTTGAAGACGAAACCATATTTTTATCTTAAACCGCGACTTTTCAGATCTGATGTTATCATGATCTGCCAAGTTAACTAAAAGTGGAAATCGGGCTATGCATCTTTACACTAAAATATGCATATGAGTACAATTTTAAGGTTTAAGATGTACAATTTTAATGCTTAGGCAAGACATGATCTCATCTTTTATAACGAAAGAGAACGTATACAAAATATGAACATTGCAAAGCTAAAGCAGGATTCCTTATTAAGCGAAATCTAAAAAAATGATTATGAGATTTTAAAGAAACAACAGGTCACCAATTATTTGGCAAAGTAGAAAGCAAATTAAAAATTTTATCCAAACTCGCGTTGGGCGATTTTGGTCCTCATGTAAAAATGAATACACACACGTACATACATATGAGTATAGGCATTATATAAAGTTAAATATATAAGAATATACAGGATTATATAAATACATGAACCATATAACACATGAATTTTTAAAATGGATACTTTTTCTTAAAATGGATACAAGAACTATATAAATGAATACAAGAATTACATGAAGAATAAGATAGTATAGGAATATGGGAATTATTTATGGTTCATTTTTACAGGGCTCTTCCCTCTAGAATGATATTAATATAATAATGTAACATCCTAACTAATGCTAACTAGATGATAACTATGGGTTTTATAATACAGATTTATATATACAACATAAGTCGGGTGGTTAAGTCTAGTTCACGTGGTCTGGGTACGCACTCTTGGTCGTGCATAAATAGTTTCATGTTCCGTGTCTTGGTTTTCTTTGTTCCCAGAATGATCTTTTCACCACAAATATACCGAGGATAATAGCACATACAATAATGATACTAACGGCAGATGTTGAGAAAATGGTTACCGGTTGTAGTATTTGTAAGAGGTTATTTTGGTTATCATCCGAAATTTTAAACCGGCTCAATTGATCATTCCATTCAGGGGCATGTAGTTCGGGTAGGATGGTTACAGGTTTTATGGAGAGATTTAAGATCTCTATGACGGGTTTAAATTTAATTTGCGACGGGAATGGGTATGAGTTATTAAGGGTAACCTTGTACGGGTTGTATATTTGGAGGGCTTTTGAACGCAAGGAGCAACCAATTGGTAGCCGAATAACCATAGGGATTGTGATGAGGGAATAATTCGATGGACACTCGAGAGTAGCGGCAGTCCTGTTCGCGAAAGAAACCCAGATGTCTGGTCCAATTCGTAGTTGGATGGTTTTAGGGGAATGAAATTTTTTAAATGAACATACCGGGGCATGCCGGTCACGAATTAAGTCGATAAAGCAAGACCTAGTAGTTGGAAGAATAACTGGTTTGAGTGGAGGGCAGACGAGTTGTTTATTTGGTTGCGGGAATCGGCAATGCCGGACGTCGCTATCTGACATCATAGAATAAGCTGACAGATCTTTGGTGAGGAAAAGGTAAGGTGGTACGTGGTAAATACAATCGATAGACATTAGAGTTGTTTTGGTAGGGTGTTGGGAAAGAATGAAATTTATACGTCATAAGTGAGGACATCGAAAAATGGTATAATTATGAGGTATGTGTAGGGGCGTGGTCCATGTACAGTCCAGGTGTATTCTAGAAATTGGGGTAATTAGTGTGGTTGAGTGGGAATATGGGTGATAATTTTAATTGTGACTGGGCGGTGTGAATCAAGGACTGAAGTATTTCCCATGGTATTAGGGTGGAAAGAGTGATTTTTCCATGGGCTAGCTGGGTTGCACGCAAAACCTTGGAATGAATCGTAGTTATTCGTTGTAAGTATTTATCGATTAGGGTTACTTGTAGGTTCATTATCTCTATTAATTCTAGATATCTTTTGTGTTCTTTGTATTGAGCTAACATGGATTCAAGGTATGTGAATCTGTCCGAAAGGGAGTGGAGGAAGCGATTGTTTTCGTGTAATGACCTAATAGTTTGTTCTAACATGTGTCCATTATATTGTCGATTTCGCGCGAAGAGATTCAATTTAAGTTCAATTCTTTTAATATCTTCTTCGGTTGCTAATCCGAATAAACCTTTGAACAGTTTCCCTCCTATATCTATCAGTCCCCTTTTACTTCTTTGGTTAAAGTTTTCTGAATTTTTAGTTTCAGTTTGTATCCATGGTAAGGCTAATATTTCTGATAGGGCGCGTGCTGTAGTTTGAATATTTTCGAGGGTATTTTCTAACAGAACGCGACTAATCTGATCTTTTCCTTGGAAAGAATTCTGGACTTTACTTTCAAACGTTTTTAATTGGGTTTGTATCTGAAGGAGATTGATTTTAATTCTAGCAGGGGGTTGCAAATTTATATAAAGGTCTGCGTGCCCTTTCAAAAATTTACCTTCTGCAAGTTTTTCTATAACAACTCCGGTAGAAATTTTAATGCTAGGGCTACAAGAGTAAATAATTTGGAAAATTATAAGGGGAGACAATTTTATTCATTTCTACGCCTTAGGTTATACGGAGCTGGGTGGTTTGTGTGGATACTTGTGTTTGTGGGCGAAGGGGTCGGCCTCGTTTTGGTGGCAATGGGGGTCGACCGTTGAGCTCGGATTCTGAGCGGGTTCGTTTCTTATGTGAAGGTTCTAGTTCACGTGGGTGATGCATTTGCGGGCGGTATGTAGGGTCCGTGCGTCGATCATCAATCGGTGAGGGTGGTGACAGAGGAGATGGTGGAGTTGGAGGAGATGGTGGAGTTCCACTGAGTGATCCTCTCGAAGGGGTTTCTCCAGGGTCTGGGTCCGATGGGACGCTTTCTCTGGGGCCTCCTTTTTCAGAGATTGCCGAGTACTGGTGGTATTACGAGGTACCAATCTTCGTCATGGGTAGGTTCCCGCGGTGACCACTTCAGTTTTTTTATCCCTGCCGATTTGTTAATACCTTGACCTTTTGAAGGATAGGCGGCTCGAACGCCTGGCAGCTGTTTTTTGGGAAGGTGTTGTTCGGAAGCTATCTTCAAATTGTCAGCGTGAATGATCTTTAGTTTGGAATGATCCCGGAGGTCGAGGATTTCATAACGATTTTTTCCGAGGTTTTTCATAATCCTATATGGGCCATCCCATTTTGGGTATAATTTGCGATGAGCACCTGGCGGTTTCACGCTCTTCAGATAACATCGCATACCGACGATTATAGTCCGTTGACGGGGATGACGCCTATGTTGCTCTTGCTCCATCTGTTGGTTTCGTTGGTCGAGGGCATAGCGGATTATGTCAAAAATCTTGAAAGATCGTTCAGCTAGTTGCTGATTTGCTTCTGCCATTTCGGAAGATGTTAGAACTGCCGGGTCGGTTTGGTCGGGCAAATCAAAAGGTAGACGCTTGTCGTAGTGATAGAGGACGAAATGAGGGGTGTCCCCGATGGACACATTATAGCCATTGTTGATGGCTGTTTGTACCATGGGAAGGGAATCATCCCATGTACGGGAGGATGCATCGACAACGACGTGGCGCAGGGCTTCTAAGATCTTTCGATTGTGTCTTTCCACTAAGCCGTTTGCCTGCAGATGGTATGCCACAATGTGTGTATTTTTAATTTTACACATGTTACAGAGTGACTCGAACAGTTTGGAAGTGAAACTAAGGCGTTATCCGAATTAGGATGGAAGGAGTGTATGATTTGGATGACGCGTTCCACTAGGGCTCTGCCACAGTTTCCGAGGTCTGGTCTGGAATGGCGCTACTTCGCTGTAACGCGAGAAGTGGTCCGTAAACACAATGATGTACTGATTTCCCTTTGATGTTTTGGGAATGGTCCCAGTATATCCATTCCAGTTCTTTGCCAGGGCCTTTGGCATACTGGATATTTATGCATCGGAGCTGTGATGGTACGTTGCCCTTATGTTTAAACACGACGGACATTCGGCGATGTATTCTGTACCGTTCTGTTCATCTCGGGAAATGGTATCGCTCCAAAAGACTCTTGATGGTGCGATCCGGCCCCATGTGTCCATACAAAGGTGAGTCGTGACAAAGTCCAATGGCTATATCGACGAGATCCTTTGGTATCTCCACGAGGTCGTTTCCATCTTCGTTCCTGAAATGTACGAGCCCATCTTTGAGGTTGTACTGTTCTTTTACCTTCGATGGTTCCTTTTGTTCCAGGCGCGCCCGAAGGTTTTGGGTGTGTTGGTCCTGTTGTTGGGAGTATTGCAGACACTCGTAGTCGAACACAGGAAGAATTCCTATTTTATTCACTTGGGCGTCGGGCTTGAGTCTCGACAATCCGTCTGGAATAACTTGCAGTTTTCCCGGTTTGTATACGATTTTTGCTGCAAAGTCCTGAATCAACAGAGCCCATCTACTCAATCGTCCTTCAAGTAGCTTGTCCTTGAAGAGGTACGTGAGTGGCTTATGATCAGTCTTGATGGTTACATCGTAGCCATATTTCGGAATTTTTTCAAAGCCCAATATACCGCTAGGGCCTCTCGGTCCGTAGTGGAATAATTCCGTTGAGGTGCAGAGAGAAGTTGACTGGCATAAGCAATGGGTAATTCCACACCGTCTACGTCCTGTAACAGGACGGCTCCTAGTCCATAGGAGGAAGCATCTGTGGCTATGATGAAGGGTCTTGTGTAATCAGGATATTGTAAAATGGGATGACAGGTTAGTTTATTAATTAAAGTTTCAAAGGCATGTTGGTGATCGGATTCCCAGTTAAATTTCGAATTTTTCTGGAACAAATTAGTAATGGGTTTAGCAATATTTGAAAATTGGGGGATAAAGTTCCGATAGAATCCGACAAAACCAATAAATGCACGGGCGTCGTCGATGGTTTTGGGTACAGGGTACCTTTCCAGGGCTTCGAGTTTGGCTGGATCAGGTTTAATTCCTGTGGACGAGAGTAGGAATCCTAGGTATACCAGGGATTCTTGTAAAAAATTGCACTTTGCAAGCTTCAGTTTAAGGTGTGCTTTTCTCAAGTGTGATAGCACATTCTGAAGGCGTTGAAAGTGTGTTTTTATGTCCGAACTGTAGACGATAATATCGTCAAGATAAACGAGAGCTTCGACACCTAATAGGTAGGAAACGACTATATTCATCAACCTAGAGAAATTAGCAGGCCCATTTCGGACTCCGAAAGGTAAAACCTGGAATTCGTAATGGCCTCGGTTAGTGGAGAAAGCAGTCAATGCGCGAGATTCGGGACTGACCTCCATTTGCCAATAACCAGATGCTAAATCGAGGGATGAAAAAAAGTTCGCTTTCCCTACGTTCAGAATTGTTTCCTGCATGTTTGGAATCGGGAAACGGTCTGGGATGGTAATGTTGTTCAGGCGTCTAAAATCGGTGCTACTGTAGTATGCGGTCTACCGTTAAGTTTCTACTGTAGTATGCGGTCTACCGTTAAGTTTCTGCTGTAGTATGCGGTCTACCTTTAAGTTTCTACTGTAGTATGCGGTCTACCGTTCAAAATATTTAAAAGGAATTGAAAATGAATTGAAAGGAATTATAATTTAATTTACACAATTAAGGAATTATTAAAGAAGTTAAACATACTACTAACGCATACTTAACGGTACACCGCATACTACAGTACGCCCTTGATGAATGGTTAAGTTAAGTCGTGATATTTTCGTTAGTTTTAACGAAAATATCACGACTTAACCTAACCAATCGTCAAGGGCGTACAATTAACCTAATAATAAAATAATAAGAAGATAAGAAGCTATAATTAAAAGGTAGACCGCCGAATCGTAGGTAGACCGCATACTACAGTAGCACCCTAAAATCTATACAAGGGCGAGATGTTCCGTCCTTTTTGGAGACGAGAATCATAGGAGCGGACCAGGGACTAGCTGAAGGCTGAATGACATCCTGCTCCAACATGTCCTTGATGTGTTCCTCAATAGTGACTAATTGGGAATGTGGAACCCGATAGGGAGGAATGAAAATGGGTTTGGAATTGGGTTCCAACTTGATTTCAAAAGGGACCAAATTAGTTCGGCCCAGAGGATCTCCTTTTAGGGCAATCACATCTCTATTTCTTATCAGGAAATCGAGAAGTGATTCCATTAGTTTGGGATCCTGTAAAGCTGGTGACTCCTGAAGGGAGTGCTTCAGACATTTCTTATATTCTTCTTTTAATACTGAAGGATTTAACTCTAAGGAACTGGAAACACGATTTATCATACTGATGGGGAAATCTGAATCTACTTCTACTGTGGAAACAGTTCCTATTTTCTGATTTGAAGTTAATTCTATAGGACTTTTTCCTTTGTTTAAACAAACAACAGGGATAGCTGAATTCTGACTCTGACTAAGGACTTGGGCAATAAGAACATCTCTTTTGAAATTACTTTTCTCTGTAATCAGAGTACGCTCTGACTCTAATAATTTTCCTTGACTGTCAACTACTTTTGCTAGGAAACAAATCTTCTCATAAGGGGCTACTGTTATATGCTCGGTAGGGCATATGAAAAATTGTGAATCTGACTCTGGTTCGGCGACTAAAATTTGCCTTATGGGCGAAACTGAAGCTGGCTGACTGGAAACTGCTGACTGGAAATTGACTGTGTTGATCCAACTGGATTCAACAACTGGAACTGATTACCCTGGGGTCTGATTTCTGGAGCGGTTGTCCCTCTGGATACAACCGGCTGACTTGAACTGCTATCAAGTGGAGGGGGTTTCCTATTTCTTTCGGAAATCTGAACTGAACTAATTCTATTAGCATTAAGCTGTCTGTCATTCTCACGGAGATGGTGTGTCCTATTTCGACATTTTACTAACTTTCCGGCTGGGTAAATCTCCCATTGATTCCGGTTAAAAAAATCCATACCTAGTAGGATGTCTGTCTGAAAGGTGGCGACTGTGTCCACTATACAACATTTCGCGGGATATACCGCGTTTCCAACTTCTAAATATAACTCAATTTCTCCGTATGTATATGGGTGTGCCCGTAACTCCTCTGAGTTGGCAGGATGGTGCCTTAAGTTCATATTTGTAATTTGTATTCTCTAATAATTCATCTACACATTGTTTCTTAATTAACGTCGCGTGTGCTCCTGTATCTAGGAGAGCAGTTAAATCTTGGTTATCAGTGCTACAATTTATTATTAAATCTAGGAGGTCCGCACCTATTATCCTGATGGGGAGTTTGTGTGCGTATCTGGGTTCATTACTGTAATTTAGGAGGGCGGAGGTTGAACTGCTGCCTCCAATGTAGGGTCTAAAAAAGGGCTCGAATGGTCTTCTATGGGAGGACCTGGGTCATATTCTACGGGATTACCATACGCTGGAGGGTGTTCTTCAAAACTGTACTCTGGGGAAAATGATTCCTCCACGGGTACTTCTACGTACCGAACTAGCTGACCTTGCTGGTTGTACTGAGGTTTGTACATGGGGTAAGAGTGTGGTTGACCCTGTGGTCGTAATCTATTGGGTTGGTGGTTCGACTGAGGCTGGGAATGGACTGGTTTCTGGGGATTGGATGACTTTTGGGATACGTTTTGGGAACGTGGGTGGTTTGGTTTCTGAAAGTGGGGTCTATACCCTGCAGGGGCTTTATCAGCACACTTTTGGCGATCGCCACGGCGATGACCATGTTCGTGACAGTGGGAGCAATAAGAGGGAATTACACTGACTTATCATGTGCCCAAAGCTATCGCAGTTAAAACACTGTGGAGGAGGGCGTGTATTCTGGGTTTGGGGGGCTTGTTTCTGGGTGGTGTTCCCTGCATTGGCCTCGATTTATAGGGTTGTTGTGTTGTTGCTGTTGGTGTTGTGGCTGCTGCTGTTGAATGTAATGTACGGGGTTTCTCTACTCTTTCGGTAGTTCTGGTTTGCTAAATCGGGGTAATGTTGTTCCCGTGTTTTGTTTATGGCTACACTTACAGGTTTGTCAACATTTAAAAACTCCTGAAACTTTTTTTTAGGTGCTCCGGGTAGGTTTTGGTAAATAGTTGTTGCTACTATTAGATTTCTTTGTTTCGAAGTGAAAGTTATGCCACATGCATTTTCTGCGGCACGGAGGGCTTCTCCTACAAGTTTATGTGTTCGTGTAATAAAATTGTTTAAATCTTCGTGTTCCTCTTTCTTCCATTTAGCTTGGAAGACTGCTTCTAACGTGGCTAAGGGTTGTGCAAGTGTTATTTCTTTAAAAAATTCTAATAAGTTTTGTTTAAAATCGTCCCATGTTGTAGCTTCGCTAATTGATGGGACGTAGGTGACTGTGTCATGAGCATTCCCTTCTTTAGGGTCGATAAATCTTTTTGCTTCTCTAATTTTTATATCATCATCGGTGATGGTTTCGCGTAAGAAATGTTGCTCTAAAGATTCAATCCAAGGTCTTACGCGTGGTTCAACAAAGCGATTATCTATGGTCCCCTTAAAAATTAAAACAGTATGAGGAAGGTTTACTAGTCTGCCTAAGTTAATATGCTGGGGAGGGGGTTTGAGACTGAGACATATTGGCTTGTTCTGGATCTGAAGTTTGTGTGTTTGGGAGTATGTTTGAAGGGCGCGGGGTAGGTGGAAAAATGGGTGTAGGTAAATTTTCGATGTCAGAAAGCGCACCGTCTGAATCGCTCATATGTGAAGGTACTTATTAATGTGTTCTAATTAGGTCTGCTTGACCGATCTTAATTTATGGAATGATCACTTAAGGGGTTTTCCTAACTACACTATCTAAAAAAATACACATTAAATAAATGCACAATAATTTGCCTAACTAGGGGAGAATTTGAAAAGATTGCAAACAAAATAAAAAATGTAAACAAGATTTCACTCGAATATACGTGAAGGTATGGTAATACTATGTTTTGTACATTAAATAAAATTATACTATACGAACTACAATTATGAAAATAACTGTGGAAATAACTCTCTGAAACTAACTCTGTGAATTTTAATTGTGACAATAATTCTGTGAAATTACTGTTTTCAATAAAAAGAATGTATCACTGGTGTCTGAAGTGTTCACTGTGTTTTTTGTGAATTCTGGCTCAATACTAAATATTAACTGTTAATAATACTGACTTTTCAAATGTTTAGAAATTATTTTAAAAAAGAGTTTTGTACTTAACAAGATTCCTACGACGAAATCCTTAGAGACGTGTCCTGAAGACGTGTCTTGCTGGTCACTTGTTCTTGGATGAAAACTAGGCGTGGAGAACTTGGAGTCGTGACGCACCGGTTCAAGGGTAGATGTGACGAACTAGAAGTCGTGACAGGCCAGTCAACTGGGTGTTGGTTCTAGTTCCAGGGTCTGGAAGACTGGAAGAATCCTGGATGCAGAAGTTGTCAGTCGTGAAGATCATGGTTAAAGGGTCGCCAGTTGTTAACCCCTCCGTCTATGGCCTGGGTTGGTTCGAAGTCGACGGGGGTTCTAGTTAGATGGCAGCAACGGATGGGTGATTTGTAGTAGTTTTCTTCTATATTACTCTCCGAGTTCTTCTACAGTGGCTCGGAGGACTCTGGTAGACTTACTAAAAATGCTGAAGATTCCGGACTTTTCTTATAGTGTATCAGGAAAGTTTAATGACTAAGTTCTTCTGAAGAGAGCAAGGCTCGAAGGATAAGATAAAAACTATCTTTTACTGTAATTTACTGTTAAAATGTACAGGTAGTGCTCAGCCTCTGAATTAGCTTCTGAATGACAATGGAAGATTTTTACTGGGGTTTATATACCCAAAAACTGCTAACATCATTATTATTAAATGCTAAAAAGGCTGTATTATTTTTGCACAATATTCAAAAATAAAGTAAATTTTCAGCTGTGGTAAGGCTTGAACGAGTAAACAAAATATTTGAAGACGAAACCATATTTTTATCTTAAACCGCGACTTTTCAGATCTGATGTTATCATGATCTGCCAAGTTAACTACAAGTGGAAATCGGACTATGCATCTTTACACTAAAATATGCATATGAGTAAAATTTTAAGGTTTAAGATGTACAATTTTAATGCTTAGGGAAGACATGATCTCATCTTTTATAACGAAAGAGAATGTATACAAAATATGAACATTGCAAAGCTTAAGCAGGATTCCTTATTAAGCGAACTCTAAAAAAATTATTATGAGATTTTAAAGAAACAACAGGTCACCAATTATTTGGCAAAGTAGAAAGCAAATCAAAAATTTTATCCAAACTCGCGTTGGGCGATTTTGTTACTTATGTAAAAATGAATACACACACGTACATACATATGAGTAAGAATATACAGGATTATATAAATACATGAACCATATAACACATGAATTTTTAAAATGGATACTTTTTCTTAAAATGGATACAAGAACTATATAAATGAATACAAGAATTACATGAAGAATAAGATAGTATAGGAATATGGGAATTATTTATGGTTCATTTTTACACATATATATATATATATATATATATATATGTTACAGTCAAAGTGTGTAACCAGCCATTTCGCGTAATGGCTGAAACTTTTAGTTATTTCACGAAATGGCTGTTTCATTTGGTCATTTCGCGAAATGACTAAAATCTTCAGCCATTACGCGAAATGGCTGAAATTCCACCTTGGCCATTTCGTACAAGATCATTTGCACGGTTAGGTCAATTGTATGCCCGGTTAGGTCAACTGTATGTCCTTGACAATTGATTAGGTTAAGTTGTGTTATTTTCGTTAGTTTTAGTTGACCTAACTTCGCCTTCAATGGCGGACATCGGAATAACATTGAAGGCCTGGTTAGTATTTGAAAACCTCCATATTGAAAATTCAAATTCAAATGTGTTTAAATGTTCAAATGTGTTCAAATATGTATTTGAAGTGTGTTTCTCACTTATTTGAACAGACCTGTGGATGTATGTATGTTTTAGCAGATTTAGTTAGTTAAATAAAGTTTCCAATTTTGTGATGTTTGTTATTTCTATGAATTCATGACAAAAGTCATTTTAGCCATTTCGCGTAATGACTGAAGAGTTTTGTCATTTCGCGAAATGACCAAGTGAAACAGCCATTTCGCGAAATGACTAAAAGTTTCAGCCATTACGCGAAATGGCTGGTTACACACTTTGACTGTAACATATATATATATATATATATATATATATAATTATATATGTATATAAATAAATAAATCTAAGTTACGAGAGATAGCTGCAAAGGATACACAATATACAAAATTATACATGTACAAAACTCACATATTAATTCGTCTTGGGTTGAGTGACCTTGAGTCAAGCACTGACTTGATTCACCCTAAGTTTGCAGATTTTGACAAGCAAAGGCTGGAAATGTGGGGCCTTTTAATGCAGTGTGTGTAATAGGCAGCTGTATGATGTGGGTGAAACATTGATTTCGTGATAAAACAGAAATAAACTTCGTATAGTTTTGGTAAGTAAAATTCTCATTAAATATATATGTTTATATAGATGTTGACTATTCATATTATGAATTATTTTCAAATATTTAGGAGCTACAAAGCTGCTACATGCTTATATACTGAAATGTATATAAACTATAAATTAGTGTATATATTAAATATTCCTTGCATATAATTACATATGTAAAAAGCATATGTAGCATATGCATGTATAATATAATCTTATTATGTGCATTATACAATAAATATACATATGAATGGACGGAGTCGCGTTTAAAATATGCGATTTTAGATGAGGTTCTTTTCTTTTCATTTACATATATCAATGTAGGAAAGAGACTGATAGATTATAAGTTATTTATTATATAATAATAAATGTAAGTTATTAAAATATTGAATTGTTTCTGTTTGTTACAGTCACTCATCGCCATGGTGGACGCCAAACGGCCGACCCGAAGTTCTGCCAGTGCCTGGCTCATTGGAAAACCTACAAAAGATCTTCTAACTTCGCGATTACTTTCAAAGCGTGAAGTGTTAAGCAAGTTCTTATTTCATCAAATTGAGGAAAAACGAACAGTCACTACAAGTTTGAAAGAGACTGTCTCTGCTATTCTTTATATATGTGATAAAGCAAGGATTCCAAATTAAAGTTCGGACAATGCTGAGAGGAAACTGAGAAAACTATTAGAAGAATATTGCGGTCTAAAGAAAATTAGGAAGTCGTCCTCAGAAAGCATACAAATGAATGTGGCAGTATTCAATGCTGATCTTGAAGACATTTTCGATGTCGCGAGAGCAGATGCCTTAAATATAATGACTAACGAAGAGGACAAAGAATTCCTTATCAAGCAGAGAGAAGATCGTTCCTGCGCCAGTTTTGGAAGAATTGATCGAGCCTTGGCTAAAAAGGAGGATCGGAAGAGGCAAAGAGAAGAATCTGAATATAATAGAAAAAAGCGAAGCGATGATGAAAAACAAAGAAATATCAACTTATGGCATCTGACAAAGTGATAACTGATGTGGATTCTTCCTCCTCCTCGTCCACGGCATTCTGATGCATCGTGTCGTCCATCTACATCATCATCGAACCCTCCTTTCAAATGCAAGAAAACAGTCATCTCATATGAGGTACCCCAGACACTCGACCGTGTTAATCTAAGTGATCGCAATGCAGCCTTTGTTATTGCAGCATCAGCTAAGTCTATTGGCCATGATCTGGGCTCAATGACATTTTCTCTAAGTACAATTCGTCGATCTCGAATTAAAGCTCGTGAAACTATCGCAACTGCTAAAATATCGAGCTTTTCTCCTGACACTCCGCTTCTGCTTCACTGGGATGGGAAAATGCGTCCTGATATAAGAGAGGGACATGAAAATGTGGACCGCATCGCAATCGTTGTTTCAGGAGGAGAAGATAAACTACTTGGTGTTCCACTCATCACTCATGGAACGAGACAAGCACAAGCTGATGTCTGCCTCAGGATGTTGGATGAGTGGGGCTTCAGAAACCAGTTGCAGGGGCTTGTATTTGATACAACAGCATCAAATACTGAGCTGATGTCTGGAGCTTGTACCCTGATAGAGAGAGCTGTAGGTTGCTCTCTAACGTGGATAGCATGTCGTCATCATGTGTATGAAGTCGTTTCGGCTAACGTATTTTCTAGTATTTTTGAACTTTCGAAAGGACCACAAGTCTCATTGTTTAAGCGATTCATGGCACAATGGCCAATAAAGAAAACTTCAATAAAGAAAACTTTATATCAGCAGGAATGGAACTTTTTGAAGGAAACTTCTGGGAACTTTGTCAAGAGATGATACAGTACCTCTCCGACGCTCTTCAGAAGAGCAGCTTCTCAAGAGATGACAACCGTGAATTCCGCCATCTTTCTCTAATTTTCCTGGGAGGAAATTTGCCGAAGAAGTACAACATCAGAGCTCCAAAAGCTCTTCATCAGGCTCGCTGGATGGCAAAAGCTACCTATGCTTTGAAGATCTTTCTCTTCTAGGAGCAAATGAAACTTACTACTCATGAAAAAAAGGGTTTGAAAGATTTTTGTCTTTTTGTGGCACTTGTTTATAGTAAATATTGGCATAAAGCACCATTGGCAGTGAGGGCCCCAAGAAACGACCTAGCTTTTCTAAGAGTTATGGAGACTCATCCAAGCAGGGTTTTGGCTGAAATTGCACTCAAGGCATTTAAGAGACATCTTTGGTATTTCTCAGAAGAGCTGGTTGGACTGTCACTTTTTGACAATATAATTAAAATATGATTAAAAAATTATCTCATCCTGTAAAAGCGAAAGGTCTGAAGCGCCTCGATTCAAAGCTGTTCAAAACAGCAAACCCATTGGAAACTTACGTCAGCGAGAAGATGGCTCAACTCTTCGATGTATTGGATAAAAACGGAAAGAAGATTGTTCAAGAGTTTCTTTCGAAACCACCAAGTGATTGGCCAAGTAACGATAACTACGAGTTGTTGAAAGAAAGAGCACTGAAGATGAAGTTTGTCAATGACTGTGCAGAGAGAGCGATTGTTCTTATTCAACAGTAAAATACAACGTTTCCTACCCCTTCTAAACCGTCTTTACAGAATTAAAAGCCAGTTGCATTTTCTTTTGTCAAATTTCGTTATTGTTTTCATTTAAGAGAAAATTATTCATTTTTTAGCGACCTCTAAATATAGTCGGAATGAGCTCATTTTTTGTAGCAATTATCCTTTTATGATTTCAAATAAGGGCAGCCTTGAGGAAGTACAAGATAAAACTTTTATTTCTTGGACCACTCTAATATATAATTATATATATATATATATATATATTATATATATACGTATATACACACAGGGTGGCGCAAAAGTCGCGCATGATAGGAATTTTCAGTGTTGACTATAATAGATTATTTTTTCTTTTAGGTAGGGGGATGCCTGCGAAATTAACAATGTGCTTCGTTTTAATGTATGGAATACGAGGTACAAAAAAATCGATGAATCGGTACAGAATTTAAATTCTGTACCGATTCAGCGATTTGTAGTACCTGGTATTCCATGCATTAAAACCAAGTTCACCCTCTCGTCTATTGTTAATTTCGCAGCCATCCCCTACCTAAAAGAAAAAAAATATTATAATCAACACTGAAAATTCCTATGATGCGCGACTTTTGCGCCACCCTGTATATATATATATATATATATATACACATATATATATATATATAGTGGCCTACGGATCACCAATTTGATGTGGCCAAGAAAGTAGGCTTACTATAAATAATAAATTATACTGAAATGAATAATCAGGGGTCACCTGTTTGGAAATACAGCCTAAATAAACAATATTTAATGAGGAGGGAGAAATTTCTTTGTTATTTTGTGTTTAATTAGAAAAATAAATGAATTATTTGTTCACAGTGATTAACAATTCTGTAACGGTAATTGTGCTATATTACAAATGACTATATTAGCAATGAGAAATGGTTACACAGTATAATCGTTAAGTACAACAATAATGAGAAGAAACACTAATTTAGGTAGGCTAATGAGATATGCGGCAGTGAACACACAATAAGTAATTAAGCCAGTAATAACCGAGATAATGAAAATACGGTATGGTACAGTAAATGGAATAGGCCAGTAAAGTGAAATGCATAAAAGAGCAAATAAACAAGCGGATACAAATACGGTAAGATAGTTGAATACGGTAAAATAATTGAACAGGCCTACTGTAGTCGTAATAGAAAATTTAGCTTGCCATTTTTTTGCGTACACTTTTGAGTATAGCATATTCGCCAGGCTGATGTTATACTATGTAGGCTACGCGGGAATTGCTTAACACGAAGGCAAAGGTAGGCTTGTGACTTGTAACCTACTAGAAGTTTACAGACCTGGGCTTGAAAGGTAATGCATCTGAAGGCGGACTGGCCTTATCGGCGAGAGGACGAGTGTTGAGGGCCGTAGAGACTTGTTGAAAAGGAGGCCAGCAGAAACTCCTGCAGCAGTGATGTTGCTTCTTGCAGGATGAAATTGTAAGGGCTTTACTTGATGATAGCTCGACCGGAGCTCAACCGGAGCCTTGAAGAAACAGCGGCCATTCTCCGGCGAAGGCCGGAGAGCGGGTGGCGTGACGAGTGGTATTACTGACGAAGGCGCTGAGAGTGACGCATAACGACAAAAACAACAAAATGGCAAGTGAGAGTGATTTCAGAAAGAAATTGCATTTTATAGGCCTTGGTGACGTCCTCTGGTGGTCATTTCTGGAAATACCACAAAATCTGTTTCCTCCGTGGACCTGTTTCATTCACACGTGCATAGCCTTTGTTTTGATTCCATCATGTTTGAGAACGGCGAGAAAAGAAATTTCCGGTTGGTCTCTACACATATGTGTATATATATATATATATACAGTGTATGTGTATATACTGTATATATATATATTCAGGTGCAGTTTAATCTGAAGTCCGGATGGAAATTCGAACCTAGTACTTTCAGATTAACATGCCAGCCCTCTCCCACTATATAAGTATAGATTACCGTGATGAGTTTATTTATTTGAAGTTTCCTTTTACGAGTGCTGGAGCAAGTGTAGTTTACGTCCTCCTGTGGTGCCTAGTGTAGTTTACGTTCCCCTACATTATCCAAGTGTAGATTTCGTTCCCCAACTTTGTCCGCGTATACCTAATCAAATAAAACGTTAAAACTAACGAAAATATTACGACATTAGGACAACCTAACCAATTGTGAATTTATATATATATATATATATATATATATATATATATAAATTGACGATTAGTTAGGTTAAGTCGTAATATTTTTGTTAGTTTTAACGTTTTATTTGATGGATTCATTTAAAAAATGTCTCTTAAAGATTCTAGTGTAGTTTACGTTCCCAGCTTTGACCTAGTGTAGTTTGTGTCCCCTTTTGTATCAGGGGGACGTAAACTACACTTGCTCCCGAGTGTTTGTCCTCATGCTCATGAAAAAGTTTAGTATTATTTATTTAGCTATTTAATTATTTAGTTATTTACCTTTTCGGACAGAGAACTTAAAACTATTCCAGTTACCCTTTATAGCCACGAGGCACTTTTCTGATTTTGCTGTGGCGTTTACTAGGCGATTTTACTGACTCAAGAAAGTTCCATGCATAGCAATTTAACGGGACATCTACTCTCTTTATACATATATAGCATCACCTGAAGATCAGGGCCCCCAGCCTTCTTTAGTTACCCTTCTAAGGCTAACTAACAAAAATATCACGACCTAACCTAACCAATCGTTAGGTCAACTGTACGCCCTTGACGATTGGTTAGGTTAGGTCGTGATATTTTCGTTAGTTAGCCTTATAAAGCTAAATAAAGAAAGCTGGGGGCCCTGATCTTCAGGTGATCCCATATATATATATATATATATATATACTTTCATCTAAATAATTTCAACACAATTCTGAATTAATTTACACTTAAAAATTAGCCATAACGGAATACTTCCATTTCCTGCGAACGATTTTTTTCCTGGAGAATTAAATTAACATCTTTTTTGCTGAATGAATTTTTTTTTTTTTTGTGATGCGTTTCTGGCGAAGTTAATGAGTTTTGGGTGGAATAACAACTCTGAACATAATTAATTTATCTTTTCGTAACTAAAGAATTACGTTTCTCTTGAAGTACTTTATTTGTTAAAAAGAAATGTTCGATGGATGATGGTCCGATGCATTCGGACAATTACCTACCAGTGTTTTAAAAAAACGTGTATTTATTCAAATTATGACACACTTTTAGAATGAACTTAACTTTGGCTTCAAAGTACGGCAGATTTGTTCCTTAAAACGTGTTCGTTTTCCACACTGGTTGGCTAATTAGTTAAAGATCCGTATAATTTCCCTGAACCTCTATGGCAGTGGTCGGCGAACTTTTTTGGGTATTACCCCAAAATATATTTGAGGACGTAATCAGGACGTAAATTCGTAATATTCTAAAATTTAGAATAACGCCACATTTATGTAACAAAATAAAATAAAAATATACGAAAAAAATATCAGCACAAAGTGTCTCATACCGCACGCATTACTCCTAAAAGTTTAAAATTTACCCCATTTGGGTAATTTACCCCTGTTCCCCGACCACTGCCTGTGGCAACTGATTCCTGAGAAGGTAATCTTACGCCTCGCATTACTCTTATGCTAATCGAATATGGTATGACCTTAATATCATCGTACATCTTTATAATGTCTTCAGTTTTATAAGTCATTTCGAGACTGCGGAAAAAAATAATAAATAAAAGCGTACTTGGAATTTTTATTACATACAAGAATAATAATAATAATAATAACAATAATAATGAGTGAACATGGCCAGGAACTGGCACAGCGCTCAGGCCAGATTAATGCGACAGTTACACCAACTCTTGAATTATTATTATTACTAGCATCATTGCCCACTGAGCTATGCTCATTTTACATATCGAAGAAAAAAGGAAAATGAAAAATTTCACACATAAAACTAAAGAATATTTCAATCCCAAAATTTAGGCATAATTTGAAGGAAGCGAAGCCACCAAATCCTATCCTTACGATTATAAACAAAATAATTCAAAGTAGATAAAAAAAATATAGACATTATGAAACCGAAATATATTATTATTTTGTTCGTGGATCGTGAATCCAGTTAGATATACGAAGGCTATTAATTTTTTTTTTACAATTCTAAAGGACATTATTATTTTTTTAAGTGTAAAAATACAGATTATGGAACGTTCATACATTGAACACTTAATCGTATAGTTAAAAATGCACAACGAAATATATTTCACGACCATCTGGAGTATCAGTTTTTCAGCTCAATTAAGTATACTGCAGTTTTATGACACTATAAAACTTTATTAATATATTTCTAAGTCTGGTTTTTGTTGGAATTAACTGGCTTTAAGTTTTTACTTCTCGAATAACATGCATCCTATTCTTTGTTTTCTTCATTAGTCCTTAGTTTCGTAGGTTTCATCTAGGCTTCTCCTATACTCGATTACATGTGTATATAACTATATATATATATATTTTTTTAATTCAGAGGCGTTTTCATAGGGTAGGCAGGGTAGGCTTTGCCTGACCATTAATTTTGTCAAACTTTAGGAGCATAAATATATCAATATAAATTAGCACAATTAGACAAAATCTGTCGATCGCGCCCCCTTAATCCAATATTATATGATTTCTTTTTTTCATATTAGCTATTACAACCTAAAACGCCATGCCTACCTTGAATGTATAATATAAATTCAACTAGTGTGGCGGATTTGATATATGTCATTTTTAATACGGAGTAAATGTACATATAGTCAGCGCGCGGACTTTCCTACGAAATGATACATTTTGCACGCTTACGCTCATTATCAAGCCATCCCGTATGAAGAAATATGAGAAACTACGATTTGGGGGGGTGGGGTTAAAGGAAGAAGATTGATAGGCGAATGGTGCATGACATCACAAGGGGATTTGGGGGGGGGCGCGAATATGCAAATCACTTAGTCTTTAGTATGATAAGTAATAACGTGTGAGTGATAGATGAGTGATCTATGTGCTTATAATTATATATATTTATTGAAATTATATATATATATATACATATATATATATATATATATATACACTTTTCCAGGAGATTTGATAACAGGTAAAATAATAATAATAATAATAATAATAATAATAATAATAATAAAAAATAATAATAATAGGCACCCTAACGGTAATGCCTGAAAGTTGTACTGTGTATAATAGTAATCTTACTAATAATAAATTTTCTATCAGTCATGGCAGATAACTTGTTGAAAATAGTCTCATATAACGTAAGGTCAGTGAGGAATTCAACTGTAGATGTTCATAAAATCTGCGACAGTGCAGATTTGATAGTCCTGTAGGAGCACTGGCTACCTAAGCAAGAGCTAAAATTCCTCTCTACCATCCATGATGACTTCATGTACCATGCGTCATCAGCAGTAGACTTGTCAGATGAATTAATGTACGGTAGGCCTTTTGGTGATGGTGCTTTCTTAATAAGGAAAAATTTGTCAAAATTTTTAACAAGCGATAATGTAAGGTTGTTAGGCATTGAATTAAAAGTGAACAATGATTGCTATTTACCATACAACAACGGCAGTAATCTAGATGAATACATTGATTTGCTGTACAAAATTAAGTCATTATCAGATAACCCCAAATACTCTCACTGTATAATAATGGGGGACTTTAACGTGCATGTGAACTCGGAATTCTTTGTAGAATTGGGTAACATGTGCGAGTCGGCCAATTTAAGTATAAGTGATGTAGGTGTATTAGGGGTAACCAGTGGTAATTTTACATACAGTACGTTAGTGATATGAGTGGTACCACCAGGTGGATTCATCATTGTCTCACTAGTAATAATCTAAAGGATCGATTTGTTAGAGTTCATATTTTGCATGATTTCCTTCTTTCTGATCATAGACCATTAGAAATATTAATTAACTTTACCAATTTATGCGCAACACGACTTAACAAGAACTCAATAGGTAAGAATAATCGCGTCGATTGGTCCGATGTTAATATGCAACAGAGAATAGAATACAAAAACAGAACAAGTCACCTCTTTAATAATTTAGAAATTTTGCATCTTGCCTGTAGTAATCCTTGCTCAAATGATTCTCACTGTAAACTCATAAATAGTTATTATAGTAAAATAATATCCCTGTTAAGAGAAGCAGGAAGCCCCCTGATTAAATCTTACAACTATCATACTAAGATTATTCCTGGATGGAATGATTTTATTATCCCCCTGAAGAGGGAATCGAAAGATGCCTATGATTTGTCGTGCTTTCATGGTAGACCCAGATTAGAACCAGTATACATGAATACATGTAGAAGTAGGTGTCAGTATAAAGCGGCCATAAGGCGATGTAAACAGGAAAAAGAGTCTATTCGAGCATCAAAAGGCTGAGAAGCTCGCATGAATAACGATAATAACAAATTTTTGGAAATTTGTTAAGAATCAAACGGGTGTCAAAAGTGTCCAACCTCCGACAATCGATAGGATGACGGGGGAGGTTGAAATTGCAAAGCTGTCGAAAAACCACTACTCTAACATTCTTAACAGTGTGAATAGGGATAATCTTAAGATAGATTGCAGCGAAACGACTTTGGGAGGGACGAGGAAAAATACTTTGACATCATTTTCTGAAGTAAAGCGGTTAATTAAAGAGTTAAAGACTGGTTCTGCATCAGGGGTAGATGACTTATCGAATGAGCACTTAAAATATGCTAATGACGTAGTATATCTACATATATCATTGTTCCTATTAGAAATGCTTGCTCATACTATATTCCTGCAGAGTTCATGAGGGTATATATCTTGCACCTGGTCAAAAATAAGTACGGAGACATTCTGTCCAGCAATAATTATAGGCCTATTGCTGTCGCTTCTTGCTTCTCCAAACTACTAGAAAAACTCTTGTTACTCCGATTAAATGATTTTCTATGGACATCTAATCAGTTTGGTTTTAAAAGGTCCCACTCAACTGACCTGTCTATCTATGTACTTAAAGAAACAATATCTAAATACATTGACAGTAATTCAACTATTTATAGCTGTTTCCTAGATATAAGTAAGGCATATGACAGGGTGAACCACAATATTTTATTTGAAAAACTAGAAGACAGGAAGGTTCCCATGTACGTATTAAACGTATTGAAATTTTGGTATTCCCACCAATCTTTCACTGTTAGGTGGGGCAATGTACTATCCGAGTGTTTTGGCTCCTCTTGCGGGGTGAGAGAAGGCTCCTTGCTCTCCCCTATGCTGTTTAATGTGTATATTGACGAATTAATTGCTTCACTTAATGAAGCAACAGTGGGATGTTGTATAGATAACACAAGGATAAATAACTTAGTTTATACCGATGATATGGTGTTAATAAGTCCCTCTGTTAAAGGTCTGGATCGGCTACTAAAAGCCTGCGAAGTGTATTCGCAGAAACATGATATTCTTTATAATGTTACAAAAACTAAGGTTATGCAATTTCATCTTAAAAGCTGTAATCAGCCAGCTGATATAAGGTTTAAAATGAATGGTGAAGTAATTGAGGAAGTACAAGAGTTTAAGTATTTGGGTCAAACTATTACCAGCTCCTTGAGTGATGACTCGGATATAAGAAAACAATCTCGAAGCCTGTGTGCTAAAGCGAATATGACCATAAGGAACTTTCGATTTTGTACAAGTGAAGCTAAAGACTCTCTTTCGTACTTTCTGCAGTAACATATACGGACAGCAACTCTGGGTGAATTATAAAATAGGTTCTGGCAGAACCCTAAATTTCCTGTACATCAGGTCTTTTAGACTCTTACATAAATTACCCCCGAGATGCTCAGCTTCGCAAATGTTTGCTACCCGCAATGTTCCGAGCTTCCCTGAGGTAACAAGACGTGCTCAATACAGTTTAATGCAAAGAATTAAATAATCAACCAACCCGATTATCCAAGCTATCCATGAGTCCTGCCGTATTAATAATATTAATAATATATGTCATATGGACTATAGTCTGCAAATAAACCTTTTCATTTTCATTTTCATATATATATATATATATATATATATATATATATATATCAGTGGCGTGCGGTGATTTTTCGTCAAGGGGAAGCAATTCAAGCAAAAACAACAAAGATTATATAAAATAAAAATAAAACTTTAAAATACTCGTATATAATAAAAACAAAACACATATAATCATCTACTTACTTTACTTATAGGTTAATTCTTTTCTTCTTTCTTTTTTATTAAATATATCTATTATTTCTTCGTATAAGGCATCGGTTTTCATATCCTTAAGAAGCTTTTTCTCAATTGAGATTAAAGCTAAACTTGCAAGCCTTTCTTACCCTTGCGCATTTCTAGCGTAGTTATGTATTCGCTTTAAATGAGAGAATGACAGCAGACAGCACGAAAAGTTGCCAGATATTTCAAGAAAATTAACTATAAGATCTGGACAGCGATTTCTAAATTGCTTCCTTTTTGACATAGGGAAGGCTAAAATAACGATAAATATATATTCTTTTTCGCTTAACATGGCCATGGAATTTTTTAGTAGAAAAACTATATATGAAACTTGTTGTATTCAATAAATACTACATTATTAAACATTAAATGAGTTTTTAGAATGGAAAGAAACAATTTGTAACAGTAAAAAAAAAGCGACTGTCATTGGGAAAAAGGATGCATTTCGTCAATTGTTGTCCAACTCGAGATTTTGTACAAATTATTAACACATATTGAACTGTTTAAACTTTAAAGTATAATACAGCATTTTCTTCTTTCTTTGAATAGGGAAGCATTGCTTCCCTTGCTTCCATGGACCGCACGCCACTGATATATATATATATATATATATATATATATATATATATATTATATATATATATTATATATTATATATAATATATACTGTGTATATATATATAATTCCTCATTTCACGGAGGTCAGGCTTGTTGCCCCTCCCTGCGAGTTGGCCTCGTAAAGTAAAGAGTTCCTTTCTTGCGCTCTCCACTTCATGTAATTCCTTGGGCAGCCTGTTGAACAGTCCTAATCCTTTGACAACAAAGCTATTTTCCTCCAAGGTTGAGGATATTCTTTGTCTGGACTTTAGTTTGAGAACATGACACATCCTTCCTTTCGTACTTTTCACTGTTGTTTGACTGGTTATAGGGTTCAGAGTGAGATTAGGGACTATTTTTCTCTATTATTTTACAAGTGTAAATAATGATGTGCCAAAAGATGGGCAGTAACGCGTTACATTTGTAACGAGTAATGGCAACGCAGGGAGAAATTTCGAAATGTAACGAAATAACGGTAACGCAAGGGGTAAATTTTTAAATGTAACTGTATTTTTTCTTTACTCGTCATATCGTTACATTCGCTAGGGAACGAATAACGACAATGAAAATATTAGTACTTATAGGAATGAGAGTTAAACTGCGTGAGACATTTATGAAGACAGCCGCGATGTCACTGTGTATGCTAACTATCCTAGCGTAAAAGTTAGAAAAACATGTTTTCATGTTTTGGGTATGATTAATGTTTTCCTATACCGTTATATACTGTATGTATACAGTATATATTAGGGTGTGACAGTTGCCCCAACTTTGTCCTACAATGCTGTTCAAAATTTTGGTGTTGCATATTGATATAAAAAATACCCGCGTGCAATGTTTTGAAGATTCATGCATATTCGAGTGAGCACCAGCAATTTGAAAAATAGCGATTTTGCTTATACGGCATACGCGCCTATATATGAGATTACACAACCATCATAAGGGATATTAACACAAATCATTTGCCTGTCTTAATTAAAAGCTGTTATCACTAACAAAAAAGTTAATCATTCTTATTCTCTCATGGTACATTAAGGGGTTTTATCATATATTCACAAGGTATTATTTCTCTAGAGCAAGAAACCATGATTTCTGTTCGGAAACAGATGATCGTTTGCGCTGATTAGGGACACGGAGTCTGTCATTTTCAACTACTTGAAGGACTTCTTGAAAGCGCTCCTCATCCCTGGCAACATTAAGAAAGTCATGGCAAAGTTTTACACCACGCTCTGCAGCCTCATTGACGACCTGAAGCTTGTCCACAACCCGTTTCATGTTCAGGTAGTCGTCATGATCCGCCCATTCACTGGCTGGACTGTGGAGAAACTGATAGGGCATGCCTAAAATGGTGAAGAACCGGCTTGAGTCAGGCCCAATTAGGTCCACCAGGGCAGTGCCACTTTCTTGGACAGGGGGAAGATATGGCTTTCCATAGCCCCCATGATTGAGCCCCACTCTCTTAGTAACTTCAGTGCCTTCATGTCAAAGAAGGGCCTTCCTCATCTCCTCTTTTGTCCTTTCTTGTACTTGGGACGAGAACAAAGCCAGTGGGGCCAACTCATTTAGGTACGAAGTGTGTCTACCGAGTGCCACACGTGCTTTGTCAACTATTGTGGCGTCATATGGGGCAAATTCAGCCAAGGTTTCGACCAAATTCAAGTCATTCAGTGGCGCACTTGCTGGAACGGGGCAAACAATCCACCATGGGACATAAACAGCGACTGTGAACACAGCAAACCGTTCTAACTTGCTGATTTGACTTTTAGTCACAACCTCGGCTTTGGGAAACTGCTCTTTGATCTGGCCTGACAAAAGAACAATCTTGAGGGTATAGAGCAGTTTAGCCATCCACCTTGCTTTGTGAAGTGCGCCGGGTAGACCATTGTGAAGTTCACTGGCTTGGATCCTTTAGTTACAAGCAGCAGACAAAGCTCTACCAGCTCCTTGTAGTCGCCACGTGTAAATGGTTGGGCTAGAGATTCACGGAAGAAGTCAGCCATCTCCTGCTGGCGCTCCTCAAACACTCCAGGCATTGCGGGGTAGTAGTATTTCTTTTTTTCATTGTACGCCAGTTGAGAGAAATGGTTCTTGAACCTAGAAATGCAATTATTGGGATTATTGTATTTCGTACTAATCTATAATATTGTTTTAGGGTATTAAGATTGATATGATCGATCATTTGCTTGGTGTTAGTATATCTTATAAGTCTAATAAAAGAAATTCCACTAAATTTGTTCATTAGATAATAATATTCCTTGTTATTTTGTAAAGCTTATGACTCACCTCTGGAAAACCATTATGTTTGGACTTGAAGAGCCCTCCACTTTCAAGCAATCCCAGCAAACACCTAGGATGACTTCGCCCACATGCCTGCGACAGGCGCACCAGAATACGGCACGCTCTAATTCCTTTTGGAGGGAGACGCAAGCAGCTGTTTTTTGTCCTGAAAAAAAATGTAATTGTAGTTTAAGGCCACCATTTCAGGCACGTGCTTTTTGCAGATTTCTGTTAAATCATTCACTGTATTTTGGTATTAATGTCGTGATAAATTCACGCTGATGTTTGAAATAGGTTTACCTGTATTGGATGAAGTTGTGTCGAAAACCATACCAACGACATTCTGTTCACACTCCCAATCGACCAGAAGTTGTTTGGTTGCTGTTGATATCGAGTCTCCTTGAACCGGGCCAGCTTTTTGAGTCAAATGCGGAAGAGGTGGGACTCCAAGAAGCTTTGTGCCATTGACACCAGACACAAGAAGGGGCAGGCGGTCATCAGTGCCTTTGGAATCCAGCGTGTCCATAAGTTTACCATCCCAGTGCACCAGTACTTTGTCTGATGGTTGCCATTCATCCATGATTTTTAAACTTATTTCTGACACGATGGAAGCTCGGTATCGGTGGGCCGTCCTTGCATTTAGACTCAGCTTTGATGTATTTCCACCACATGCAGATACAAGGGAGTACACAATTGCACTCAGCTGGGTCGGCGAGATGTTGTTTCGAACACTGCATGAAACAAGTTCTGCCGACTTCAGAATATCATGGGGCACAAAAATTGAAACTCCCTCTTTCACTGTTCTCCGATGTTTTCTCTTTGGTTCAGCAGTGCTGGCCTCATCAATGTCATCGTCCTCATCAGAGCTAATAGGTGAATCAATATCAGCCTGTACATTCTCAGCATGATCACATTGCTCTCTCTCTTGTCGCTTCTCTTCTCGCATCTGCCTTTTCTGTCGCTTCTGAACCTTTTCTGTGAGTACTTTGTTTACCCCAGAGTAGGTAGCTACTCTGTCACTTAGCATGCTTTTCATAAAGAGTATGTCAGTATCGATGGCATCTTGTTCGGCCTGAGTTTTCCCCTTTTTCGCAGCCGCCATGTCTTTCAACACTGTGTTCTTATAAAATTTCATCGTCAGGCTCAATTCTGATTTAAACTTCATAATTCCAGGATCATCAGCCCGTCTTCTATCCTCATTCTTTTTCATAAGCATCATGTAGTCTTTGTCATAGTAAGTTTTAATCACTCGGCCAATATTGTTCCTGCCTGTAATGGTCGGGACATTCGCCTTCTGGTAATGCAAAAGCACATTGTCAATGGTGGCAGATAAAGCCTGGTCCCAGTACATATCCCGAAGGTTTGCTAACAGACATAGTAAGACCTGCCTATTAGTTGGCAGTTTGCAGCCCTTTATTTCCTTTTCTTCTTCTCGGGGTACGGTGCCCAATAACATTCTGACATACTCATCATCTTGCCGTGTATCCATGATTAAATTCTCTATTCACAACATCAAATCACTGTCAAGGGAAAAGAAAAGAGCATCATTAAAATTAAATGCAATAAAATAATACGTGGAAAATTTGTGGGTCAGCGTTCCAGACCCGGAAATGAAAATCTGATAAAATGTGCTATTTTCACACTTATTTATGAAGTTCATAAGCTGAAATAGCAATACTTGCTGGTACGACGGTGCTAGCTCAAACATGCACCGATCTCCAAGAAAATTTACAGGGGTGTTTCCTAGATAAATACACAACACTAAAACTTTGAACAGCATTGTAGGACCATTTTTTGATTTTTGGAGGGCAACGGTCACACCCTAGTATATATGCGTCAAAATGATCAAGATATTTGTATGAAGGAAATGCATTTGTGTGATTTATTATTTAATTCATTTAATGAATATGTAATTTTAAGTTATAATCCCAGAATTCTTTTGGGATTACACCTAAACCCTTATATCGGTTGCAGCAAATCGAAATTAGGCATAAATTTTGAAATGAAGTAAACCCGTTTTAAGATTATTAGATGAATTCACAAGATAAATGAAAGAATTATTCGCAGTACCTTCGACGACGTATTTCTACATAGACAACTCTCCAGTCCTAAAGTACTGGAAATAATTCTTTTTCCCTTCCTCTGGATTAGTATTATATGAAAATGTTCACGAGATTAACTGTAAATTATTTAGAGAATTATACCTATGTTACTATATTTTGTTATTATATTAATAATTATATACGAATCCGACAACATTATATGTACCGGGTGATTACAAATGATCTTCCCGATTTTAAACATTCATTATGAAAAAAGTAACAAAGCTACATCGAGAAGCAAGATACAGAAATAAAGAATATTTCAGCGAATTTTTATTTGTAATATTGAACACGTCAGCATTAACCCTAAAGTTAACGTGTTTTGTGCTCTTACCACTGAGAAAGTGTACGATCCATTCTTCTTTGCTGAACAAACAATTAACGGTATCATTTACCGCGGTATGCGATAGCTGTGGCTGATGCCCAAGCTGCTAGAGTACAAAGCTGATGTGTTGTTTCATTTCAGCAGGACGGTGCGCCACCTCATTTCCACAATGAGGTTACAACATTCCTGAATGAGCAATTGCTTGATCGATAGATCGGGCGAGAGGGGGGCCTATTCCTTAGCCGGCTCGTTCACCCAATCTAACCCCCCTTGGCTTCTTCCTCTGAGGCTATGTCAAAAATGAAGATTTTGTTCCATCAATAGCAACAATTTTAGGACATTTGAAGGAAAGGATACATGAGGCCGTTAGAAAAGTTCAGTATGATATGCTACAAAATGTATGGAGGGAAACAGAATACCGCTTTGATGTCTGCAGAGCCACAAAAGGAGCTCATATTGAACTTTTAGAAATAAAACTTTTTGAGTTCTTCTTTATTTGTATATCTTGCTTTTCGCTGTAGCTTTGTTAGTTGTGTTATAATAAATGTTTAAAATTAGGAAGATCATTTGTAATCACCTTGTATATCATTCCATCATTATACTTGTACATTTTTTACACACCTACCAGTTTAACTTAGCGGTAGAACGGGAGGCTGTTAATTTGAACGTCCTGGGTTCGATTTCAGGCACGGACTTCAGATTCCAACGATTAAGGCGTGTCTTCAGGTTTTCCTCGGTGGGTTAGTGGTTCGTGCCCCGCGTAAAAGCCGTGCGTTCCCCTTTTTTTATCGTGTGACCTTTGATGTTGCGAAGGAGGTTTATCCTCTCAGTATAATGTGGCGCGATCGATAAGATGAATTCCAAGTCTGCAATTACCATAAATTCTAATTTATTTCATAATTTATTTCCTTTTCGTAAATCATTATTTATTTTGTTGAGAAAAATAATATAAAATTTAATCTTTGAAACGAGACTTAAAAAAAAATATTATCTCAAAAGAAAAATTAATTAAGAAATGGATTTAAATTGAGTTCTTGAAGACAATTACAGTTCTTGCAGTGTTTGACTTTAATTAACGCTATTATTACGGTTAATTTTGATGGAAAACTACAATTGTAATACTATAATATTCTATGACTTTAATTACTTTATTTTACGTGCGGATCAAGTTCATTTGGTCATCTAGTAAAATCAAATTTTATTCCTTTTTTAAAATGTAAACCTATAATAAATCTTTAATTACGCAAAGCTGTTACCACGAGTAATTCTTTAACAACCAATCTGTGTGTGTGTGTGTGTGTGTGTGTATGTGTATTTTCATCCTTTTGTCATTATTTTTCCCCTTTTAGTCCAGCGTGGCTTTTTTTACGTGATTCTCTATTCTCGGAATACAACAAGCTCCGAATGACTTTTGATTAAAGACAGGCTCTACATATTTGTTCCGCACAAAAAAAACACTTTCTAGAATTTATTCTGACGCTCTTCGTAAAAAATTCAATTTAAATTCTAAAGATGAAAATTTTTTCATATCACTTTTTTCTTTTGTCACTTCTCTATTTCTCTTTCCCTCTCTCTTACACACAGAGACACATACAGACACACATACACACACAGACACACACATATATATATACTGTGTGTATATATATATGCTGCAAACGCACGAGGAAAAAGAAAAACGATTCTAACGATTCTTTTTCCTTGTGGGTTTTCAGCATTCATTCATTTCATGTGTTTAGTTGTGAAATTCATCCCATATATATATATATATATACACTCCCATTTTAATATTCAGTGCAAAAATTTATTAGAAAATGCCGGCATGCATGGTTTTAATTTTTAATGACGCATATTTTCTAGAAAAAGTGAGAGAGAGAGAGAGAGAGAGAGAGAGAGAGAGAGAGAGAGAGAGAGAGAGAGAGAGAGAATTGTGTGCGCCAAATGTTTTTAAAGATTTTCCTGTGTGCGTATCTCAGGTTGAAGTTATCTTTCTTAATGTAATATTTAGAAAAACCTATTTCTCTCTCTCTCTCTCTCTCTCTCTCTCTCTTCTTCATATACATATATACATACATACACACACACACACACACATATATATATATGAAAATTATTTCACGAAAGTAACACGTGAAAAATATTTATGATGAATAAAACCACGAAGGAAAGGAAACACAAATGGTGCTCAAGCGCTTTCGTCTAATGACATCCTCAGTGTTCCTGAGGATGTCATTAGACGAAAGCGCTTGAGCACCATTTTGTGTTTCCTTTCCTTCGTGGTTTTATTCATCATATATATATATATATATATATATATATATATATATATATATTTCTTCTTATGCAGGAAGGAGGGGGAATGACCGCAAAAACGCCCCCCATAGAAGAAAAAGAGCCAAAATCAAGGTCCAGGGTTTTCAAGATGTCTGAACATTCTTCGTTTGTAAGATTGGAGTTCAGAGACAGGGGGAAAGATGGAATGAGGAAGATTGTTCCAGAGTTCACCGACTGAGAAGATGGAAGTTTTTAAAATACCGGATCTTTTCGGCTTGACTGCCTGTAATATTTTTTAACATTACTTGTTTTTATTCTCCAGTTTTAATCGAGGATTTCAAAAATAACATTCATGTTTTAGAGAAACAAATAGTGAGGCAGTTATATGCAATTTAACAAATTTAAAATATATATTTTTAAACCGTATTGGGATCTTTTTGGTTTGACGGCCGGCAGAAAAAAACGAGTCATGAGCGTACAGTTGACCTAAAAGTTTCAGGGATTTTGGAATCTTAAAGCGTATATGATATTCTCTAAACTAAAATGTATAACAGCCTCACTATTTGTTTCTCTAAAACATGAATGTTATTTTTGAAATCCTCGATTAAAACTGGACAATAAAAAACAAGTAATGTTAAAAAATATTACAGGCCGTCAAACCGAAAAGATCCAAAATACCGATTAACCTTTGCGTTAGAAAGTTGAACAAAAAAGGAATGAGAATATTTTGAAAGTCTGGTATTGCGTGTTCTCCTGAAAGGAGGAGGCATGCAGTTAGAGAGTTCAGAAGAGCAGGAAAGAGAAAGTGAGGTAACATTACGGTGAAGAAACAGCGATTGAAGACAGTCATTAAGAGGCAGGGAAGTGTGAGACGAAAAGCTTTTCATTCCACTAGGTCAAGTGGGGCTGTATGGGTTCAGCCACCCTACACATGAGAAGCGTACTCCTACAGGGGCGGAGAAGACCCTTGAACGAAGACAGCAACTGAGCGGGGGTGAAGTGTAGTAATGCCTAGTTAAGAATATTAATTTTTGTTTAATTAAGATAATGTTTAATGTAAATCATTTACTAATAATTGTGAAATTACGAAAAAGTATGTTTGTTAGATTTAAATTGTTTAAAATGGGAAGAGTTGGCAATCTTGAACAGAGGCCGACAGAGCGGACTACCCCCAAAGAGAGTCAGTCCTTCGGTAGCGCGATAAGCGTAAAGTTGGGGCCATGTAACTTAAAATTAAATTAATTGTTTTGTGCCCCTCTCCGACGTAAAATATTATAGTAAAATTTCCTACTCGCATCCCCTCAAATTACTTAAACCATTTTCGGAATTAAATAAAGTGTTAACAAGCGTTTAAATAGTGTTAATGAACCCCCCCTTCCCCCTTTGTGTTGTAACGGCTTTCAGTCTCGGCGTGGCTACCATGAATATAATTGTAAAGTTGTGGAAATGAGTAAAGAGAGTGTAAAGATAAATGCAATAGAGAGCAGAAAGTAGAGTAAATAATGAAGAAAGTAAATAATAAAAGTGATCACGACATTTGGTGGCTAGCGGCGGTCTTACATCATATTTTGTATGAGGCTTACCCACGTGTCTATTATTTCGATTAAAATTCTTCCGACCCGGTATAATAGCCAATAGCGTTAATGAAAATTTTATTTCGATTCTTAAAATATCTAAATGCAAAGTTTACCCCGTTTGCAGGCAAATTTCGATTTTCATTCCTTAAAATTCATTGTAAATGTAAATTCAAAATGGCGCCCCCATTACTTTCCAAATTATTCTGAGTCGCGTCGCTTCAAAAAAGTTCGCGCGTCAAAATTTTTTGTTTGAGATGAGTCTAGAGACTCAAAACTTCTTTTAGTCGTTGCGGAGTCGGTTTTCCGTTGGAGTCAAAACATTTGAGTAACATTAAATTTCAGAGTCGTTTGTTTCCAAATTCGTTAGCTTTCGTTCAGCCCGTCGGAGAGATATATTTCAAATTGTTCGTTTCTGCCGATGACTCATTCTTTTCACTTTATTTCGTTCACTTTTTCTCCTGTCCTCAAACCTACCTACGTTTGTCTTTTTGTGTTTAAACTTTTGGAATTAGTAGTAATTGTGATAATAATATAATAATAACGATTAATATAGAAAAAAAAATTTTACACTGAATTTGTACGTAAGTGAATTATGTTAGTTTAAACACAGTGATACACATTTTATACGGTCCTTTAAAAATGTTTGAGCGAAAATTTGTACCGCATTTCTAGGTATATATACATATATATTATTGTAAGACATTTCCTGAACATGTAAAATTTTCTGGGATTCATTTTTGATTATATTTCGATTGGTTGTATATAATGATTGTTTATATTGGTTTACGGGCTTTTTGCTTGCTTCGCTTCGCTTCGCGCTAAATAGGATTAAGTTACATTTTAAGGGACAGTCGAAAGATAATCTTAAACATATTAATTTGTCAGATTATAGGCTGGCCGTATAGGATTGTGTTAGACTTCAAAATAAGCTAAATTCGTTTAACTGAAATAGAGAAATTGTGTTGTGAAATTTTCTATAAAAATTTTTTGGATTTTTTTTATATACTCATTAATTATACACTTACATATTAACTTATACCTATATATTAGTTATATAATTATATATATTTATATACTCATAAAATTTGGTAGGTAGGCTGATTATCTATTTTTTTTTCTCGCCGTTCCATTTGTTCATTTTCACGACAATTCCGACTGATATTTTGTAAAATGGCTATTGTATTGTACTAAAGAAAGATTTCTTGTAGGCCTATCGTTAAATATTGTTCATATATTGACCGTCACTATGGTATATGTCTGAGTATTAAATTCTTAGTTATTTAACAAAATTTTAATTGGTTTAACATAAATAATCATAGGATTTTTTTTAATAAGCACAAATGTTATGCATTAAATTCTAAATTGTTCTTTCTACGCGTAACATTGAATTTATTAATTATAGGTCTAAAAGTGCGGCGGTACACATATTTTACAAAATTTGGATATTATTATAATTTTTTTTTTAATTACAAAAATTTGTGTAGAAAATTCTTTTCATATATTGTTTCTTTACGTTTTATAGATTCATTTAATTTTATTTTTATAGGTAGGCCGTTTTATTTCTTTCTTCCAGTTCAATGAAAATGGTAAAATTTTTATTTGGAATTTAGATTGTATTCTAAAAAGGATGTTTTGATTTGATATTTTAATTTGGGTATTAGAAATGAAAAATGTCCTTTTTTTTAGTTCGAGCGTTTGCATAGAAAAAATTACAAAATTATGTCAGGATATAATGCAGTTTCATTCGGTTAGGGATATTTGTATAGAGGTTCGCTTACAAACAAAGCGACCGCTCTCAATTATGCAATGTTTTGTTTTTGTTTACAGTAGGTTGCGTGTATTTTTGAGTGCATATATCTATTCTTATTTAGTATAACGATGCAAATTTGTAGTTTCACTTGGAAACGATAAATTACTGGGATTTTTGTGATTTGCAAACCATACTGGGGTTCTGTTGAAGGGAGAGTTGTATCTCAGATGTAATTTGCGAATTGCGAGTTCAATTCATATGAAATTTAACGTTTCAAGTTGAATTACTGTATTAAAGTAATTTTCGGTAGTAATTTTTAATTTTTTAAACTTTTTAATAACTGTTTTGGAAAATTGTTATTGTTTAAACCTTCAGTCGGGTACTAATGCATTTAAAACATTGGCTCGAGTGTTCCCTCGGAAATGGAGCCTTCTAGATAGCCAGTAACGTTTTTGTGGCGTCTTTGTGTGCTCCCCTCAAAGGGCAAGAGGGTTCATGATTGTCAGAGAAGTGATGACATGAAGTTTCTGGGGTTCATTTTTGTCTTTTGTATTTAAAAGTATTGATGTGATTTCTGACGGTAGTTTGAACAATAATATTTCTTAAATTATACTAACAGTTACTATGTATGGGCGCTTTTATATTTATACTGTACAATTTTGTTTCGTACGTTTTATGACCTTTTTTTATCTTCTCGCTGTAACTGCCATAAGTGACCTTATTGGTAGCTAGATGTGATTAAATTTTTGCAAAATTTTGAGATGTGTCATTTTTTTTTCTGTGAATTTGGCCAGAGCAAATGTGTAGTTATTGTTTCGAAGTGAACTGTCGAGAAAATTCGGTAAATTAAATATTAAATAAATGATAAGCAGTACAGAAACACGTTTCGAATAAACTTTTTTTTCAAAATTTCAAAAGGCTCGGTTTGGAGGCAACCAAGTTGAATCCGAGTTCCATCCATTGAGTTTAGTCGACCGGATAGGTGATCGATCACCAATGATGAGAGAGAAGAGAAACCAACTGCGCAGGGACTTGGCGCAGGATGGTTTCGGAAGAGAAGAGATAGAAGAGAGGAACCGAATGCGCAGGGACTTGGCGCAGGACAGTTTCGGAAGAGAAATTTACGTGTGCAGGGTCTTGGCACACGAAAGTTTCGATCGAAGATGGTCTACTGGTATTTTTCGGGCAGTAGCTGGTCACGCTGCTCGAATGCTTCGCTAAATATGTGTCGTAGCACGCGGTAGGCAAGCCACGAGAGCTTGAACGGGTGTCTAAGACTGTACTGTCCATACAGACATACAGTAGGTTCGTTGGGAAACGGCCTACGGCGGAGTGATCGTTTGATTGTTGCCAGTAGAAGAGTCTTTCAGCTGGACGTAGGAAGAGCAGCGTTCACCGACAAAAGTGGAGATGAGACAAGGCGAGTTTCTTCATCGACTTCTAGAATTGCAAATTCCGTCCAATTCCAGCGCGTGGTCCCGCTTTCAGTATATCTCCCCCCCTGATCCTTTTAGAATTGGACGTCTCTTGTTTTTTTTTTTCGCCATTTGGAGAGAGAGCGGAACCATTATAGCGTGCTGCCCTGTTGCATGTTGATTGATGCAATCCCTTGCATTCTAGCGAAGTGAGCAGGAGAGCTGCGATTGAAAATTGAAGTCCGTTGTCAGCGTGCGGATTGTGATCTAAACAACGTCCAGCAAATTAATGTACTGATTATTATGTAATGAAATTATAAGTGAAAGGGTGCGATTATTGCCCATATTTGTTGTGTTTTTCGTGAAATAGTATGTGCGCTCTTGGTCAGTATTTTATGTAAACTTTTTCTTTTTTTTCTATGTTGCCCTGATAGTAACTGTATAACTATACAAATAATTGTTTCAAATGTAAAGCGATCTTTGATGAGAATCGCTGGAATAGATTGTGAACTTGAGATTGTGTGCAGCCACTGTAAGAAAATTTTCGTTATTTTTTTTGGCATGTATAGATTAGTTACAGGTTGTAATTTAATTATTAGTGTGAAATGTTATTTTATGCAAATGTGAAAATTATAAAGTTTTCGTTTTTTAATATGATACAAAAATATGTGGGAATTTGTCATTCTAATTATTTCTTGTCTATCAACTTTGAATTTGTTAAAGAAAAAAAAAAATTGCAAAATATATAACACGAATAAATTATTAAATTTGTTAAACGATATTAATAAGTTTTCCTAATGAAAAACTTATTTTCAAGGGGGTGATGCGAGTGTAGTAATGCCTAGTTAAGAATATTAATTTTTGTTTAATTTAGATAATGTTTAATGTAAATCATTTACTAATAATTGTGAAATTACGAAAAAGTATGTTTGTTAGATTTAAATTGTTTAAAATGGGAAGAGTTGGCAATCCTGAACAGAGGCCGACAGAGCGGACTACCCCCAAAGAGAGTCAGTCCTTCGGTAGCGCGATAAGCGTAAAGTTGGGGCCATGTAACTTGTGGAAATGAGTAAAGAGCGTGTAAAGATAAATGCAATAGAGAGCAGAAAGTAGAGTAAATAATGAAGAAAGAAAAGAACAAAAGTGATCACGACGGTCTGCAACACTTATGCAAGATATGGGAGTTGCAAATACGAAAAAAAATGCCGATTCACCACCCTCAAAGGAACGCAACGAGTGAACAGAAAAAACGAACATCAAAGAAGAGTACCAATTTTTTAGACGCAGCCAACACATTTCAGCTGCTAAATACTATCCAGCAATTAGAAAACCAGCTGACAAATATAGGAATCCGAGAGCCGGACAGAAGATACGAACAAAGGCACTTTATGCGCTATCGGGACAACAGGTACCGACAAAGATAAAAAGAGGTAAATTCTCGGAGGACCACAAGGCAACCAAACCGGCACCCCCATTGGAAAACAGATCGGAACCACCTCTCTGCGAAAACGAAAGAGAAAAAATAAAAATAATCCTAGCCAACATACAGGGCTTTAAATCAAACCATTCCACGAACAAAGTTGTATACCTGAAAGGGCTCATACAAGACGCCGGAGCAGACTTTGCATGCCTCACGAAAACTCATCTAAAGGACTGCCAGGGGAACTGTGAAAATTGTGAGTCCTGTATTGACAAAAAAGAAATACAAATTGACAACTATAACATCCCCCGAGCTGACAGAACAGTGAGACGTAAAGGAGGATGTGCTATTTACACACGCGAAAGGCACATAGCAGAAATGGCTATAAATATCTCAAGCAGCTACGTAGAATGTGTAGCAGCAAAAATTGAAACATTAAATATGGTACTAATTGTAATGTACAGACCCCTAAACATGCCAACCTCAAAATTTTCAGATTTCATTACAGAGGTAAGAAACTTGGTAAAAGATCTACACTCTCCAACCCCAAATATTTTTCTCTGTGGTGATTTTAATTTCCCATTTATGAAATCTAAAAGGATATGAAAAAATATATGTATACACCAGGACAAGGTGGGCACACGAGAAAACCAGGAGCAGGTAAAAATGCTACTAGCTCTAGCTGATGAATTTATGTTAACGCAAGAAATAACAGAAAACACAAGAAAAAACAAATGCCTAGATTTGGTATTCACAAAAAACAGTAATCGAATTGATAATGTAGAAATATCCGCAACTATGATATCGGACCACAACATCATTGAAATAACAACCAATATAAAGGCAACAGGAAAGGAAAGAACACGCACAACAGAAAGAAGCAAATTCGAAATTTTTAATTTTCACTCCAAAGCTCTAATGACGTTAGAGGAGAGGTTAGAAATTTTGGAAAAATATGTCCCAAAGATACAACAAAGAGGAAAGAGAAGCAGGTTCGAGAGACAAAAGATGGCATTGTTTCGAAAGAGAAAAAGAGTGAATGCAAAATTAAGTAATTGTAAAGATAACATCAGAAAAATATTAAATGATAAACTGCAAAGTATCGATGTCGTCATACAGGAACTAATCGAGAAGCATACAGAAAAAGAAGAAGACGACGCTATAGAAGCGATAAAGGCTAACTCAAAGTACTTCTATAATTTCGCAAAAAGAAGGTCGAAAACCAATGTGACTATCGTACCTTTAAAAAATGAGAACAGTGCTTTATCTGATGATCTAACAGAAGTATCTGAAATATTAAGAGCTCAGTACGAATCATCTTTCAGTATCCGAAAAACTGACAAATTGATATGCAATAGAAACGCGTTCTTTGATGAAGAACCACAAGGGGAAAGTATATCGGATTTCGACTTTACGACGGATGATATTACACAAGCCATAGGGAAACTAAAAATACACTCAGCGGCAGGACCGGATAAATGGAATGCCACACTGATCAAAAACTGCAAGAATGCAATCGCTGAGCCCCTATACTGGATATGGAGACGATCACTAGACACGGGAGAAATACCGGGCATCCTGAAGAGCGCAAACATAGTCCCAATATATAAAGGAGGAGATCGATCCGAGGCCAAAAATTATAGGCCAGTGTCGCTTACATCCCATCTCACTAAAATATTTGAAAGAATAGTAAGACAGAAAATCTATGACTTTTTGGAAACTCAGAAAAAATTCGATGATAACCAATACGGGTTTCGCTCTGGCAGATCATGCCTATCACAACTAATGGAACACTACAACAACATTATTGATGCACTTGAAAGTAATGAAAACTATGATGTACTATACACAGACTTTGCTAAAGCGTTCAACAAGTGTGACCACAGAATCATAATACATAAGCTGAAATATATGAGAATAACAGGAAAAGTAGGGAAATGGATATATAATTTCCTTAGCGAGCGGCGGCAAGTCGTTACAGTAAAAGGAATATCTTCTCAGAATCAGAGGTCCTCAGCTCAGTACCACAAGGAAGAGTATTAGGTCCACTACTCTTCATAATCAGGCTAACTGACATAGATGAGGACGTTACCAGAGACAGCACAGTAACATCCTTTGCGGATGACACAAAGATCAGTAGAAAAATGAGAAACCCAAAAGACAGGATCTCTACAAGCCGACATAAACCGAATCTACAAGTGGACGGAAGACAAAAATAGGAAGTTTAACACCGAGAAATTTCAGCTATTACGGTACGGAAAAAGAGAAGACCTAAAATCCATGGAATATTATACCCCAAATGGACAGGAAATTCAGAGAAATTCCAGAGCAAAAGATTTAGGAGTTGTAATGACAGATGATGCGAAATTTGAAACACAAAATAAGATAGCAGTAAACAGAGCAAAGAGAATAATGGGACAGATATTGAGAACCTTTAAACGAAGGGATAGGAATGTAATAATTCCTCTACTGAAAACCCTGATCATACCCAAATTAGAATACTGCTCGGTCCTAACATCCCCATATAAAAAAGAAGACATTAGACAGCTGGAAGGGATCCAGAGAAGCTTCACAGCCAAGATCAATGGGTGCAAAGAACTAAATTACTGGGAAAGGTTACGCGAACTTGACCTATATTCACTGGAAAGGAGAAGAGAGTGATACACCATTATTTACACTTGGAAAATAATGGAGAAACTAGTCCCTAATCTTAATCTGAACCCTATAACTCCCCAAACAACGGTGGAAGGTAGAAACGGTAGACTGTGTCGTATTCCCAAACTGAAGGCGAGGCAGGGAACATCCTTAACCCTGAAAGAAAATAGTTTTGTAGTGAGAGGACCAAAACTGTTTAATCAGTTGCCCAAAAACATAAGAAACACGAAGGGAGTTCCAGTGGACATCTTCAAAAGAAGACTAGACGCCTGGCTCGGAACATTCCCCGATGAGTCGGGCGTACCTGTCTATGTGAGGTGGAGAGGACAAGAATCCAACTCACTACTTCACCAGGCCAACTCGACAGGAGGGGAGACAAGCTTGACCTTCGCGAAATGAGAAATCATCGCGCGAAACCTTTGTAAGGTTGTAAGGTATATATATATATATATATATATATATGTGATAAATAAAACCACGAAGGAAAGGAAACATAGAATGGTGCTCAAGCGCTTTCGTCTAATGACATCCTCAGGAACGCTGAAGTAAATAAAGAGTTCAAGCCTATATACAGGTTACAAAATATATATATATATATATATATATATATATCAGTGGCGACTCGTGACATTTTTGTTCAGGCATGCAATGTTATGGAATGGAAGAAAAACATCCGCCTAACCCTCTTGCCCAAACTTTGCATATTGTTTACATAGAACTTAGCAAGTTAAAAGTTTTTACAAACTTTTGGGGACCTGTTTGAAGGAAAGTTCATTTAATGTTAGGCTTAAATATGCGAACAAAAAATTAGACATATTTATATATAGTAGTTACCGAATTGATCTAAAGAAAAAGATACAAATTTAAAATTTACCTTAAATAATTGTGAAGCATTATTTGAATTGAAATTCTGCTCTCCTAGTTTTCCTGCAAAATTCTTCGATGACCAAATTGTAAAAGTACTCTCGATTCTCCATAAGCTTCTTGAGGAAATTTTTTTCAATTGAAATTAAGGCAAGATTAGATAGCCTTTCTTCACTTTCGGAACTCCGTAAATAACTTTTAATTCTTTTAAGCGCAGAAAATGATCGCTCAACACTTGCTGTCGATATTGGTATAGTTAGAATCAAATTCGTCAATTTATATATTTCCTTAAGACCTTTGTGCATTTCGCTTTCCAGTAGATATTTTAGGAGCTCAGCAACATTCTTTTTGGCAAAAGATTTGTGCGAATATAAAACACACAATTCAGAACGGAGACGAGGAAACTCAAAAAATTAATTGTAGCTTCTTTTCAAAGATTCAAAAGCTCTCTCTGGGAAAGTAACATCATAGAACTCAAATTTTTGCAATCTAAAAGCTCAATGAATTCCAATTTTTCCATTGAACTGAAACGCTCTTTCATTTGAAGTATATTATCGAATATTTCATGAAATAGTTGACTATACTTCTCTTGTGGAGAAAGACTCTGTTTCCTTTTACATACAGGTTCACCACATCTTTCTGTTATCAAGTCCCACATATCTGCAAATTTTGTATCCCTTATTTGTTTGATTTTTTTCATAGTGCTTTCAACGGTGATTGAGCTATACACAATATCCATAGATTTTGTTTGCAGCACATTAAATAGATATTCAGTAAAAGGAAAAATTGAAGAAAATACTTCTAATAAAAAATTAAAATCGAAAGTATCGATACCAGCAAGCAATCCGCGTGCACTATTTTTTGTTTTTTCATCAAATTTCTTTGGGTTTTCAAGAATGCTTTTTAAAAGATCTATTATATCTTCTTTATTTTCCTTAACTCTTTCAACTAGACGAGATGAATAGTTCCACCGCGTTGGAGCCAGTTTAGGGAAACGCTTTCCAACAACTTTGTCAAGCATTGAAGTTCGCTTAGTTGAACTGCTGAAAAATGATGACAAACTTCCTAATACTGAAAAAAAATTATTACATTCGGAAATTTCAGCGACAGCTTGGGATAAAACAAGGTTAAGTTTATGAGCGTAGCGTAGCAGTGAAGAAAAATAGCATCTGGTACAGTTTCTCTAATCTTTGTTTGTACTCCATTAAGATCGCTCCCCATAACAGCAGCACCGTCGTAGGTTTGAGCAACTAATTTTTTCAAACAGCCCAGTTCACCTAGTTGCCTTATAGATAAATCAGAAATCGCTCCTGCACTTCTATCATTGCTGACGTCATTGAATTTTATAAATCGTTCACAAATCTCTCCATGTTTATTAACATAACGAACAACAGTAGAGAGTTGAGAAAAACAGCTGACATCAGCTGTTTCATCTAATAAAATCGCCACATACATGCAGTCGATAAGCTCACGTTTTATTTGTTCTAACATAACTGCACTAATAGATTGAATTATGTCATTCTGAATAGCAGATGATGTTCCCTTAAAAACAGTCGCAGTTTTTAAATGGTTTTGAGGCTTTTCATCGAATTCTCCCATACAAAATACCAATTCAATATAGTTACCCCTATTGTCAGCGTTTTCTTCTTCATTGTGACCGCGAAATGCTAATTCTTGCATACCTAAAAAACATGTTATCCTAATCAAACGTTTCAAAATTTCTCGATTCTTATTAACTTCTTCGTTATGTCTGGAAATGGCAACTGATTTCTGCTTGTCGAGTATTAAATCAATTCTTTCTGACTTCGACTAACAGAATTCCACACAGAGTTATCTCTTGAAAATAGGAAACACGACCAACAGTACAATTTGTTATTTGAAATATTTCCACATAACCAGGGAACATCATCATACAGCTTAGGATTAAATTTCCTAGTGAAGCCTTTATTTTCGTTGCTTAAATTCAAATGTGGAATCGGTCTGCCATAATTCAATATGCGCTTTTTCTCATCAAAAGAGTGTGAGTAAAATCTTCTAGTCTTCAATTGATTAAACACATCGTCAGTCATTATGGGCACTACAATGCTATAATTTATTTAACTGATTATCCAAAATAACTAAAGCACAAAAGGGAACACCGAACACAAGTGAGTGCTTGCGGCTGTGGTACTGGAAAGAAGCCTTGTCAGAATTGCCAGATGTTACTTTTTAGTGAATGCACCTATAAAACTGAATGCATGCCGTATTATTTTCATTAATTAAAAAAAATCAGAACAAAGCTTTTTAATTATTTTTAGTAAAAATATTAAGTAAATTTTCTAAGCATATTTTAAAACATATTGCCTTTTGAATTTAGCTATGAGGCTCAAAAAAAAAATCTTATGGATAGTGAGAAGTCTCCTTAAAAAATTGCCCAAGGCAAGGCGGTGTAAACAAAATCATGTCTATTTCACTAGACAATTAAGAACATTTTTCTGTACCCAGACTGAATTAGTGAATGCTTTAGCTACAAGTATTTCGATCTGTGTACAGAAAAATGTTCTTAATTGTCTAATGAAATAAGACATAATTTTGTTTACACCGCCCAATAGCCAGTACATGCGTGATTGAAGCCTTAGCCTATTTTTAGTTTCTGAAAATTATTTTTGTCAATTATAATCCTTACTTAGATCTGAAAAGAGAACATATTTAACACATGCATTGCATGCGTTGCATTCATTAAGAAATCGCCACTGATATATATATATATATATATATATAATAAATATAGAAATAAAAATTGTGGGAGGAGCATACAAATTTGTAAGGAAAACTACCAATTTTAGCACTTTGCCCGAATTCAACAAAAGATCAAATGGATTGTTTACAATCAATTTTATAGTTAATGCTTGAATGATATATAGGTCACATGAGGATGTCATTAGGCGAAAGCGCTTGAGCACCATTCTGTGTTTCCTTTCCTTCGTGGTTTTATTCATCATAAATATTTTTCACGTGTTACTTCCGTGAAATAATCCACACACATATATATAATGTTATAATGTTTCAGACCAACAAAGACCCTAAGTTCCACTTATGGCTGGTCTACCTAACTGCGTATTGTGCATTGTGCATTGTGTATTGTGCATGTCCTCCGTGGTGGGGGAGAGGACCTACAATTTTAAGTGGGTTCCGAACCACAAAGCCTTAATTTTACTACTTTAAACTATATATAATCTATTAACATATGCGTCTAATGGATTTTTAAACATGTTTATAGGCGTGCTACTAATTACTTTTACCGGCAAACTATTCCACCTATTTACTATTCTATGCGTAAAAAAGTTTTTCGCAACTGCTGTCTCGAACCTTCTACTTGTCAACTTACACTCGTTATTTCTATTCCTAATATATTGAGATATTTCAAAAGAGCTACAGTATCTCTATCTACGTTATCGAACCGATTCATAATTTTGAAAACTTGGATTAGATCACCCCTTAGCCTCCTAGTTTTGAGTGTAGTCAAATTTAACTCCTTAAGCCTATCCTCATACGACTTCGACCTAAGATTCCAAAATTGGATCGCGTACTCCAAATGGGGTCTACCTGATGATTTATAAAGAGGCACAATAATATCGCGCGATTTGTACTCAAAATTCCAAGCTATAAAACATAGCACTTTGTTCGCTTTATTGACCGCTGCTGTATAGACTAGAATAGAATAACCATTATTAATAATAACGAAATAAATATTTTTTTCAATTTACAATGACCTGAGTAATTGTGAAGCTCGACTATTTATTTTATTTAATTTGGCCCTTAAGCTTTAGGCTTACTGGGCTCTTATTAAAAATAAGCAGCTAGTTGTTATTAATTAATAATAATAAATAAATAAATAAGCAAATAAGTATTATTAATAGTTAAAACATGTATTACAATATTAAACAATATTAGTGGATATTAATCCTAGATTTTTGTCAGTATGCCATTATTAATCGGGATTTCAATTTGGTTTTAAACAAATATACATTCACAATATTTTTTATATCGGCATGCAAGTCATTCCATAGTTTCAATCCAATGAAAATGGGTAGTTTTTGAGATGAAGCCAATCTAAATTGAGGTATAACAAGCTTTGATCAATTTCTGGTCTGATACGAGTGGATTTCTTGATGAGTTACAAAATATATATTTACCCATTGCAAATTAATGATTTTGTTCTTTCACTTGTAAATAAAAATAAAATGTGCCAGTTTGGTTATGTCGTTCAGCTTTAGTAGGTTCAGCTCTTCAAATAATGAACTAGAGTGATCAAGGAAATCAGCATCAGATAATAACCTTATTGCTCGTTTTTGGATGACAAAGATACCATTTAATGTGTTGTTAGCGGAGATTCCCCAAACAAGGATGCAGTATGTTAAATAAGGAAGAACAAGAGTATGATAAAGAGTTAATAAAACTTGTTTAGGGACTACATTTCTTAGTTTAGACATTATAGCAACGCTCCTTGAAATCTTTTTCGCGATATAATTTACACGATCACTCCATTACAAATTCTAATCTAGCATTACACCAAGAAATTTTGTTACAGTACACTCCTTTATGGCGATTTCATTAACATTAAGTTCATCAAGATATACATTTCTTTTATTAGTAAAAATCATGAAATTTGTTTTTCTGGTATTTAGGAAGAGTTTATTGGTGGTCAACCATTTCATCACACTGATGAATTCTGAATGAAATATATCCTTAGCTGTATTAACATCTTTGCAAGAAAATGAGACAGTTGTATCATCTGCAAACATTATGAAGTTCAGTATATCAGATGAACTTGGAAGTTCAATTATATATAATAAAAATAACAGCAGACCCAGAACTGAGCCCTGTGGCACAACATGTGTGACAAGTGCTTTAGTTGAGCAAACCTTATTTACTGATACAAAATGATATCTATTGGACAAATAACTTTTAAACCAGTCACTGATTGCTCCTCTAAAGCCGTAACAATATAATTTATTAAGTAGAATATTATGGTCTAGTACATCAAACGCCTTACTCAAATCCATAAATATTGATATCATTATTTCTTTGTTCTCCTTAGTATATTTACATAAGATTTAAAATAGCCATTTCCGTTGTTTTATTATTACGGAAGCCATATTGATTTGGAGATAATAAATTGTAGGATTCTAAATATCGCTGCATTCTACTTTTTACAATTTTTTTAAAAAAACTCCTTCCCTGACATACTATACGCAAAATTACCGTTACGCGAACCTATATGTAAACTTTTGCACTTATCAACGTTAAATCTCATTTGCCATGTGAGTGACCAATCAGCGATTTTATTCAGATCTTCCTGGATTTTACCTCTATCTTCGTCATTAATCGCTGTACACCCAACTTAGTGTCATCAGCAAACTCTGAAAGTGTACTGACTAGGCCGACATCTAAATCGTTAATATATATAAGAAAAAGCAAGGGGCCCGATACAGAACCGTGAGGAACGCCGCTCGCTACATTAGCCCATCACGACTCCGCTCCATTAACGACCATCCTCTGTTTCCAACCTCTCAACCACTCTTCTATCCAATTTATTACAATACCCCTGATTCCATGAGCCTTAGTTTTTTCAATGATTCTTTTGTGCGGTACAGTGTCAAACGCTTTTTGAAAATCTAAATACACTACATCAACCGCCCGATGACTATCGTTCTAAGTGTTCGATTATACGATCCCTAATTGATTCCAGTAGCTTACGTACAACGTTAAACTGATTGGCCTATAATTTCCCGTCGCACCTTTATCGCCTTTCTTAAAGTTAGGTGTTACATTTTCAAACTTGAAATTATCTGGTACGCACCCCTCAGAAATAGACACATTAAAAATATTTATCAGCGGCACAAAAATGCTTTCTTTTAATTCTTTTAGTTGTATGGGATATATGGAATCCGGCCCCGGTGATTTACGCATTTTCATTTTATCAATATTGCGGATTACCTCCCTTTCACTAACCACATTAGCATCACCGCAAAATGGGAGAGTGCAATGTAATTGGAAATGTTGCAAGAGTGCCAGCCCCCACCCACTTGTTGCAAGGCACCCATAGTGCCAACCCCCCTTCCACTTGTTGCAAGGCACCCCCTACATGGGGGATGGGTGAATGTTGCAAGAGCAACAAGGGGTTATGCAACTTGGAGGCGGAGTTATCCCCCAAGTTGCAATGAACCCCCGCTGGGGGAGACGTCTTTGGGGGATAAGTTGGGACGGCCTCACACACCAAAGGGGTATACCTAACCTAAGAGAGAGGAGAGGTGTTCGCTTGACAGGAGCCAAGCGCATATTAAGACTTCAGCCGAGTGGCCGTTGTCTTAATATGTTCTTAATCAGCACGTACACACCCGTCTATACGCCCATTACGTTTATATGCGTCGGGCGACCGCGTTAAACTACAGTAAGTCTAAGATGGAGTGGAGGCGGGGCTCGAGACCTGGCGCGTCCTTCCGCGGTTGCTAGCCAGGGTGCCCTAATGATCCGTATTAAACCGTAGGTCTAAGGTGGAGTGTAAACATTCTTATTCGGTTCGTAGGGGCAGAATCCTGTTATGGTAACACTCGATCATGTTGTTTATCTGTTTGTTTATTTCCCTCACTCTCATATATACAGGGCGTCCCAAAAAAATGTATACACACTTTAACAGCTGATAGCTCAATTGATGTTTCTTTCTTTCCAAGTTAAACCCATTAGAATTAATAATGGCAGTCAGACTAAGCTTTGAACAAAGGAAATTCATTCTAAAATGCTACTGGAAGTGTGAAAACGCAGTTGAAGTGCAAAGACAGTTTAGGAGGGAGTTTCAAACAGATCCACCAACGCGACTTACCATCACTCGAATTAGAGATAAGTTTGAAGCCAATGGAACTGTTCAGAATGTCCACAAGAAGCGTTCCGGAAGACCACGGACATCGACAAGCCCCACAAAGCAAGAAAGAGTACTGGAAACGTATCACCAAAGTCCAAGAAAATCTGTGCGGCAAGCGAGTCGTGAGGTAGGAATTTCAGAATCGTCTGTCCAACGCATTTTGAAGCGCTGTCAATGGAAAAGTTACATTCCAAGATTAGTCCATGCTATTAATGAAGATGATCCGGACCGAAGAGTGGAGTATTGCGAGTGGTACTTGGCACGATGTGGATGTGGATTGGTCGAAGGGGTTTCGTAGAATACCCTCCGCGTTCACCAGACCTCACACCACTAGACTTTTTTTATGGGGATACTTAAAAGACAAAGTCTACGCTATAAAACCTGCAACAGTCGCTGAATTGAGAGCAGCCATTGAACGAGAATGCACACAAATACCAAACGAAATGTTTCGTGATGTTTGCGATTCCATTGCTTCGCGTTATCAGCAGTGCCTGGACCAGAACGGACGTCAGTTTGAAAACAGGCGTTGACAAAACAATTAAATAATGTCTGTAGATTGTATTACATTTTGAAAATGAAATGTATTTTAATAAACACTGCCTTTATAAGTATTTAAAGTGTGTATACATTTTTTTGGGACGCCCGTATATATATATATATATATATATATATACACTTCCAATTTTAAAAGTAGGTCTAAGGTGGAGTGTAAAGCTTGATCTTCACTAGAATGAACAATTCTGGCGGAAAACATAGGCGAGCCTATATATGTACAATTCCGAAAAAAAGTTCATCTAAAAATTCGTGTAAACATCTTTCCACGTTTCTCTCTCTCGTATATATACGGGGTGTCAGGAAATGATTGCCCCCCTGTAGAGCATAAACTAGAAGAGATAGATAAAAACCGGTGAGACCACTTGAAAGAGCGTTAAAATCTTAATAAAAACCATTATATTCTATTCCTGTGATTTTAATTCTTACCATTTTTTTCCCCACAGAAACCATGGCATCATCTATTTTGAACGATTCAGAGAAAAAGCGAGTTCTTAACCGCATTCGAGCTGTCACATTTCGTGAAGCAAAGGAAGCTGGTGCAACTTTCATAACTCGACACTGGGTGGCTGAGATATTAAAAAGATCAGAAGACTTTATCAAAAGGAATTGGAATAAGAATCCTGAAGATTGTGAAACAGAATTTCGAGGAGGAAGACCGGAGAAATTATCTTAAGAATCGAAAGACATTGTGCTTGCTCCATCACGGCGCCGAAAGAAGAGCTGCTCTGAGGTAGCGAAAGAGATACTTATCCGTCGTGGTAAGATAGTCAATCGGCAACTTGTGCATCAATTTCGAGTTCGCCAAGGCTTGAGTGCTTGGCATGAAATAGCTAAGCCACGGAAGAGTGATCTTAATATTGAAGATCGGCTATGGTTTTGTGATTATCTTGAGGAATGGACGGACGACGATTTCCTTCACTTGGTTGTCAGCGATGAATTCTTCGTTTATGTCTCCAGAAAACCAAATTTTCAGAATGATCGGGTTTGGGCAACAACTCCTGATGAAGTCCCAGACGACCAGAAGTATCGAGAAATAGTAAAAAATCCAGCATGTGTGGGTCTTTTCATTATGTTCTCTATTCGGAAGCTCATCTGGGTTATCAAACCAAGAGGAACCAGTTGGGATGGGCCTTATTTTCGAAATGTAATTTTAGCCCAACATGTAATTCCGTTTTTGAAAGACCCCGAGTGTGTTTTGGATGTTGAACAGGCAACCTTTCTTCACGACAAAGGCCCCTGTATGAAAGCACTTGCGACTCAACAACTGCTTAAGGACAATAACATTGATTTTTTCGGAAATAATGAATGGCCTGGCAATTCTCCCGATCTTAATGTCTGTGAACATGTCGGATCCATCATGAAGGATCGGGTGGAGTCCTTAATGCTGGAACAACCCATTCAGAATCGGTATTCAACAGAAATTATGACTGCAAAGATCAACGAAGTCCTTGAAGAAATGAGTCATGATACCGATCTCTTTGAAACACTTCTGGGATCATACCCCCGTCGATTAATGGCCGTCAGAGCTGCAAATGGGGGCAACACCCGATATTAAGACAAGTGTTTTTTATTCAAAATTAAACGCTCTTTCGCGTGGTTTTGTCTGTTTTTTTCTATTCCTTTCAGTTTTTTCTGTACGGGGGGGGGCAATCATTTCCTGACACCCTTTATATATATATATATATATATATATATATATATATATATATTATATATATATATATATATATATATAGGTCTGCGTTCATATTTAAAAATAAAATTAGAAACATCTGTTTCTACAAAAACAAAAACTTAATTACGGGGTATAAACACCCTATCACTTCCATTCTGAACTTTTCTTATATATATATATATATATATATATATAATATATATATATCAGTTATATCTTCGTTCACATTTAAAAATAAAATTTGAAACATGTTTCTACAACGAAAAAATTTAATTACGGGGCTATGAAGCCCTTCCATTTTGAACTTTTCTCATATATATATATATATATAATTTATATATACGTGTTGTTTATTTCTTTATTGGCGGTTCTCTAATTTCCAAGATTCGAGATAAGGTACGCATTTTAAATTATACTACACATCGTCGGTCAACCTTATTTCAGTTCGCTCGAGACCGTGTTTAATGATGCACTACATCACACGTCTTTGTATTTTTAAATTTATCTATTCTATCGCTCAAATATCTTTCAGTTTTATGTTTCAAGGTAACATAAACCATAGTTTGCGTTCTCTCAAGCATACGCTAATTGTACATAATATATCATCGAATATCACTAAAACCCTGCCTTTCCCGACAAAGGAGAATGTACAGGTGAACTGCTACGACCATAAAAAGTTTCACATTCCAACTTCATCTCTCTCTCTCTCTCGCTCTCTCTCGGTCGAATATAAGATAAAAAAATAAAGCGTTTCTCGTCTTTCCACGAATGGGGATATCTGACACGCCACAGATTTCACGGGGCAACCAACCACAGCCCTGTGGATGGATCCCAGGACCTGTGTTTGGCCGCTATTCAGGCCTACGCGTCAAGCTCTGCCCAAAATTCACCGCTAGCCAATAGGAAGCTAACGATTGTGTTTTGTGGGTTGGCCACAAGCCCCCTTTATAAAAGGGAGCATTTCGTCTCAGAGCAGAGCCTCAGTTCGTATGTTTTTAGTGCTTTTGAAATATACACTATGAGTCAGTTATCGTTGTACAATTCTCCGGAATTGATTGAAGATAAAGACTTTTATGCTCACGCAACGAGTCTAATTTTTAGCGCTATAGATCAGGGGGAGCTTTTATCTACCCAGAGTGTTACGGAAAATTGTGACGAATTGCCGGATCCGTTCAATGAAGATGCTGTTGAAGTGTAAGTAACTAATAAGTGTCTAACCTAGCTCTATTCTGAGTTTTCCTTCAAAGAAAAATTAACCGCAGGACTCTTTCTCGTTTATAACAATATAGCCTACCGCAATAAACGCGTTTTCAAAGATATTTTTAATTCTCTGTTTCCTTCGGGTTATTTCGGTATATATATATGTATATATATATATATATATATATATATATATATATATATATGGGGTGTTTTTATTTGTACATTTCTTGTACAGGTACAATTTTAGAAATATTAAAAACTATTAAGATTTGACTGCGGGTTCAAGACCCGTTGCAGGCAGATGGAGCATAGCACACCCAGCTAATCTTACATTTGAAAACTGTCAGGATATCTGCTTATGGTTACAATTTGTTGATACTCTAACGTAAAATTTAATCCCATCATGTTTTAAATTACCAAAACTTTAAAGAATTATCTGCATTTAAATTCGTGGCATTTCTCTTGTTGTAGCTCTTTATTTTTACTTAACCTTATAGGACCGATGCAGAACTCGTTCGTGTTATAGCTACTTTTGATGAAAGGGGACTAAATGATATGAATGCTTTTCTGCATAGCCACACCAGTGACCTGAATACAGAAGTCGAGGTATTGGCTCACATCCGGTCAAGCGAGTGTCAGATTATCGAGGAACTAATGTAAGTATTTTTGAGGTTAAGAACAAAACACATTGTATTTTCATTTATTAAATGGCAGAAATCATGTACAAAGCTGAACCAGTGTCCGTTAAATAAGTCTTAATGGCTACATTTTACAGTTACAAATGTATATACACAACTTTACAAAATATAGATATACACCTTTACACATTACAGCGGGTGCTAACATATGGGAACCTTTTTTTTATCTGTCTGCATACACTTTTATCGTTCATATCTGTGTCGCACAAATCGAATAATTTTTAAAAAATTATAAATCCCTTCCCACGTGACATGTGCATGAGAAATGAAGTGCAATACATCCCGCACGTTTCAGTATAATATCCTTGAAAACGATATGGGTTCCAAACAATCTCAGGTACATGTAATTGCGCGATAAATTGTACAATTACCGAGTGAAATCAGAGTGAATCAAACTAGTACATTATTTCCCTATTTTTAAAATACATTGCAAAACCAATGAATCCCCTCACTCCCCACAATGTCGGTGTTAACGATAATCCCTTACCAGTTTCTCGTACTTGGCAGCTTCAATATTTCATTCTTCGCAAACACACCGATAAGTTTTGAGCGTGTGAAACGGTCACTTTTCATTGCTCTCTGGAGTGTATTCGCGTCCATTTTAAAAGTCTGTGACCACTTTCCTGAAACGATCAACTTCTATTAGTGCCTGTGATTCGAGGTACACGAGTACACTTATAGGGGCATCTATAGGCTTGGCAAGTTCCAAGCTGACTGAGATATTCCCACCCTGCTTTGGACTTAAATGCGTATTTGCACCAGCAGACAAGTCAGTCGTAATATCAAATGAATAAATGTTAAATTCTTCGACAAATTCTTTCTGCGTTACAACAAATCCAAGTTCGTCACAGGCGCCTGTATTATGAACCAGACTACTATATGCTCTCGCGCAGAGCGGGAACACAGCGTCTGATGAGTAGTCCGTAATCATGGTCCCTCCCGAAGCGATGCCATTTACGTATAGAGTAATATTTTTAAGGCCGAAATCCTCGAATTTAAAGGCACTCCTTTTATATTTTCCATTCGTCAAGGCGTGGTCCTGCATTCCAATTAATATCCTTTTAGGTAGGACTCCAAGGGCCACGTTTTCTAGTTGCTTCGATGCCAACCCGCCGGGGACCGTGTATAGTTTGATCTGTACCCTGTTAATTGGGTATTTTACTGTCGCGTGTATTAAGTCTTTCTCAATTTCTATTTGTTTCGGGGAACTTAATTTCACTCGGCGTATACGCAAATACGTCTCCATGATGTGAATCACAACGGGTTTCGCGCCCTCTTCTTAATGACTTTTATGAGCAAGCGCTTGTATTATGTTATTGTAACGATTTAAGCGATCCTTCTGAGAGGGTTTCATTGGCACATTACATTTTATAACATTAAGACAGATTTCACAGATGCATTTTAAAAAGTCAGAGTCGATATTTTTAACAAACATCTGTTGCAGTGCCCGGGGCAATCGTTGATAGATTTTTATTAATTCACGGTATTTCTTTAGCCTATTTGTTATTCTGGAATATACACCGTTTCAGGCTCGCTTGGGAATATATTCGTTCTTAGAAGCACCCTAAACGTGTTTCGCGGGTGAAGGTCACAAAGCAAATATCCATAACGCTAGTTTGTGGCCTCTTTATAAACCTCCAAAAACTCCTTACGCTGATTCGGGAACATTTGATTGGCTAATACCCCAATTTGTGATACATCACTACGTTGCGCGAATAAGACTAGATATTGTGTATTTAGCGACACATCGCGCATGTATCCATTTTTGAAAAATAGATTCTGATTGATGAAGAACACGCTTATGTTAAGATGGTGGGAGAATACTGTAAATGTCTTGGCAAACGTTTTATCCATCTCCAACATGAGATTGTCAATTACAATGACTGTATGTTCATTTCCTTTTAACGAATTAACGTCATATACACCTTTGTGGAACAAAATATGATCTTGGTACTCGTTGAACACTGATTGATACGTCGAATAGCACCATATAACTTTATGCACAAATTTTGAGAACATATCTCCCTTTTCTTTAATGATTTTAAGCATAAAAACAGTTTTACCACATCCTGTATGATGGGCTCGTGAACCTGAATTTTTCTACAGAATCCATTTCTAACACGTCACACTCCTAAGTGGATAATTTACAAAATATTACAAATTTTGAGTGTTGTTCCTTATATTTTGTTTTCTTCTCCCACAGAACCGTGAATGACGATGAGGTAAAACACCCCATCATCGATATCACAGATGAACCCGTTGACCGTGCAGCTACAGAACCCTTCCTCGCCGACGAGGCCTCACCAGCGACACCTGTAGCACGCGACAGTTCAAAGCGGAAGCATGATGAAGAACCCTCCACATCAGGTATAAAACGTGCCAGGATTGCTCCGGTTGTTAGATCCCTAGTAATTGATACCCAACCCTCAACATCTTACGACACAACCCCCACAATAGTACCTTCCTCAAATATGCCCCATTGTTCAGATCCGGGTAATTTCTCCAAAACAGCTTCTCATTCTGTTGAGGATGGCATAACATTCGAATTGGTGCGCACCGCTAACCCTACCCCAGCCTTGACTAGAAATCGGTATATAGTCAGGGTTGATCCTAGGTCCATGTATAGCAATGGTGTTGAACACGGACTACGGCGCATAGTTGAAAGTATTGTAGAGTTTGCCCTTCAGAACCGCGACGAACGTGAAGTCAGGACGAGCTGTCCTTCGGATTCGGGTCAAATGACGGAGATGTAGATGATTTTTGGGTAGTAATACGGTTCAGACGTTTGGCAGCTGAAGATATAGAGTATATATTACAGTAGGTCGTATAATGCAGGCCTCTCAAAGTAGTATACTCTTCAATATGGACAACTTCACGATAAATATTGACCGTGTATTCCGTGTTGCGGGTCATAGTGCCACACCTTATACTCTTAACTTCAATTCTCAGGCTATTTATAGGCGGCATATAAACGTCGGTCGCGGCTGCGGCTTTGTAGCAGTAGTCTTAGATCGTATGTTTACTGTACTAAATACACGGACCCAAAAAATTTGGTTGCCTACGGTAGTGGAGCTGCCTGTAAACTAGCTTTAGACTGTAAACTTGAATTTGACTGTAATATGGATCCTGAAGAGCTGAGAAGGGTAGAAGAGGAAATGAAGGTTCGTATAGTTGTATTTGGAATGGATGATCGTCGTAGAACTGTGTATGTTTTTAAAAGCTGTGTGAGAGATCGTACAAGACCCCTACTTATTTTAGGACTGTCAGGGACAACGTATCTCCCCATCCGTAATATAAGGGACCTTTACGCGAGTTATGATAAAAGTCGAAAATATGGACGACATCATGATTTGTGTAAGTGGTGTATCGCGTTTGCGGATGATATAGTGAAACATTGTAAAGATTGCCACATGGTATGTGAGAAGTGTAAAATCTCCAAATGTGAAAGCCGTGTAGTTGAAGCTGAGAAGAGGGATTGTGATGTGTGTAGATGCACATTTTTCAATAATAACTATTTTGAGCTCCATAAGTCAATTGGCACGTGCAGGAAAATGAGAATCTGTGAATATGGTATGTTTCACATGATGGATAATTGGGGAAAATTCATGCATAAATGTGATGAAATTCACTGTTCTACATGCCACGAGAAATATAAGGCGGTTGGAGTAAAGTATGAATGTTATATGAAAGACGCTAAGCCTAAAAATAGCCCTTGTATATATAACTGTGTACTACTATATAGAAACATACACGAACGCTGAAACCAAAGAGGTTATTCCACATCTACTTGCAAGCCAGACTATCTGTGATGACTGTATGGAGATCGAGTGTGATGAGTGTCACAAATGTGGAAAACGGACAAACGTTTTTAAAACGAATACGCACGACAGCCCTGTGAAACTTTGTGTCCTATGTTGTCAAGTTAGCGGACAAGTTAAAAAAATGACTGTGTATATTCTCGCCCGTAACGGCGAAATTTGACACACAGTTCCTTTATAAGGAGTTGCTTGAGCACGAGTCATCTGAGATATTTATGGGTGATCCCTTGGAAAGAGGCAACAAACTAATACAGATACAAATAAGAGGTAATGTACAGTTTAAAGACACTTTATTATTCACACCTTGTAAGTTAGCAAAGCTACCCAAGGTGATGGGCGTAGCCACTGATGTTTCAAAAGGATATTTCCCTTATACATTCCTTACTCATACATTCATAGTTAAAGTAATGTTTGGGTGGACTACTTCCACCCAAACATTACTTTAACTATGAACGTATGAGTACAGATGAAAGTGAAAATTTTGACCGCTACTACAACAGTTTTAATGAAAGTAATCCTTATAATATAGCTGATGAATGTGAGCTTTATTGCGTGAATGACGTGCGCGTGCTTAGAGTATGTTTCCAGGCCTTTAGAAGGATGTACATAGGTCGTTTCAAATGCGATCCGTTGCAAGTCGCAACCACCATCGCCTTGTTATGTTTTACGGTGTTCAAGAATAACTTCATGCCTAAAGACACCTTAGCCATTATTCACAGAAACAATCCCCGCAGTTATGTGCACAAGGCTATTTACTGGCTCATACACCTACAACAGCAGAGAGGTGTATACATAAAGCATGCCCGCAACACGGAGGAAGTACCCATTAAGGTTAATGGCCGTGTTTTTTGGGTTGGTCTAAGTGAAAACCGTGCCACTGGTGAGAAGGCTGTGTACTTCTTTAACGGTTGCTGGTGGCACGGATGCCCCCGTCCTGAGTGTGGAATCGTAGGAGATATCCACGGTAGTTTTCCTGCCTACTGTCTTGCGTGGACCCGCACCCGCGATCAACTTATAGGCTCCCAGTTCACTCACAAAGTCTTGTGGGAGCATGAGTATGATGCACGGATGTAGGAAGATAGACAGTACCATGAAGAAATAAACACGATCAAACGTTCAATGGTGCTGGATCTTCTCAAATGCGGTGATAGCTTGTTCGGAGGGCGTAGAAATCCCTTCAAGCTATACTTTCCGCCTACGGAGGGTGTGAAACTCCATTACTACGACTTCTGTTCTTTATACCCCCCACGTGATGAAGAACAATCCGTACCCCGTAGGTGCACCTGAAAAAATGGTGGGTCCCACCATACCAACCATCGAGGAGTTTTCAGCGAACTTGAATGAGCGCTACTTTGGACTCTGTTTCGTAGACGTGCTCCACCTTCACGATTTATGGATGCCGAACTTACCCGTCGTTATAGATTCCAAGCTCATGTTTTCCCTGTGCGTGAAGTTCGCAGAAGAGAACAATGGTGATTGTGACAATACATCCCACCTATTAAGGTGGATCACTTTTCACTTTTTTTTAAAAATTATAGCTGGTCAAAGTTTCTCCCATGACGTGGTTCAGTGGAAGTACACTGACACCATGTTTACCAAAATCGATCAATATTTAGGGGTCGCGCATCGACCTTGAAAATTTCAATTTTGGAAATTTGGCCAAATTGACAATTTTTTACTGAATAAAGATAAATCATCAAATGACCATATTTTCTGAATCCTCTCAGTGAAAGAAATCCTCTCAGATACTTACCAAGTTGATAGGACAAGTGGTTTAGAAGTTATACTCACCTTGAGATAGCATTAAAATTTAAAATACCGTATTTGTCCCCGTACCTCTATATGCTGTCTGCCATTGTCTGCTTTTTAGGATAAGATAAAACGAATAAGGAAAGATCAAATGTATTTTGTATTAAAACGGTTTACCGATATCACTAAAGGCACTTACTCCGGTGCCCCTAACTAGGTTCAAAAACTGTATGAATCGTGGTTAGAACACACGTCATCTTAAGGCGTGCGCCATGTACTCTCTCTGCTAACTCCCTTTCCCTCTGCGCTACGTCATCTTGGCAAGTGACGACTTCTTGAAGTCACCGAGTTCTTTCCGGCTCTTTTCCACGAGCTGAAGAAGACCCTGCAGCTGTGACTCGTCTTTTGTGACAGTGTTCGCGTAATCTTCTATCAGTTTTATCCCTCTCTCTGCCACGTCGTTGGTAACTTTCAGATGCGAGATGACATTCTTCAGATCACAGTAGTTCTTATCTTGATCCCACTTATTCACCGGCAGAGTGAGCCACGAGACGCGCACACCTGCAGGCCTGTGAACACGAACCACGATGACTCATCGATCAGGTCCGGAAGGCGCGTCGTGTCATCAACCGAGACGTTGTCATACGTGAAGTCCTCGGGCACAGCGAGGCGGCACAGCTTCTTTGCCATCTCGTGCTTCACAGTGTCTTCCACTTTGTCACTGCAGAGGGCGAAAACGACGGTCTGAGGCCTCAGATACCACAAGTGCCGCCTGATCACTGCCAGTGAAGCCTCTGCAATCTCGCGATCCACAGCCCTGTACTGCAGAAGACGCTGGTACAACACAAGGTCATTCAGCGGGGCATCAGCTGCGACAGGAGCCGCCAGCCAGGCAGGTGCGTAGAGGAGTGCAGTAAATAGTACCACTCTCTGAAGTTTCTGTACCAGCTCGTCGTCGAACTCCAGCTGACCGCTGAACATCAGGAGCTTCGTGTAGTAGATGATCTGAAACGAATACGCACTGTGATGTATAAATACCGATACCACTCCATATAAGTTTGTTTAATGGTAAATTATTTATCTTATTTTTTTCTGGTAGGGACTTCAAATGGCTGTTTGCAGAAGGCAATACAATATTTAACTTCTAATTCAAAATACCAACCTTGGCCATCCACCTCGCATGATGGTAGGCTCCTGGGCGCATGAAGTGTGTGCCACGACGTGGCTGGGCCCCGAGTACCAGGAGTGTAATCTCCGCCACTTCTCGGTAGTCTTCTCTGACAAGACCAGAAGCGGTGCCGAGGAACTTGACTGCCTCATCTCGGAGCTCCATCAGCCACGTCACCTCCGCCAAATGCTCGATCTCCAGCTCGCGATAAGTCGAGAGGTCGAGCTTGTCCCACCTGAAAGGGGAGTTATGAAAATATTGCATGAAAACGACTGAAGTTTCCCTTTTCGACTGCTATTAACATCATTAGTAGAAGGACGCTGATATCTCAATTGCTCTGAAGGCAAAAAATCATTGGAGAAAACAAATGCGCCTTAGACTTGAAATTCACCTTCTCCTCAGATACTGGAACAAAGGTTCAGTTGGTGCTGTGGTTCTTCCAAACGCGGTGATGACCACTGCCCCCACGATGAGCTCCATAACGTGATGGCGACAGCCCAGCTGGAAGAGCGGTTTACCAAGCATGTTCTCCAGCCGGACCACCGCACCCTGCACCCTCCCCGTATTGGAGGAAGTTGTGTCGAAGCACAGTCCAATCACGTTGTTCTCGCATCCCCAGTCTTTGAGAGCACGAAAGGTCGCCTGGGCCTGGGACAGACCGGTGCCGTCAGCAACAGTCGGAACGGCCAGCAACTTTCCTTCTGTGCATTGGGGAGCTCCGGAGATGAGAATCGCCTGGCGGTGCTCCAATGATCCAAGAGAGTCCTGAAACGTATGTCATACATGCCAATCCATTATCGTCCACTGGAATATGTCAATCCACTGTCGTCACTGGAACATGTTAATTCACTGTCGTCCACGGTGAGGGCAAAACTGACCTTGATTACTTTACCGTCCCAGTGGACGACAGCATGCCTCGGAGATACGAAGGATTTCTGCACAGCTGTCGACACTTCACAACGATGTGCCACTCTTCCACGGCGAGACGTGTCCTTCGAGATACTGAATTTGTCCAGGTCTGCGGGCGGATCTGCCGAACGTAGGACTGCCGCCACGACACTTGCCACCTATGTGCGAAATTGAAAGGAAATTGACAAGGATGCGTATGGTTTTTATGTGACAAAATAATCACTAAATTTTCCGTCGTTACGTCTATTATATCTTTGTCAAGGAAAGATCATTACTGATATATACACACCTGATTATTGGACATCCGGAAGCGATCAGCCACTTCAATAACAGCCGGTGCATTGAGGATGCGGTGAGGAAGGCTGATTGATACAGTTGATTCTCTCGGCTGTCGGTATGGTGGTTCTAGCTGTGATTCGGAGTTGCTCGATGATCTGCTTTCTATAGATTCATCGTCGCTCTCAGCTTCGGTTCCTAATTTCGTTTTTGAGGTGCCTGGCTCATCACGAGATTGTTGTCTTGAGAGTTGCCGTTTTCTCTTGACAACGAACACTTTATCATTCCCACTCATTGTTGCCTGGCGCAGGCCCCGTTGATCCTCATAAAATTTAATATCTTCTTGTTTGTTGTTGTCTGAGAGCAGTCGACTTTTCTGTATCTCTTCAATAGCATCGGGAGCTCCGATGTCCCAGAGCTTGTTCAGATTTTCTGAAAACTTCTCCCTGCCTTTTCCCGCGTCACTGTCTCTCATCTTGCTCTTCTGCAGCGAGCGCCACTCTTCCCACAGTAACTCCAGTTTTCTTTCGCAGTTACGCCTCGTGATCGTCTTTATACGTGCCATGTTCCAAAATGCCAGAACATTGGCCACCGTGTCTTTTACGGCGGCCTTCCTGTCAGTAGTTTCCTGCTTGGCATAGAAGAAGTACTGGAGAACTTGATGGGTGGTTGGCAATTTGGCACCACCGATCGAGGAAGATGGCTGACCAATTAAGAAGACGTCCGTGGCTGACCTTAGAGAAGGTGGTGCTGTTGTTGCTGCTTTCTCTTTTCCAGAATAAGTAACTTTCAGAGTCTTCCCACTCCTGGTTGTTAACAGTTTATCCATTGTACTAAAGTCTAGACTTATCAAACAAGAATCAATTGACACAGTTGATCTGTAAAAAGCAAACTGTGATTAGTAAAAATATTGGTCATAGACATAGCGTGTGTGTGTAATTGGGATTTTAGGATGCGCCAGCTACTGATGCTATGATTACGTCCATAACGGGGGACAAATACGGTATTTTAAATTTTAATGTTATTTCTAGGTGAGTGTAACTTCTAAACCACTTGTCCGATCAACTTGGTAAGTATCTGAGAGGATTTCTTTCACTGAGAGGATTCAGAAAATATGGTCATTTGATGATTTATCTTTATTCAGTAAAAAATTGTCAATTTGGCCAAATTTCCAAAATTGAAATTTTCAAGGTCGATGCGCGACCCCTAAATATTGATCGATTTTGGTAAACATGGTGTCAGTGTACTTCCACTGAACCAAATCATGGGAAAAACTTTGACCAGCTATAATGTTTTAAAAAAAGTGAAAAGTGATCCACCCTAGACTGTATATACAATAGGGTGGGCCACTTTTCAATTTTTTTTAAAAGTATAGGTGATCGTGGTTTTTCCCATTATTTGGCACTATACTAGCACATTGGTACCATTTTTACAAAAATTGATCAATATTTAGGGGTCTCGCATCGACCTTGAAATTACTATTTTTTTAAAAAATGTTTACTCTTTTTAACTTTTTACCGAATCAAGATAAATCATTAAGTTAGGATTTTTCTGAATCCCCTGAATGAGAGAAGTCGTTTGGTGTGCCTGCCAATGTCATACGACTAACGGTTTTAAAGGTTGTGCCTGTATACAGGTAATACCAATGTGCTAGTATAGTGCCAAATAATGGAACAAAAAAACCACGATCACCTATACTTTTCAAAAAAATGAGTCACCATACCCGGGCGGAATGTATAATGTATATAGGTAATTAGAAAATGCACTATGCCTGTGCCAGGTACCTAACCTATTTCTTTTTTTGCAGATCATAACATTTTGAAATTCTGTCTGAGTTCCTCATCCTTTGTCATGGACAAATCGATGGCAACCATAACTGGAAGAACTCTTCAAGCTACAAATTGAGAGTCATCAAAAGGAAAGGCGAAAATAACATCGCTACCTTCTCTAAGATCGGCCTCGGAAATTTTTTTAGTTGGCCAACCGTCGTCCTCCATCAGTGGTAGCAAATTGCCAACAACACGGCAGGTTTTGCAATACTTCTTCAGTGTTATCCAGTACACTGCTAACAGGAAAGACGCATTCAAAGAAACCGTAAACAACGTCTTAAAGTTTTGGAACATGGCCCGCATTAAAACAATCACAAAGCTCAACTGCGAACGGAAGCTAGAGGCATTGTGGAAAGAGTGGCACTTACTCCAAAAGAGCAGAAAACGAGAAACTGACGCCGGAGGAAAACAGCAGAAGATTTCGGACAGTGTGGACAAGCTGTGGGATATCGGAGCATCTGACGCTGTCGAAGATATAAAGAAGAATCGACTGCTGTCCGACAAGGACAAGAAAGAAGACATTGACTTCTACCTCGATCAACGTGGTCCTCGGGTGGCAACGATGAGCGGGAACGATAAAGTTTTCGCTGTAAAAAGAAAGCTACAGGAAGGAAGAAAACGTCCTCGCCAGGAGCCGCAATCCTCAAAGTCTGCATACGAAACCGGAGATGAGGCCATGGAGAATGATGATACTGGCATGTCAGGAGAATCAGGAGACCTGGTACTATACCAGCGTTTTCTGAGGTATAGGGCAGTGGACCGCGAGGTGGCAGAAGCGTCACTGGCAGTGATGAGGCGGCACTTCTGGTATCTGAGGCCTCAGACCGTCATCTTCGCTCTATGCAGCAACAAGGTGGATGGCACTGTGAAGCAACAGATGGCAGAGAAGCTGTCCCACCTCCCTGTACCCAAAGACTTCACATACGAGAACGTTTCAGTCGACGAGATGACGCTACTCTCCCGACCTGATCGACGAGTCCTCCTGGTCTTATTTGCAGGTCTGAAGATGTATGGGTCTTCGTGGCTCACCCTGCCAACTGATAAGTGGGACGAGAACGAGGACTTTTGTCGTCTGAAGGATGTGATCTCTAATCTCCAGGTCACCAATGACGTCGCTGAAAGAGGAGTCCAACTGATACAAGACTATGCGAACACGGTCACAAAGGACGAGGCACAGCTGCAGGATCTTCTGCAAGTGGTGGAAAAGAACCGGAAAGAGCTCGGCGACTTCAAGAAGTCATCACTCGCCACGATGACATAGCACAGAGGGACAACGTTGCAGCCAGTGACGTGTGATAGTGGTCAATACAACGCAAAAGTGATTGTTTAAGTTATTGTTTCTTTCTTCCTTATTTGTCTGCTATTTGCTGATTTTTTTGAAAAGTATAGGTGATCGTGGTTTTTTCCCATTATTTGGCACTATACTAGCCATTGGTATTACCTGTATACAGGCACAACTTTTAAACCGTTAGTCGTATGACATTGGAAGGCACACCAAACGACTTCTCTCATCAAGAGGATTCAGAAAACATCCCTACTTAATGATTTATCTTGATTCATTAAAAAGTTAAAACGTAAGCATTTTTTAAAAAAAACTCGTAATTTCAAGGTCGATGCGAGACCCCTAAATATTGATCAATTTTTGTAAAACTGGTACCAATGTGCTAGTATAGTGCCAAATAATGGGAAAAACTACGATAACCTATACTTTAAAAAAAAAATTGAAAAGTGGGCCACCCTAATATACAAGCCCTGAGATGGCCCTAGCCGTTCGCCATGGGTATAGAATAATGAAGATACATGAGGTGTGGAGGTTCCAGAAGCTACCCAAACTTTTAACACCATATATAAACGCTTTTTTGAAGGATAAGGTTGAGGAGTCAGGATATCCGCGAGGGGTTGATACCGAAGATGAAAAAACGGCCTATATTCAGCGTTATGGTGACCGCGAAGGTATACAGCTTGACCGTTTCCAAATTGTAAAGAACCCTGGCAAGCGCTTTAGTGCAAAGTTGTGTCTAAACAGTCTTTGGGGAAAATTTGCACAGAATACTGGCAAAGGGAACGTTCATTTGGCACAAAGTTATGTTGAAGTCTGGGATTACGCCAACGCACCCGATAAAGAAGTAATGGAGATTGTGAATGTAGGTAATACTTACATAATAAAGTACAACAATACCGAATTGGCCAGAGATACTTCACGGGTTACAAACATTCCTGTAGCCAGCTTCACAACAGCCCACGGACGCATCAAACTTTGGGGCCTATTGCATTCTCTTGGGCGGAGGGTCTTGTACGCCGATACAGATAGTGTGATATTCAGAGCGAGGGAGGGTGAATACATGCCCGCTATTGGGGAGTTCCTCGGAAAGCTAACTGACGAGATCAAGGATGAATATTGAGACATCGCATACGCATACTCGTTTGTGTCAACAGGGCCAAAAACCTATGGGGTACGGGTGAGGGTTGGGGATGATACGAAGTATATCGTGAAGGCTAAGGGTATTACGCTTAACCATGCGAACCGTCGAGTCGTTAACTTTAACTCGATGAGGGAACTAGTGTGGAAGATGAGGATGACCAGCTACTACTACTGACTGAAGGTACCCATAATTTTCGGGCACAGAAGCTGGGAGGCGCGAAGGAACTTACTGTAGGGTTACAAAGGTGTGCCGTAACACCTATAGGAAACGTTACCAGGTGCCTGGTACCTATGATACCGTACCCTTTGGCTACCTTAATCCTTGATTATATTTATATATATGTGTATTGATATGTTTATTATCATGTATATTTGCTGCAATTAAGGTTTCATTTGCGCCTTTGAGTGCGTGCGTGTGTGTGTGTGTGTGTGTGTGTGTGTGTGTACAGTAAAAAGCTAAGCTGACCTCTGCATACCCTTGAGCTCAGACGTGTATTCTCCCGCGTAGAAGCAAAATAGTAATGGCTACCTTTAATTTTGCGTGGTCAACATTTATGAAGTTGTATTCGGCAAAGTGCCAAGATGTGGTGGTTACTGGAAAACTCCCTATTCCCCCCTCCTTTGCCACTTTTAAGGCTACATTGAGCCGTGCGAATGACCAAGATGTTCAAATACTCTACGGGTATTCTGGTGAGGGCATTGTAGGATTTCGTACTACAGACGATGTATTGAAGTATGTTATAGACCTAACCTTTATAAAGGCTCACATATACCGCGAAGTAGAAGACGCAACACGTGCAGAAGATAAGCAACGGTTATGGATAGTGAGTCTTGTTGATGAGTGGTGTGACAAGCGATGTTGTCATGTTACCATACCGACTACTCGTACCCTACGGTTGAGAATGTAAATCTTGTCATCATGGAGAATCTTAAGTATTTTTACCACTATATTAATATATATATCATGATGAGGTTTGTAGTGAGGTTGTGGCTTATGGCATGTGTAGTTTTAACAGACTTTAGAGACGAGTATCGCTTGTTAAACAAAAAGGATAAATATGGACATACGTTTCTCTCAAATAGTGCGCCGGATTGTGTAGCTGTTTAGTTTGTGGAAATGAACGTCTGGTGAGTGATAAAACATTAAAGTCGATATTGTTCCATGTAGTGGAAAATTCTGTTTGTCCAAGAGCACAAGTGTTCGAACAAGCCTGTACACGTTTTAGCAGTGTGACGCGCTCCCCCCAGCGAGCCGCCCACCCATGTACCTCACGAAACACAAGAGTTCGAACAAACCAATACATGTTTCATCAGCGTGACTCACTCCGCCAGTCGAGCCGATGCGTCCACCTGTGGCTCATAGTCATCTCAGAGCTTGAACCGAGTGGACGTGCGAATTCGATGGAACTTCCTTTGAGAAGCATTCTCAACGCCTCGTTCGATGTCTCCGTGAGGAAGTCGTTGCGCGTGTTCAGGCGTGAAACCGGCACCATTAACTATGTATTTGAAACGATTTGCAGGCAAGCAAGCAAACGTAATGTTATTTATTTAAGTGTTGAGGAGATGAATAGAGTCTTCGTGATAGTTGAGAAGTTGGGAGAGGACCGTTATAAAATACCTGCAGGTGTAGGTACAAGAAGAGAGCAGATTAGTGACACCCCCTCATATGCCATTGTTTGCACGTTGTGTATAAATAGCGAACAGCCATGCATTGATATACGACTGATGTGGAAGAACGCATCTGATAATAACGTTCTTGTCCCTACGCGAAACCGTTTCATCCTCGACAGAATGTTTGAAATCGTCGTATTCCGCAAGCTGAAGCCTATATTAGACGCTCGTGTTATGGATATGATTTATTTTGACACGGTTCTTGAATACGCATACACCGCTCTGCTCGACGGATTTATCGAATGTAGGAATGAACAAGGCGAGAATGGTCTAGAGCTGGAAGCATATTTAAAAGGTTTAGATTCTTCGAAATATCCTGAACTTTGGTACAAAGCACTTGAGCGGTACAGGGCAGAGCTTGCCTACACTGTTCACCCTGAAGAGCTGTACCTCTATATAGTGAATAGCTGTCGTTACGACTTGGAAGATTATTTCAATTTCCGCTAGGCAGAGTGAAGAAGAGTTCACGATTGAAAAGCTCGGTACGGTAAGAAAAAACCCTCGATTGGAAAGGCGTGTTTACAAACTTGTATTTAATAATGATGTTGTGGTTAACGGTGACCTCTTTGTGCGTGCTTTTGATTGTATTCTAGCCGTGTTTAAAGATATCTTGCCAACCGAATGTAAAGTGGGCACAAAAATAGTATTGAACGATATGAAAGCCATTTATGTCGAGTATATGCATCCGTATAAATTAAACGGTGAAGTGCTGCTTGGACAGTTTTACCACGTAGTACAAAGTAATAACGATGTGAATGTAGACTCGATTACGTGTGAATTTAGCGTTTTGCGCCGTAGAACATAAAGGATGTATATTTAATTATTTAATTGTGTGTATATATATTTCCTCTACTAATATTCAATTGATTATACGTTTCGTGTATTATTATTTTTAATTATTTAATATAGCCCGTAGAACATAAAGGATGTATATTTATTTATTTAATTGTGTAATATATATGTATATATATATATATATATATATATATATATATATATATATATATATATATTTCCTGTACTAATATGCATTTGATTATACGCTTCGTATATTATTATTTTCAATATATTTAATTATTTAATATAACTATATATTTTTCCTGTACTAATATATTGATAATACAACGTTTTGTATATTTTTTATATATTTCCCGTTCGTGTTTCTTATGCTATTATTATTTTTTGATCATATATATATTGCATTGTATATAATTATATATTCATCGTCCGTATGCTATTATTATTTTTGATCATATATATTCCATTGTATATTTATTTTCTATATATTTCCATTAATTCGCCTAAATAAACAGAATGATGCAATGGTGTTTTATTTAATTCTTTTTGTTTGTACACGGGATTTAATTATATCAATTGGCTGGCTTCTAAAGCGGATTTGTAAACCAGAATATATGCATTAATTATATAAATAGCGCTATCTGGCCCCTCAACCTGAACGAGCCATTTACGCCTTCTAAGCCAACGGGCGGGTTAAGTCAGAATATATGCTTTAATTAAATAACTAGCGCACATTGGCAGCTCAGCAAGATACGCCAACTGTCGGATTAAGCCAGAATATATGCTTTAATTAAATAAATAGTGCAAATTGGCAACTCAGCCTCCTAAGTCAAATAGCTCATTAAGCCAGAATATATGCTTTAATTAAATAAATAGCGCAATCTGGCAACTAACCCAGATAAGCCAATTGGCTTATTAAGCCAGCTGGCTGATTAGGAACATATTAAGACAACGGCCGCTCGGCTGAAATCTTAATATGCGCTTGGCTCCTGTCAAGCGAACACCTCTCCTCTCTCTTAGGTTAGGTATACCCCTTTGTGGGGTGAGGCCGTGTCCCACCTTATCCCCCAAAGAGGTCTCCCTCAGTGGGGTTCATTGCAACTTGTGGGATAACTCCGCCTCCAAGTTGTATAACCCCTTGTTGTTCTTGCAACATTCCCCTCTCCCCCATGTAGGGGGTGCCTTGCAACAAGGGGGAGGGGGGTTGGCACTATGGGTACCTTGCAAGAAAGAGGGGTGGGGGTTGGTACGGGTGTCTTGCAACAAAAGGGAGGGTTGGCACTCTTGCAACATCTTGCGACATTGCAATTGCATTGCACTCTCCCATTTTGCGGTCATACTACGAACCACAATATTATCCAAAATATTACCATTATCAAACGGTATTATGTCTATGACCGTAGGGATATTCGTTACATCTTCAATAGCAAAAACTGACGCAAAAAATTCGTTTATCAACGTAGCCATTTCCTTGTTTTCAGAAACTAGCTCTCCGTTAACATTTTTCAACGGCCACAAGACACTTTTTACTGGATTTTTATAGTAGACGTATTGAAAGAATCGCTTGGGGTTTTCTTTACCGTCACGAGCTATGGATATTTCAAACTCGCGCTTGGACTTTTTTATTACACTTTTCGCTTCACGCCTTAGAGATATGGAGTTGTTTCGTAACCACGAATTGTCTTTATCGCACTTACGTAGCCTATAAGCCGTATCTCTACTCTTTATAATGTCTCCTACTCTAGCAGTAAACCACAAGTGCATGTTGTTTACTTTCGCACGCTTAATTTTGTACGGTACACATTCATTATAGTCCTAAATAATATTTCAAACGATTCCCACATTAATTTTGCGTTGGATATCCCCATTACGTTTTCTCAATTGACGTGTGACAATTCATTTCTAAATTTACAAAAGTCTGCGTGCTGGAAGTTAGGAAGTTAGAAATACACTTAACTAATCTTTTAGAATTTTTTCAAAGCGTGGTTGAAGTTTACGATAGTCATCGTGCGGTTGATGTAGTGTATTTAGATTTTCAAAAAGCGTTTGACACCGTACCGCACAAAAGAATCATTGAAAAAACTAAGGCTCATGGAAACAGGGGTGTAGTAATAAATTGGATAGAAGAGTGGTTACGAAGGAGGAAACAGAGGGTAGTCGTTGATGGAGCGGAGTCGTGTTGGGCTAATGTAGCGAGCGGCGTTCCTCTGAGTTCTGTATTGGGCCCCTTACTTTTTCTTATATATATTAACGATTTAGATGTCGGCCTAGTCAGTACAGTTTCAAAGTTTGCGGATGACACGAAGTTGGGTGGTATGGCGATTACTGACGAAGATAGAGGTAAAATCAAGGAAGATCTGAATAAAATCGTTGATTGGTCACTGACATGGCAAGTGAGATTTAACGTCGACAAATGCAAAATTGTACATATAGGTTCGCGTAACGGTAATTTTCCATATAGTATGTCAGGGAAGGAGTTAGCAAGCGTAGAGCAGGAAAAAGATTTAGGAGTTATAGTCACTGGTGATTTAAAAGTACCAAAACAAAGTACAGCAGCGGCCAACGAAGCGAACGAAGTGCTATGTTTTATAGCTCGGAATGTTTAGTACAAATCGCGCGATATTATTGTTCGTCTTTATAAATCATTAGTTAGACCCCATTTGGAGTACGCGATCCAATTTTGGAATCCGCATATGCGAAAAGATATAGACAATATCGAAAGAGTTCAAAGACGAGCAACTAAGATGATTCCATCGCTTAGGTCGAAGTCATTTGAGGATAGCCCCTCTTAACATTCTTTGTGTTTCCTTTCCTCGTGAACTTTCCTGGAAAGATCACATATAATCTCTTTCCAAAACAGCTTCTAAAATGTTAGGTGTGCTGTACCGGTTCCGCAATTTCTTCTGTCGTGAAGACTAAAACTGGCGTTACGTGAGTTCCCCGGGTATAGGACCTATGTCCCTATCGGGGAACGACCGGTTTCTCCCCCTCAACATAGATTTCGAAGCAATTTACGAAGAGGTCCGGGGCTCAGGAGATCCCCCATCCCCCACCGATGTGGGAGGTGTTCTTTTTGGTCACGTGATTGACCAGTGCACTACGTCGATTAGCTGATCATTCCATTTCTAGGGCTAGGAGTCGGGGGGAATCTTCTCCCCTAGCCATTAGCCTATGGATAGGCTGTATTGGGTTCCCGGAGTGAAGGGGACGCGATAAGTCTTTCGGGGTACGACAACACGTGACGACCGTACCTTGCACTACGTCGGTTAGCCTATGATTCCATGAAATTGTGTAAGGCTAGGAGTCGGGGGGAAATCTAATCTAATCTTCTCCCCAGAGCCATAGGCCTTATGGATAGGCCTCGTATTGGGTTCCTGGAGTGATGGGATCGCCGATGAGTCTAAACGTGTGCCGGGACAACCTGGAGAATTTTGCGAATGGAGCTAGTAGCCGCGCAAAGTAGCCTCTGTATCCGTTCAATTAATTCTCAGTTCACGTCCCCGGGTACCTATCGAAGTTTGACCGTGGCTGAAAGCACCTATGAAAAGGTAGGGCCGGGGTGATCCCAGCCCGACCGTACAACCTCTATAACCCACTCGTTGACTTATAAGTAGCGCGTCATAGGGCCTATGACTTCGGCTAAAATTTTCCATCAATCGCGCGCCTAACGCCTCGGCTCGACGGAGCAACTGTCTCCCCGGTGCCTATGGCGGCCCATAGGGCCAGCGATCGGCAATAAGTGGAAAATGGAAAGCCGCGGATTGGGCTAAGAAAAGCGCCTAAATCTTGTGAGATTCAATGGGTAGGTAACATCTATGCAAGGGGTGAGATTGTGAGTTTTAGTCCCTCCCTTCTCACGGAATCTACCAGTTGAATTAATTCCCGTAGCAATGTGAGGTAGGATGCTGCCTAATCGAAATTCTCACAACTTACCCAATGGGTGTTGTAGACCGTAAGATGGTGGAACATGCATTTCTTATCAAATTTGCAGTATCCACTTGTGTAATGCGTTTTGCATAATGTGGGATGTGCATATATGCATCTTCCATCCCGACATCTGCAATTCCCTTTCGCGTAGTATTTACATATGATATTTTCTACGCTTCTACTTCTTTTCTTATTATTTTCAAAGTTCTTAATTTTGGCATTATCATTATTTTTCTTTGGCTGTTTATTTTCTACGTTTTTAGTTATTATCTTTTTATCATTTCGCTCGTTGGACCGTTTGACTACTTCGCAACTTTTACTTATTTCTTTTCTTTCATCTCTGTCTTCCTTCCGTATTATATTGTTTATATTGTTATTCGTTATTAAATTGTTGTTCGTTATTATGCTGTTATTCGTTATTTCGTCTTCTCTCTCATCCACCCAGTGTTTCGTTGTGACCATTCCGGACCCATGTGTCCCCATTATTTCATTCTTTTTTGTAACTTTCGAGTCTGGTATCTCCATTTCTTTAAAGGCCGCGAAAGAATTTACGGTCAGTGTATATGCGCCACATAGAAATTTGATCCCCACGACGTGTTTCGCGTTCCAGACAAGAGTTATTTCCCTATCATTCCAATTCATGCAGATAAAGTCATTCAGACGTTGACAGAAATCACATCTAATCGCCAAGTTTTCCGTTGTTACAAGATTAGCACAAATTACAGATTAAGTGAGAATTTGGACCCATTGCCATGCTATTCCTTAATTAGCGTAAAAAGAAATACCCACACAAATTCTTTATTTATTTATTTTTATTTCTATTTCTTTCCTTTCGATGGTCGAGAGTATTTCGAGGGTTTTCTGACCTTTGCGTTTTATGAACTTTTTTCTGCCTTGTTTCAAATTTTCTCGAATGCCAACGTATTTCGTTTTTAATATATACGTTAAAACTAGTGATAAATTATGTAAACTGTATTGCACTTTCTTAATTTCACTTTATAATTTATATGCACGGATTCACTGATACTTTATACACTTTCGGGTGCAAACAGAATAAACCGCCGAGTAGATTATTCCCTTCTAATTTGGGTGTTAAATAGAGAGAGCAAAACAACACGTCCATTCACCACAGGTTACAAACAATATATATATATATATATATATATATATATATATATATATATATATATATATATATGCTGCAAACCCACAAGGAAAAAGAAAAACGATTCCAAGGCCTTTCGTGTATTCAAAGCTACACCTCGTCAGGGAATGACGAGGTGTAGCTTTGAATACACGAAAGGCCTTGGAATCGTTTTATTTTTCCTTGTGGGTTTGCAGCATTTATTCATTTCACGTGTTTTATTGTGAAATTCATCCCATATGTATATATATATATATATATATGTAAAGAACGACACTTGTGTAGAAGAGCGTTCCGCACAAGATGAAGAGGGAGAACGAACAAATGAAAAATGAGGTACCACCCGGGAATCGAACCCGGGATCATCCGATTGCCATCCACTACACCATGAACCTCGATCAATCAGAAGTCGTAATTCTCCTACATACGAGTAGAAACCAATGCCCTGAGGGGGCACCTTCGCATGCCGTACATATATATACATTTTAACTACAAACAACACACAGTATAATTAATGTAAAGAACGACGCTTGTCTAGAAGAGCGTTCCGCACAAGATGAGGAGGGAGAACGAACAAATGAAAAATGAGGTACCATTTGTTCGTTCTCCCTCCTCATCTTGTGCGGAACGCTCTTCTACACAAGCGTCGTTTTTACATTAATTATACTGTGTGTTGTTTGCAGTTAAAATGTGTAGATATATTATATATATATGTGTGTATATATATATATATATATATATATATATATATGTTTGTTTTTTACGTCAGTTTTTACTATAGAAGATGTAACGAATATCCCTACGGTCATAGACATAATACCTTTTGATAATGGTAATATTTTGGATAATATTGTCGTTAGTGAAGGGGAAGTAATGCGCTATATTGATAAAATGAAAACGCGTAAATCACCGGGTCCGGATTCCATATATCCCATACAACTAAAAGAATTAAAAGATAGCATTGTTGTGCCACTAACAAAGATTTTTAATGCGTCTATTTCTCAGGTGTGGTACCAGATAATTTCAAGTTAGCAAACGTAACACCTATCTTTAAGAAAGGCGATAAAGGTGCGGCGGGAAATTATAGGCCAATCAGTTTAACGTCTGTTGTAGGTAAGCTACTGGAATCAATAATTAGGGATCGTATAGTCGAACACTTAGAAGTGCATAATCTGGTTAGAAATACGCAGCACGGTTTTAGGCGAAACAAATCTTGCGTAACTACTGTAATCTTTTAGAATTTTTCCAAAGCGTGGTTGACGTTTACGATAGACATCGGGTGGTTGATGTAGTGTATTTAGATTTTCAAAAAGCGTTTGACACCGTGCCGCACAAAAGACTCATTGAAAAAAACTAAGGCTCATGGAATCAGGGGTGTAGTAATAAATTGGCTAGAAGAGTGGTTGCGAGGCAGCAAACAGAGGGTGGTCGTTGATGGAGCGGAGTCGTGTTGGGCTAATGTAGCGAGTGGCGTTCCTCAGGGTTCTGTATTGGGCCCCTTGCTTTTTCTTATATATATTAACGATTTAGATGTCGGCCTAGTCAGTACAGTTTCAAAGTTTGCGGATGAAACGAAGCTGGGTGGTAGGGCGATTAATGACGAAGATAGAGGTAAAATTCAGGAAGATCTGAATAAAATCGTTGATTGGTCAGTCACATGGCAAATGAGATTTAACGTGGATAAGTGCAAAATTTTGCATATAGGTTCGCGTAACGGTAATTTTGCGTATAGTATGTCAGGGAAAGATTTAACAAGCGTAGAGCAGGAAAAAGATTTAGGAGTTATAGTCACTGGTGATTTAAAAGTAGCGAAACAAAGTACAGCAGCGGTCAATAAGGCGAACAAAGTGTTAGGTTTTATAGCTCGAAATTTTGAGTACAAATCGTGCGATATTATAGTTCCACTTTATAAATCATTAGTTAGACCCCATTTGGAGTACGCGGTCCAATTTTGGAATCCGCATATGCGCAAAGATATAGACAAAATCGAAAGAGTTCAAAGACGAGCAACTAAGATGATTCCGTCTCTTCGGTCAAAGTCGCACGAGGATAGGCTTAAGGAGTTAAAATTGACTACTCTCGAGACTACGAGGTTAAGGGGTGATCTAATCCAGGTTTTCAAAATTATGAATGGGTTTGATAACGTAGATAGAGATAGCTTTTTCGTAATATCTCAATATAATAGGACTAGAAATAACGGGTGTAAGTTGACAAGTAGAAGGTTCGAGACAGCAGTTGCGAAAAACTTTTTTACGCATAGAATATTAAATACCTGGAATAGTTTGCCGGTAGAAGTAATTAGCAGCACGTCTATAAACATGTTTAAAAATCGATTAGACGCGCATGTTGATAGAAAGGGTATAGTTTAAGGTAGTAAAATTAAGGCTTTGTGGGGATAGATCCCACAGCTCAACACAAGTGTTGTGGGATATAGGGAGGCAGCGTCTTGGGTTAGGGGATACTCTCTGTCCTTACACACCCCATTTAAAGAGATTCCTCTGCCGAGGGGTGCCCCCCATAGTACTGTGAGGTATTGAAAAACTCATGATCTTCACTTGCCCCACAAACACCTTTAAATGGGAGACCCATAATGGGTGCACACACATTTCTACATTACTGTACAGTCTTTACAGCCACACCTACGCTTTTCCTCGTAAGTGTATATATTGTAATGTATATGGTTGTAAATTTTGACTTGGTCCGCAATCGATATGGACCGTGACTTGATGGATACCATAATGAAATTGACTGGATTCTTTGGATCTGATATATTTGCATCTCCGTTATAAATAGATATAGAGTGTAACATTTGTGGATAGTAGTCTATTATGACTTGATCCTCTGGATCCAGAGATTCTATCTTTATTTTTAAATCGATAATTAATTAGTTTTAAATTGATAATTATTTAGTTTCGTAAAAATTGGTCGTTGCCAATTTACCGGCAGTTTTTACATAAATTTCTTATGTTCTTGTGGTTCGGAATCCACGTAAAATTGTAGGTCCCCTCCGCCACCACGGAGGACATACACAATACACGATTACGAACACAGTTAGGTAGACCAGCCATGAGTGGATCCTAGGGTCTTTGTTGGTCTGAAACATTATAACATTATAACATATATATATATACTGTATATATAATATATATATATATATATATATATAATATATATATCGGGTGGCCGCAAAAAAACTTTACTTAATTGAAAGTTTAATAACTGCAACAATTCAAAACTTATGCGATTGAGATTTTGCACACATTAACAGATGCATATATTCTATAATTTCCTCGAATTTTCAAATATGTAGGTTCTATAGTTTTGTTACAGTGAACAATTTAAAAGCATATGTCTAAAAATAGCATGCCTGGTGTGCATCTGACACGTACGTGCGCTAGCGTAGGCTAAACCTAATGTAGTGTAGTATGACACGCGCGCTGGCGTAGGCTAAACCTAATGTGAATTTGCTTTCTTTTATTTTTCCGCTAAAACCCCGCCAGCATGACGTTAAGTAAAAGTGATAAAGCCATCATAGAAGCATGTGTCAAGGAAAAAGGTTGGAATGGAAATAGGATTGTCCGAGAATTCCCCGCAAAGAACTGGACTCGTCAAAGTGTTTATAACTTAATAAGAAAGATAAAGGATACTGGATCAACAGCTAGAAAACCCAGCAGCGGCAGGCCCAAAAGTTTTCAACAGAAGAAAATAAGGCTGCAATGGAGGAACTGATTCAATCACAGGAGAATACACCAGGAACTCATCGCTCCCAGAGACAGATTGCGTACGACCTTGGGATTTCTCGCTCCTCTGTACAAGGGATTGTAAAACGTTTGAAATTGAAGGCCTACAAGAGAATTCGAGTTTCTCGGCGTGATCAGAATGTAAGACAGCGTAGAAAGACCCGCTGTAAATCCCTATATGAACGCTACTCAGCTGAAGACGTGCAAAAAGTTGTGTTTACAGACGAAAAGGATTTCACGTTGGAGGTGGCCAAAAACAGGCAAAATGACAGGGTTTATGGTTCAAGGAAAAAGGACATTCCTCCCTCCAGGCTTTATCATGAAACCTTACGATTCAGCAGAAAAGTAATGGTATCGGCGGGAATTTCATGGAAGGGGAAAACACGAATTCATTTTATTGCCACAACGAAACTAAAGTTAACTCTGAGCGCTACATCAACCTGTTAGATAATGGGTTACTTCCTGATTGTCGTCAGCTGTATCCTGATGAGGCCTACATTTTTCCAGCAAGATGGGGCACCCGCCCATACAAGCCGAGCGACCCAAAATCATCTAGAGCAAAAGACCCCTAATTTCCTCAAAAAGGATGAATGGCCGCCTCAGTCTCCCGACTGTAATCCGATGGACTATTCAGTATGGGATTCCCTCATGGTGAAGGTTTACGGCAGCCAGAAAGACAAATTCACCGAAGATGAACTTAAGGAGAAAATCAGTAGAGCATGGGAGTATCACCTTAGTGAGGTTCGAAAGTGCATCTCCTCGTGGAAGAAGCGATTGAGGCAGTTTACCAACAGGGTATGGTCACATTGTCCATTTGTTTAAGTAATTTTGTTAAGTTCAAATTCATTTTCTTCGGCATGCTATTTTTAGACATATGCTTTTAAATTGTTCACTGTAACAAAACTATAGAACCTACATATTTGAAAATTTCAGCAATTATAGATTATAACCATCTGTTAATGTTTGCCAAAGCTCAATCGCATAAGTTTTGAATTGTTGCAGTTATTAAACTTTGAATTAAGTAAAGTTTTTTTGTGGCCACCCGATATATATACATATATATATATATATATATATTATATATATATATTATATATATATATATATATATATTATATATAAGTAAAAGTTGCGAAGTAGTCAAACGGTCCAACGAGCGAATGATGAAAAGATAATACTAAAAACGTAGAAAATAAACAGCCAAAGAAAAATATTGATAATGCCAAAATTAAGAACTTTCAAAATAATAAGAAAAGAAGTAGAAGCGTAAAAAATATCGTATGTAAATACTACGCGAAAGGGAACTGCAGATATCGGGATGGACAATCCATATATGCACATCCCACATTATGCAAAACGCATTACACAAGTGGATACTGCAAATTTGATAAGAAATGCGTATTCCACCATCTTACGGTCTGCAACACTTATGCAAGATATGGGAGTTGCAAATACGGTAAAAAATGCCGATACCACCACCCTCAAAGGAACGCAACGAGTGAACAGAAAAAACGAACATCAAAGAAGAGTGCCAATTTTTAAGACGCAGCCAACACATTTCAACTGCTAAATACTATCCAGCAATTAGAAAACCAGCTGACAAATACAGGAATCCGAGAGCCGGACAGAAGATACGAACAAAGGCACTTTATGCGCTATCGGGACAACAGGTACGACAAAGATAAAAAGAGGTAAATTCTCGGAGGACCACAAGGAAATGAAACCGGCACCCCCATTGGAAAACAAATCGGAACCACCTGTATGCGAAAACGAAAGAGAAAAAATAAAACTAATCCTAGCCAACATACAGGGCTTTAAATCAAACCATTCCACGAGCAAAGTTGTATACCTGAAAGGACTCATGCAAGAAGCAGCCTTTGCATGCCTCACGGAAACCCATCTAAAGGACTGCCAGGCGAACTGTCAATGTCGTGTACGATGTGTCCGTGACGAAGTCGTTGCGCTTGTTCAGGCTAAAACCGGTGACATTAACTATGTACTAGAAACGACTTGTAGACAAACAAACAAACAAACAAACGGAATGTTGTTTATTTAAGTGTTGAGGAGATGAATAGAATCTTCGTGGTAGTTGAGAAGTGGAGTGAGGATCGTTATAAAATTCCTGCAGGTGTAGGTACAAGAAGAGAGCAGATTAGTGACACCCCTTCATATGCCGTTGTTTGCACGTTGTGTATAAATAACGATCAGCCATGCATTAATATACGGCTGATGTGGAAGAATGCTTCTGATAATAACGCTCTTGTCCCTACGCGAAACCGTTTCATCCTCGACAGAATGTTTGAAATCGTCGAATTCCGCAAGCTGAAGCCTATATTAGATGCGCGTGTTACGGATATGCTTTAATTTGATACGGTTCTTGAATATGTACACACCGCTCTGCTCGATGGGTTTACCGAGTGTAGGACTGAACAAGGCGAGAATGGTCTAGAGCTGGATGCTTATTTAAAAGGTTTAGACTCTTTTAAATATCATGAACTTTGGTACAAAGTACTTGAGCGGTACAGGGCTGAACTCACCTACACCGTTCACCCTGAAGAACTATTTCTTTATATAATGAGCAGCTGTAGTAACGACTTAGAAGATTATTTCAACTGCCGCTATGCAGTGTGAAGAAGAGTTCACGATTGAAAAGCTCGGGTTGGTAAAAATAAACCCCGATTGGAAAAGAGTGTTTATAAACTTGTATTTTATAATGATGGTGTGGCTAACGATGACCTCTTTATGCGTGCTTTCGATTGTATTCTAGACGTATTTAAAGATAACTTGCAGACCGGTCCTCCACTCCATAGGGAGGTAGAGGATGCAGCCCACTCTGCCGGAAAGGGGTGAAAGATGAAAAGAAGTAAAATAAGAACGCATTACAAACCATGCAACACATTCTTAACTCAAACACTATCATACCATGCAAACTACAGACATGCAATGAAGAGACTTACAGACATGCAAATAAGGAGAGAGGAAAAAAAAAAGAATAACAAAAAATGGGTTACTTTACGCAACGAGCTACATCTAAGTTCGTGTTAGTCTAATTTTTTTTTTTGCTGGCATATCGCACGTTGGCATGTCAAGCTGGCATGTCACAAGCTGGCATTCGTTGTCAACAGACTCATCCCCGATCACAACCCACAGAGCTCCTATTACTAATTGTTTTATTATTATATTAAACAATGTTAATATTTTTAAAATGCCTATCTAAACGGGTCTTAAACACATTAACGCTGATAGAAATAATTTGCATTTGCTTTAATTAAAATTTGAATTATCATAAATTGTAAATTACATATATTTTTATTTTACTTCTGAATATAAACTATGACTACTAGAAGCAAGTCCTCAAATGTAGCCTTTGGATATCCTACGGAATTCCCAGCAGCCATGACTCCTTCAAAAGCAGATGTTGTGAGACACTACCTTTTTGTGCGCCGTCGTGAAGAAGCTAAATCAAAAGGATCAGCGACTGCTAATGATTGTTACAGGGTTGTTGTAAAAGATATTGAAGACATTTGGATGAAATTTTCTTTTCCTACAATTAACACCAAAGGTATCTATCTTAAAGTCAGTCGATTAATAGAAGAACCCTCAAAAGTGAACAAGGTGTTGTTACATCGAAGAAATGAAAATTTTGCCTTAAAAATAGCTCAGTATAACAAAAAATGGGTTAGTTTACGCAACGAGCTACATCTAAGTTCGTGTTAGTCTAATTTTTTTTTTGGCTGGCATTTCGCACGTTGGCATGTCAAGCTGGCATGTCACAAGCTGGCATTCGTTGTCAACAGACTCATCCCCGATCACAACCCACAGAGCTCCTGTTACTAATTGTTTTATTATTATATTAAACAACGTTAATATTTTTAAAATGCCTATCTAAACGGGTCTTAAACACATTAACGCTGATAGAAATAATTTGCATTTGCTGTAATTAAAATTTGAATTATCATAAATTGTAAATTACATATATTTTTATTTTGCTTCTGAATATAAACTGACTACTAGAAGCAAGTCCTCAAATGTAGCCTTTGGATATCCTACGGAATTCCCAGCAGCCATGACTCCTTCAAAAGCAGATGTTGTGAGACACTACCTTTTTGTGCGCCGTCGTGAAGAAGCTAAATCAAAAGGATCAGCAACTGCTAATGATTGTTACAGGGTTGTTGTAAAAGATATTGAAGACATTTGGATGAAATTTTCTTTTCCTACAATTAACACCAAAGTCGATTAATAGAAGAACCCTCAAAAGTGAACAAGGTGTTGTTACATCGAAGAAATGAAAATTTTGCCTTAAAAATAGCTCAGTATGATGAAATGTTTGATATATCTTCTTGTGAATGCTATGATAAGTGAATTGATAGGAAATCTTGCAGGTGTAAGGATAAAATACCAATGACAGAATGGGAGTCTTTTGTGGGTCAAAAACAAAGAAAAAACCAGTTAGTACCAATTGATCGCATAGCTAGTTCAACAAAGAAGAGATCTTTAGCAAGAGCCCAAGAAGCACAAAACCGTCAACTAAAAGCACAAGAAGAAATGACTGAAGCCACCAATGTTTTACCATCGGAATTTATAGAAAATACCGAAGAAGACATGGATGTAGGTTCAGAGAGTCAGGATATAGAGTATGAGGCCGATTTAGAATTGACTGTGAATATTCAGAACAGGCACTCCTATAAAAACCTAACATTAACAGCAGATCGTTATCGTGTAAGTTGTAGAGCTGCAGCTGCAATTTTCGATGCAGCTTTAAAAGATATGGGGATCCTTAACCACACCAACATGCTTGACAGAAAGAAATTAGAAAGAGAAAGAAAACACATGGATGAAACACATACATTTAGGTCTAAATCCGAAAATCTGAAGATGGAGTGCCTTGGATTTGATGGAAGGAAAGATAACACATTAACTAAAAGTGGAAAGATAAAAGAAGAACACTATGTTATTGTGAAAGAACCTGGAAGCATCTCTGTAGACCATGTCACACCAGATAATGGAACTGCTCGCTGCATAGCAGAAGAGTTGGTAACTATTATTACAGACTCGAACAGCACAGATACTATCAAAGCTTTACTGTGTGATGGTACTCCTGTAAATACAGGAAAAATTGGTGGAGCCATAAAACTGGTTGAAATTCATCTTAACAGACGAGTGCAGTGGTTGGTGTGCATCTTGCATTTGAATGAGCTGCCTTTTATGCACGTCTACAACAGGGTTGGCAAAAACCTGGTTTTTCACACACACAAAAAACAACCCAACTGGGTTTTTGGGTTTTTGCTGGGTTTCGGGGTTTTTGGTTTTTGATGGGTTGAAAATGTTTTCAGAAAGGTTCGATAATTATGTAGTGCCTAATATATCTATTATTTTATTAATTTATTTATCTAATCTACAATATATATTAAAAAGACATCTTTATTTCACAGAAAGTTCAGATATGAGAGATAATAATGACATATTAGAATTTTCTCCATTTTAATTTTAGATCTTTCCTTTATTTCTTAACAGCAGATTTTAGCTTTATTTAGACCTAACTCAAATTAAAATTTTTAAGATGCCAAACACAGAGAGTTATAGAGGTGGAAGCTCTAAAGCTAGCGAATGGGACGAGGTGACTTTATTAAGTGATCAACCTATTAGTGTACTCTGCATTTATTGCAAAGAAAGTACCACTCGAAAAATTGAGAGCGAAATATCATCTAGAGAAATGCAGTAAAAGAAAAGTGGAATGTTTTGAAAATGAGGCAAGAGGTATGCCGAGACTCGAATTTGGAGCATCAGTTGAAACTGATTCACTTCCTCCAACTTTGGCTTCTGGCAAAGATGACCCAAAGATTATAAGTGAAAATGTGCCTGAAATGAGTGACACCAGTGCAGGTTCTTCATCATCCACATTCTGTCATTCAACACCAATAAAGCATAAAAGGCAAAGATCAATTACACCATTTGTGGTAAGAACGACTGTGGACCAAAAGGAAGAATTAGATTTACAAGTTGCAACGTTCTTTTTTTCAGCTAACATACCCTTCAACGTTTTAGAAAATAAAGAATTTATAAAATTAATCAAAGGTCTAAGATCAGGATATGAACCACCAAACAGGAAAAGGTTGGCATCTGATCTGTTAATAAAAGTTAATGATGAAATAATCCATGAAATGAAGAATGACCTTAATCTTCATGATTTTACCATTACCCTTATACAAGATGGCTGGAGTTCAGTAGGTAATGATGCTATTATTGCGCACATTATTCATAATGGAAAAAAGCCATACTTAATTTCAGCAGTAGATGCTGGAAGTACAAAAAAGACAGCAGAATATTGTGCACAGTTAGCTAGAGAAGCAATAACAAAAACTAAAGAAATATATGGCATTGATGTAAGTATGGTATAACTATTTTGTAGGTACATTTTATTTTAGTTATAAACTGAATGTAATTCTCCGCCTTGGTATACTCAAATGCTCAGTTCCTTATGAGTTATGACATTTTATTTTCAGGTATTTGCTATACGCACTGATAACGAAAACAAAATGATGAGAATGAGATAAATTCTTAAGGAGGACAACTACAGTCTTATTACTTATGGCTGTTCAGTACACCATCTAAACTTGGTAGAAAAAGATGTTGCCTCAAAATCAGTTCTCAAGCATGTTGTAGAAATTAACAAATATTTCCGAAACCATCACCAACCTCATGTGAGCTAAAAACAAATCCAATAAATTAGCTACGGTCAGCTTTACTTTTATGCATTAGCACTGTCAATGTTAGCATTAGCACTGTCACCAGTGTGAATCCTAATTCACGACTCATTAATAAGTTGCATAGGCTATTTATTTATGATGTCAAATCCAGCAATATTTATAATAAAAATTTATATTTTAGGGTTGGTTAATGGAGAAAGGAGGTATGATGCCGCAACTACCAAATGAAACCAGATGCAATTCTCAGTTAGAATGCATAAAAACCTATTTGTCAAATTACTCTCTATATAAAGAAATAAGAGGAGAGCATATTGAAGACATTGATCACAACATCGGAAAATTGATAGATAACTTATCTATACAGAGAGAGGCACTCAATTTACAGTCACAACTCTTACTTGTTGGAAATGCTCTAGATAAGGTGTGTTTATATTATGCAGTTAAAATTACTTAACTTTAAATACCAATATTAATTTCAAGATATTTTATAGACTTATACTGCACACTTTATTTATAGAATCCTGTACTAAAGCACTACTAATAAATAATTAAAATACACTTCATTTTATATGTGTTGTAACTTGTAACCAAAAAATAAATTCTAACAATGCATAATTCTAAATGTTTACAGATGTTTTCATTCAGCCATATATAACTTTATAGTTTTAATTTTCTTCGTTACAGTTGCAGGCTGACAATACATTATCTGATGCTGTTGAAATTTGGCTCAATTTAATCCAAGATAAAAAATTAGCTCCATACAAAGAAGATATTATTAAGAGACTTAAAAAAGCTATGGAGCCATATCATCTTTTGGCAAATATAACACCCAAAGTATGAAGGTGAATAGGACCTAAATGCTTAACTACTATCAATATATAAAACATAGGTAACTCAACTGTATGGGCAGAAGAGTTTTCTCTAATCTGAATCAAATCATCTGGCATTGCCATATTAGATAACAATTAGCGTATATTAGATACCATAACATAAATTATATCATCTATACTATTAGCTTTATTTTTGTTTCCACACAGTTCTATTATTTTTCAGGACAAAAACTGCATAGAGTTTAAGAGGAAGAGGCTGAAGAATGGCTGATTGAAATAAATTCAGAATACATGGCAGTGGCAGGATATTATGCATTCCGCTTAAAAGACGCACTAATTTTTCCTCCTTATTTATTCAAAGATAGTATAGCGAGCTCTACATCAGCTAGTAATTGGTGGAAAATTGTTGAAATGAAAGAAAAAAAAAAGAGACCAGGTTACCATTAGGTTTTGCTAAATTTATGAGATCTATTCATAGTTGTCCGGCCAGTTCCAGATCATTGGAAAGATTTTTTTCAACGTTTGGCTTGGTATGGAGTAAAATGCAAAATAGGTTAGGGAAAGAAAAGGCAGAAATGTTGGTTCGAATCTACCGCCACCTAAGGTCAAAAGATGCTGAACATACTGATCAATAATAATCAATATTAGGTACCACTTAAATTATTTAAATTATAAAGCTGAAAAGAAACATGATTTATTTTTAGATATAGGTAGCCAATTAGAAGATAGATAAATTAGATACCGTATTAGATATAAGGTTCATAATGAAACATGTCAAATAAATAGTTCCTGGAAATTTTAATTTATATTGGCCTTATCACATTAATTATAGTTTATAGTTGTTAATATATAAGACTGCATAACCATATTATAAAAAATGCCAAGTTAAAAATAAGTTTATGAGAAGTAAATTGATGTGGGTTTTTATGTTGGGTTTTTACTGGGTTTTTGCTGGGTTTTTGGGTGGGGTTTTGGGTTTGGGTTTTTGGGTACCAACCCTGGTCTACAAAGCCATTGAAGGTAAAACAACAGGTCGAAATACTTTTGTGGGTTCAATTGGAAATAAACTGAAAACAGATTTAACAAAATTGGAGGTAGCCAAATATTCTCGCGTTAAGGGGAACATTAAAGAAATTCCAGCAAATGTTGTGAAGGAGCTAAGCAGTGATCAAAGATATCTCTATGATATGTGTCTGGCAGTGCAAACTGGAGACACTTCTCAAGATCTGTCCACTCGGTCCCCAGGCACCCTTCACCATGCTCGCTGGCTAACTCTAGCCAACAGGGTCCTTCGATTATATATCTCAACGCCAAATCCTGATAAAAACATTCAAGATATAATCAAGATTATTATGCAGTTCTGTGCTCCAGGCTGGCTTTGGATAAAATCTCATCCTAATGCAACTGATGGTGCATATAAATTTTGGCATTAAAGACGAACTGAGAGGCGGGTTGACACGCTTTGGAATCTGCTCTCCACCTTTTTTCTTGTATAGGCTACGACCATCCGACGTTTCGTTGCAGATGGAACATCGGCATCGAAGAAGGCCAATGGAGTCATTTCCTCAGAGAGATACGAAAGCTGCCCTGCCAGCTTCTGACTGGCTGCTTTGGAGATCTTCTGTTGACAATTGACGATTGGTTAGGTTAAGTCGTAATATTTTCGTTAGTTTTAACATTTTATTTGATGGATTCATTTTAAAAATGTCTCCTAAAGATCGTAGTGTAGTTTACGTTCCCCAACTTTGACCTAGTGTAGTTTGTGTCCCCTTTTGCATCAGGGGGACGTAAACTACACTTACCCGAAGCAAGTTTTGTATTGATATATACAAATGTTACTTCTAAGCATATTATACAAAAATATTCATTTAATTTTAATCCAAATTTTAGTTTCAGGACTAAATTATTCTTTTTCTGTAAAAATATCCTATTTTTGGACTGAGCCTGTGTTTTACTATATAAAAAGTCGGCGAGCAGCAAACACTTTATTTCAGACCATAAATAGAGGGAAATGTATACAGGGGAAATATATAAATACACTTTAATTTCTTTAGTAGGTCGCAACACGAATGCAAGAACAGAATATTAACCCATAGTTACTCGCGTGGGGTCATTGTGACCCGAGCAAATATTCTATAAACAATTTTATACGAATGGCAACACTTGTTATAACCACACCCACAGTAGCTTCCACACTCATAGAGTTGTTTATATTTCAGTGTTAATCAGTTGCTTATTGCGCCTGGTTGTGTGTGTTTATTAGTAGATGTTGACCCCACGCGACCATTTGCGTTTTGCTTTCTGCTGAATTCTGACCCCACGCGACTACTTGCGTTGATCAAGATGGATGCCTTGCAATTGTATGGAACGTAAGTATCCTTTATTTTACTTATATACTCTATATATATTTATATAATTACTATTATATTATATTATTACATACTTTTATCCATATATATATATATATATATATATATATATATATAATATATATATTATATATTAATTTAGGGTGTGCCTAAAATTAAACTTTATTTTTTCTAATACCAAATATCTTTATTTTGTGGCAATGAATGAAAACTAATAGACAAAATTTTATTGAATTTAGTTAATATTAACAGGGTGCTCAATTCACTGAAAAGTTCCACTTCAAAAAGTTGTACATAACT